>CM035156.1:74134933-74302667 GCA_020205615.1 Panax quinquefolius | reverse complement strand
GCTAAAGATGACTCTCATCCACAATATAAGCATGAGGATGATTGACAATGACATAATAATTCAATAAAACAAGTTCAGGAATAAATTTTAAAGATTTATAAGCTAATTTATCTTGAAATTAATTACGTCCAAATTATCGACATGATCTTTGCTTTGTGGAGTAAAATTCAGAATGCTCGAGAAGAATATTTCCATGAAAGATCATTGAATGAAGCGCAAAATATCCGAGGATATTCTACTAATTTCATGGAGTATAGAAGCCAAAACTTTAACTAAATGAGTATCGTAGAATATATGAATGCATGAATGGATTTTTCACCCTCCATGCAGTAATCCACGTAAGCAGATCATTTCACTGATTTAATAAAGAAATGAATCTGAAGGATTTTTCACCACGCATATGATAATCCACATGTAAAAGTTATTCCAACATAATAATAAAGAATAGAGACTAAGGTCAAATACGTAATCCTTGCAGACGTATGCAGATATTCAACGAATAATAAAGAATGGAATAACGAGAGTAATTCACCGCTTACGCGATGAATCCTTGCGAATGATTATTCCAGCGAGAATAATAAAGAATGGAAGTAGGTCTAAGCGAATCCGCAGAGCAGTGATATTCCAATAGAATAATAAAGAAATGGAATAACAAAGAATTCCACCTACGCATATTAATCACGCCAAACAAAGTTATTCAATGTATAATAATAAAGAATGGAACTGTGTCTAGCGTAATCCACACTGCACGGATATTCCAGCAGGAATAATAAAGAATAGAATAAATGTAGAATTTCACCATGTACGGTAGATTACATGTAGCAGGTTATTCCAACATAATAATAAAGAATGGAATAACGAAGAATTTTACCATGTATGCGATACTTTCACGTGAGGCAGTTATTCCAACATAATAATAAAGAATGAAATAATGTAAGAATTTCACCATGTGTGCGCAGTACTTGCATGAGCAGTGTTATTCCAACATAATAATAAAGAATGGAATAACAAAAGCTCTCTTCATGAATACTGAAAGAAATAATACCCCTTACCTTAGAAGAAATCTGGATCTTTGGAATAGTAGAGAGGTGAGACTTCTCTTCTTTCTCTCTATAATTTTCTCTATGATAATTGCTCTATAGCTTTAGGTGAATTGGTGAAAAATGAAGGAAGAATGAACTCTATTTATAGGAAAATATAGTTTTGATAATTGCACATTTTGGGGCTCGAAATATTACTGATATGATACCTTGACATTTCTTTCATTTTTAATTTAGTCCTGTAGTATTATCGAACTTGAACCACATCCCCTAATAGTAAATAATGTGAATCAATAGTTCAATCATGTGAATCAATAGTTATAATCATGTGAAAATATAAATTACAATTATAGTACACTCCATCTATACCTCCATTTTAGCAAATCATGTAAGTATTATCAATCTTGCACCGACTCCCTAATAATAAATGAATGTGAATCAATAGTACACACATGTGAATAAATAGTTATAATCATGTGAATTAATAGTAATTAATTGCTCATTTATCCGGTTCATTACCCCGGTTAGTCGTTATAACTTCCGAGACATCAATTAATATCGAAATAAATGTCGATTTCCACTAACACTAATAATTCCAACACCGATGGAACTATCAATTTCATCTTTAATCAACACGAACTTATTCATCATTAATATTACTCACAATATTTAACAATCAATTCGTTCTCATGAAAGAAGGGCTTTTCAGATAAGGATTTTTCCTTATTAGTAGCGTTGAATTAGATGACCAAACCTCTCAAGCGTAAACTTAAGACATTGTAAATATTGCAATTTAATAATATGAATAACTTTATCGTCTCAATTATTGTTTTAATAATATATCATATAATAAAGATGATCTTGTGACAATAATAGAATCAATAATATGAGAGATATGATCGACAATTATCACATAGCAATAATTGAGTATAAGCGAGTCGACTACTTCTCAATGTAAGCATCGATAATCAATATCGTGTGTGCCGTACATTTTAGTACTCCCAAGATGGATTGCAAACGTGTGTTGTGCGCCTCCATCATGATTTTATACTTTAAAGTTAGAATCGTTAGGAACACAAAGTCCGGAGTTGACTCGAAGTATTCCTTCTTCATCAATTCTTGCTTACGAATAAATACCTTCTTGCACTTTCTTCCTCATAAAGCATCGAATCTGATTACGTGGCTTGAAAGCGACTTTAACTTTATCAATTAAAGTCGGTTCTACTTTCGTATATTCGCCATCATCATATGGGTCCCTAGAGTCTTTAACTCTATCTTCATCCTTTGTAGAAGTCATACAAAATGGGCCTTTGATTAAAAATATCGCTTTCGTTACCGCATATGATCTTACTTTCGATCAATCGATAAATTACGTTAAGCTTTTCGAGGATGGTATTGGATGGTATGATCATAATCTTTCAATAACTCGAAGCCATCGTCGTTCTTTAGCATGTTGAGTTCCTTTTGAGTGAAGAAATATTTGAGGCTTTTATGATCCTTATAGATCTCCACCTTCTCTCCATCAGTAATGCCTCCAAATCTTAAGCCGTTAAAAAATCGATCTTTTATTGACTCTAGATCATGAGTAGGATAATTCCTCTCATATTCTTTGAGTTATCGTGAGGCATAAACTATGACTTTCCCGTATGTTGCATGAGAACACATCTAACCCTTTGCACAAGCATCATTGTAGATGACAAATCCCTCAGGGCGGATGGTATTGTCCGAGCAGTCTTTGAAATGAGTCTCCTCTTGAGTTCTTGAAAACTCTTTTCACATTCCTCGCTCCAACCGAACTTTTGTATCTTTTTCGAGTCAATTTGAGTTAATGGAGTAGCGATTCGAGAAAACCCTTCTCTGAATCTCAGAATAATAACCACTAAGCCGAAAAGCTACGTGCTTGATCACGACTTAGGTTGCTCCCGACTTTGAATTGCTTGATCTTTGCTTCGGTCAGCGGATATTCCATGATTTGATATCACGTGCCCAAGGAATGCAACTTCCTCGACCGAACTCACATTTCTTCAACTTGGCATAAAGCTTGTTTTCACGAAGCTTTTGAAGTATCGACCTCAAGTGTTGCTCATGGTCTTCACGGGTTTTGGAGTATATGAGGATGTCATCAATAAAGACGACCACAAAGTGATCCAAATATTCCTTGAATACTCGGTTCATCATGTCCATGAAAGCGGCGGGGAGCATTAGTCGATCAAAAGACATGACTAGGAATTCATAATGCGTCTGCAGGGAGTTAAAGCGATCTTTGGAATGTCATCGGTTTTAATCTTCAAGTGATGATATCCGAATGAATCGATCTTTGAAAAGAATTTGGCTCCTTACAACTAATCAAATAGGTCATCGAATGCGAAATGACGAATACCTATTTTTGATGGTGACATGATTGACTCCAGATAATCAATACAAAGTCGCATACTTCCATCTTTCTTCTTCACGAATAGAATAGGAGCACCCCGAGGAGACGTCTTAGGATGAATGAAACCGATGTCTAACAATTCACGTAGTTGGGTTTTTAACTCACGAAGTTCAATAAGAAGCCATTCGATATGGGGCTTTGGAAATGGGTTTTGTCTGGGATTCAAGATCGATACAAAATTTAATTTCACGCTCTCTGGGGTAGGCAGGAAGTTCTTGGGAATCGTCGGAAAATTTATTAACAATAGAAATATCATTCAAATCGGCGTATTTTATTTAAATCCGTGACATGGGCTAAGAAAGCTTGACATCCGTTTTTCAATAAACGAATAGCTTTATGACTTGATATGATGAGTGATTGATTTTAGTGGTTTGGTTGCTTGAATTAGCATAATAGGTTGGTTAGGAATATGAAAGCTAACAACCTTATGAAAATAATCGATTTTAGCATGATGAGTAGTTAACCAATCAATCCTAAAATCACATCAAATGCAAGTATTTTCAAAGAAATAAGATCGACGAAGTAACGATGCGATTCTGGATTTGAATCAAACAAGACTTATAAACCGCGAGTGGATGTAATGAAGGTTTCTCCCAATGGAGTTTCAATGAGATAAGTCGAAGTCTAATTTCTCCGGTCAGTCAATTTAAGCGTTGGCGCAAGTAGGAGAAATAAAGGAATGGGTAGAACCGGTATCAAATAAAGTATAAACTTATTTAGAGTTTATGATTAGCTTACCGTGATCACCTCGTTCGGATTCCTCGCTTTTTGGGAGGTTACGACAAAGCTCTCCTTGAACTACGGTTTTGTCTTATGCAGGACACCTTTGATGCCTCCATCCCGGTGGACTTGACTTTGGTGCATGATAAAATCGGGCTAGGTGACCTTCTTTTCCACAATTATAACACGCTTTGAATACGCATCGTGCGGTTTGGACTTATGTGTCCTTCCCTCCACATTTGTAACATCGATCGTGGTCGTTCTCCTTCCTTAACAACAGGTGCTGGTGCTGACGTCTTTCCATCCTTGTTGAATCTCCTCTTCTTGAAATGTCCACTCTTATTGTCATGGCCATGATTACCACCGAAGTGATTATCATTTCTGGCATGTTGATTCCCTCCACGTTTGTTGTCACCACTTCGATGACTGCTACCACTGGTATTATCGACTTGTCGGTTGCTCTCTCTTGGTTGGGTTGACTCATTATCGCGCTCCAATAACTGAGCCCTATTCACAACATCTGAATACAAACACAGTTTGTGAGAAATTAGGTATTGACGTATCTCGGGTTTCAAACCTCTTAGAAACATCCGCGTCATTCTCTCCTCATTATCAACCAAGTGGGATATGGCCAAGACAACTTTCGGCAAACTTAACTTCGTCTACTGCGCCACGGTCGTATTGTTTTGCTCGAAGCTTGATGAACTCTACCTCCTTCGTGTGATGAATACTTTCGGAAAGTACTTGTCGTTGAAACGACTCTTGGAACTTCTCCCAAGACATCTTGAGTCGGCGAGGTTGAGTCGCTTTCTGATTCCACCCGATGTCTGCCTCTGCTTCATAACATGACATGAAGGTGGCAAAGGAACCTTTTGCTCCTCGGAGCATCCCAAGACATCAAATATCTTGTTGATCTGCTTTATCCACGTCTCCTACCTTAAGTGGTTTTGGCTCTCAAAAACTCGGGTGGTCCCAGCTCCTTGACGCTTAGCGGCGGTGGTCGTCAGAGTTGTCGGTGTTTCCACGCATTTTGGGCGGGAGCCGCTTTACTTTGATGTTGCATGAATTGCATAAAGCCTCTGAACATCCCATCGTTCACCATTTGATGGTGTTATTGTTTACATGAGGATTATTGTCTTCTGTTGCACATTATCACGGGCATTAATCTGTGGTGACTCAGCGGTCTCATGTGCTTCATTGTTTATCTCAACATTTTGGATGCCATTTTCAAATCTTGCCACAAAACAAGGGTTAATTAACATATCACATATTATCCTATACTTTGGCCGACCAATTAAATACCAAATAAACTTAGGTAGGTCATAAATACTAGCGAAGAATTCCCGTCTCTCCCTCCTAGTTCTTGTCTCACATCTCGGCCGGGGATCATATCCTAAGCTTTGATACTAAGCTGGCGCCCCCAAAATAGGTATACATCACCCATCTTGAGTCGCCAAATACATGGTACAAAATTCAAATACAACTTAATTATACAACGATCGTGTAAAATATGACAAAAACATAATCTAAGAGTTTTAATAAGAATATTGTCATCTAGACAATATCCACACTCAATGGAGTCCTCATTACATTTATTGTCACACTATTTAATAGAATAGTGAGGACTACTAATGCTATCATCTGGACCGTCACTCCATTCCCTGACTAGTCCCGGCTACGTTCTCATTTCCTGAAGAGAACAGTGAAAGAAAGGGTGAGCTCAACTAGCCCAGTAAGAAATATTATGACTAAGATAATGCAGAATAAATTATCATTAGTCTTGACAATGTTAAAGCGATAAAATACAATAGACATCAAGTTTAAGCTGCTGTGGAATAAGCAATCCATTAGAAGAGTCAAGTAGAGCATGATATCTACTATCTTACATGATTTAAAATGTTTTCATCAATTTTTATCGGCGAGACTCGACAATAAATAAACCACATCATCGAGTCATCCACACACTACGGGCGAGGATATTCATTAAATCATCAATGGTCATGACTATACTTGAATAATCCACATGGTCATAATCATACCAAAAAAGCATCCATCAATGCACTTTACAGACTCATGAGGACTTTTACCACATCATTTATAACATTACGGTCATGATTATACTGAATAATCCACGGTCATAATCATACCAAGTCCATCTATGCACGTAAGCCAAAGATGACTTTCATCACAATATAAGCATGAGGATGATGACAATGACATAATAATTCAATAAAACAAGTTCAAGAATAAATTTTAAAGATTTATAAGTTAATTTATCTTGAAATCAATTACGTCAAATTATCGACATGATCTTTGCTTTGTGGAGTAAAATTCAAGAATGCTCGGAAGAATATTTCCATGAAAGATCTTTGGATGAAAGCGCAAATATCGAGGATATTCTACTAATTTCATGGAGTATAGAAGCGAAAACTTTAACCAAATGAGTATCATAGAATATATGAAGCTGCAAATGGATTTTCACACATATGCGGTAATCCACGTAAACGGATCATTTCCACAATTTAATAAGGAATGAATCTGAAGGATCATTCACCATGCATGTGATAATCCACATAGGCAGGTTATTCAAATGAATAATAAAGAATGGAACTAGGTCAATGCGTATCCGCGATGCATGCGGAGATATTCCAACGAAATAATAAAGAATGGAATAACGAAGAATTCACCGTAAATGCGATGAAATCGCATGCAGACGAGTTATTCCAACGAAATAATAAAGAATGGAACCGAATTCTATAATCCGCTTACAGAATATATTCAAAATAATAAAGAATGGAATAACAAAGAATTCACCATGCATATAGACCACCTGCAGACGAGTTATTCAATGAGAATAATAAAAGAATGGAACCGGTCTAAAGCGTAATCCACCACATGCGGGATATTCCAACGAATAATAAAGAATGGAATAACAGAAGAATTTCACCATGTATGCGATACTTCGCATAGACAGGTTATTCAACATAATAATAAAGAATGGAATAACAGAAGAATTTCACCATGTATGCGGTACTTCGCATAGACAGGTTATTCCAACATAATAATAAAGAATGGAATAACAGAAGAATTTCACCATGTATGCGGTACTTCGCATAGACAGGTTATTCCAACATAATAACAAAAGAATGGAATAACTCTCTTCATGAATCTGAAAGAAATAATACCCTTACCTTAGAAAAAGCTGGATCTTTGGAATAGAGAGGTAGCGAGACTTCTCTTCTTCTTTCTCTCTATAATTTCTCTCTATAATAATTGCTCTAAAGCTTTAGTGAATTGGTGAGAAATGAAGGAAGAATGAGCTTCTATTTATAGGAAAATATAGTTTCGATAATTGCACGTTTTGGGGCTCAAAATATTACTGATATAATACCTTCTTTTTTTTTCATTTTAATTTAGTCCTGCAAGTATTATCAAACTTGCACCACCTCCCCTAATAGTAAATAATGTGAATCAATAGTTCAATCATGTGAATCAATAGTTATAATCATGTGAAAATATAAATTACGGTATAGTACCTCCATCTATACCTCCATTTTTAACTTAGTCATTTACAAGTATTATCAATCTTGCACCAACTCCCCTAATAGTACAAGAATGTGAATCAATAGTACACACATGTGAACAAATAGTTATAATCATGTGAATTAATAGCAATTAATTGCTCATTTATCCAGATTAATTACTGATTGGTCAATATAACTTCCAGGACATCAATTAATATCGAAATAAATGTCGATTTCCACTAACACTAATAATTCCAACACAATGGAACTATCAATTTCATCTTTAATCAACACGAACTTATTCATCATTAATATTATAACTCACAATATTTAACAACCAGGTCGTTCCCAGGAAAGAGGGGGCTTTTCGATAAAGATTTCTCCTTATTGGCGCGCAATTAGATGACCAAACCTCTCCTTGACAGAACTTCTAGACATTGTAAATATTGCAATTTAATAATATAAATAACTTTGTCGTCTCAATTATTGATTTAATAATATATCATATTATGAAGATGATCTTTGTGACAATAATCGAATCAATAATATGAGAGATATGATGCGGCAATTCTTTGTAGCAATAATTGAGTATAATTGAGTGACTTCTCACGTAAGCATCAATAATCAATACCTTGTGTACTCTTATCAACAACCAGCGTATTCTTGTACTTTTTTACTAAGGGTAGTTCAACGGTTTTAACGGTAACACTTCCGTAGTTATTTTTATAAAAGATAATTACGTCATTTTCTTACTACGACAATACTTACATTGTGGGGTCCACCAATGATTGTGTCATCGTCGTTGAATATTCCTGTTAAAAACGAATATTCCCCGACCAATCGAATATTATATAACCACTTGCTTACTTTGCAAAATTTGTAAATATTACCCACAACTATAACATTATATCAAATCCACACCATAATATTCAAAAATATATTTAGAAAAATTATTCTTTTATTCATAAAAGTTGGGGTCTTAGTCGGATACCCATCCATAAATCCAATGCTCAAATGCTCCCCGAATAGGAATCCATGTGATGACATCAGCTGTCAATAACTCCAGCTGTAGGCGGCTATGAGTGAAACCCTCAACCATAGGGACCTCCGCCAATATGGAATGATGCCATCGCCGTCCTCGTGGTTAGGTATCTGATCCTAACACACTCACTGAACGTAAGCATGGGAGCCTCTCATAGGCCCAGAACTGCTAACACAAAGGCAAACATCTGCTATCAGTCAATACTCTTAACCTATACATGGGAAATTACAAGAGAAATACTCACCACAGAAAATGGGTAAAATCCCTAGCCAAGCCTCTGCCGAAGCCCTCACGAACCCATGTCGCATTCCTCGAGCCGAAATAGGTAAAGGTGTAGGAACCCCGATCATACTCTCTAATATGGTCCATGTGTCATGGCTACCGATCAAAGCGAATGACAGCATAGAAGAGTTATCGGCTATGGGCGACCCCCAATGATCATCGGGAATAATCGCCAAAGAATGTGATCCCGACTCTCACATCGGTGGGTATGGGCTCACTCAACGACCGCTTTCATAAAGATCTACGCTCAAAGGACTGTCTGAAACGATCCCCTCGCTTGGCGCCTCCTCTGAAACTCTAGCAAGGATCGTGGCGGTCGAGGTAATATTATTCAAGTACAAGGAACTGGTGCCCCTCGAACTCCATACATGTGATAAACCCGATCCATGGCGTCGTCATCATCACCTCACGATCCCAACAAATAGAGTGGTAGTGCGGTGAAACCGAGCTCGAACCATAATGCCCTGAGGTAACCCTAGGGACAACTGCGGGGAAGGATGGAAAAGAATGCCTCAAATCCCCAGTCATACACGATCGCTCTATAGTCAGGAAGCAGAGCCTGGTACATGGAGTAAATGCTGAACCAGTTCCCTCTAGGATGTGTAAAGCCGGAAACCTACATCACAAAGCAAATAAACATCAGAATCCTTTACTCCTTATCAATAGGAAAGAAGGAATATCAAAATCTAGCTTTGTACCTCATTTGCATTGAAGCTATAGGTTCACCACACAATACTCGGGAAGTCCTTATAGGGAACATGTGCAAGCAGAGGTGGGAGCCTCAACTGGTACATCCTCCTCCTCGTCCTCCACATCCGTTACATCAACCCCGGGACATGACGATATCACCACCTCCATGACGACGAGGTTGTCTAATGGAAAGGGTTGAGGCACTTCTGAAGCCCTCCTCCACACACCAGAAGTGGTCCTGCGTGAACTACTCGGCTGATTCGGATCCATATTTCAGGACAATAAGTCTCCAAATCACCTCAGAAAGGGTGTGGTAAATTCTAACCTATGCTTTTTAAAATGCAGTTTTATGACTACATGCATGCATGCATTATTTTAACATACATCTACAGTAGAGTTAAAAATGCATGACTACCCAATGCCTATATTTTGGAAATTTTTTGCCATAGTCCCCTTTGTAAATAGCACTATCCACATGCACATAGGCATGACTAGGTAGCCATTCAGTAGCACACCTACCCATAGTTATATACATCCTACATGCATTAGTACATCATAATAAAAAATCCGTAAGGGTAGCCTAATTACCAGGATTATTTTGCTTTTTGACCATACTCATTTGTCCTCAAATAAGATAAGAAATAGCAGAAAAAGGTGTCAATTTGACTATTTCAAAAGTTAAATTTTTTCACATCATTATGTTTAGCATGGTTTAATATTAACATTTACTATGTTGAATATTTTTTATCAAGTCATTTTAGCATGCATAATCACTACTATGTGTTTAGATGCATTTCATATAATAAGTCATTTTCCAACGGATAAAAACTAGAAAAGAAGACATGCATATCGTTACCGGATGTAGTGTAAACACTTATGCGGTGAAAGAATTTACTGAAAAGCAAGAACTCAATGGATCGAAGAAGAGCTCTCAGATTTCCTTCGTGGCACATGAAATGACTTTAAAAAGGCAAACTGACGACCTTAATAGCCATCCACGGTGGTGGCGGGTCCACTACGGTTACTACTGAGTGTACTGTGGCTCCCCAGGTGGGGCACACCCCTTTATTTCGGTCGATTTGAGTTGCAAAGGAGTTCTTATAATTTGAAAAGGCCAAATCAAGAATAAAAGCTACTGCGATTGAGCGAAATACTTTGAAATCCTGGGTTTTCATGGGCCAACTCGTGGCTTTACATATCACTCATTGGTATTCGTCCAAACATAGGGTATACTATACCGATGATCTCAGTTGTTGCAAATTACATTCGACAATACCTCACGAAGGTCCGATGCCGTCAATTCATGGTCGTAACCCTAAAACCTTTTCCCCAGCAGGTTTTTATACATCATTTTATGCACATGTCAACGAAGATCAAGTAGCCTTAACATCATCCCCGATAGGATCTCATTAGATTGATGCACATGTCAATGAAGGTTAGCAAACCACGATAACAATGACAGAGCTTTTAGCGAAGACTCCAATAGAACAACGGAAAGACACGGCAATACAAACCAGAAGAACATCCTCATCGGGAGGACCGATGATGGAATATGTTATACATCCTCAACAAATAAAGCTCTATCCCCACAAAATCTCTTATACATGAGAGATGCAACTTGAGAATAAAGTACAGTATCAAGGATTCAAGACTTTGGTGATAACCCCAACATCAACAATCCTAGAGATTCACGGTAGTCACGTGGATCACACGTCCATGATAGTTCATCAGTTAACTTATTTAGTGCGACCCGGTAGGCAAACAGGAGCCAACAATCATCCCACCATGTTGAGAACAATCCATCAAACCACATACATTTGCATCATGTTGTTATGCATTGCATCATAATCATCTTGTCGTATTTCAAGTGTCTAGTATTCTTTATCATATCCATACCATTGCATTACATGAATATGATAAAGAGGGCGCATTATAGACATTCGAAATTTTCTACCTACCTGTTACTAACATTGCAGAAGAAGAAGCGGAATTTTCTTTTAGAGATAACCACGGAAGGCGACAAACTTAATCCCGAGATACCACCAAAGTTTAGTTTAAACCCAAAAATCACACAAGAGTATCATTTCCCACCTCGGAGATAACCCAGGAAAGCGATATAAATCTGAAAATTCCATTGGAGAAGGCCATTTCATCTTGGAGATAACCCCGAGATGTTCAGTCTCAGTCCTAGAAATAACACTGGTAAAGACAATATCAACCTTGGAGATAACCCCAAGGAGTGCAGTTGCAGTTCCTGAGATAACCCCAGAGATGCTCGTTTCAACTCATGCAGTCAGCTTTAACCTTGGGACTCACACCAAGGCACTCAACTCCCAAACCCGAAGATAACCCCGGGATGATAGCCACACCTCAGAGACATCCCTGAGGACGTCCAGTACTTGTAGCAGCCAAATCTCAGAGATAATCCTGAGCAACGTCTACTTTATTAGCCAAAACCGGAGATAACTCCGGTGAAGGGCAAAAATCGTGAAATTGCCACCTCAACGCCATATGGCACCGTCTCAACAAACAACAATCAACATACATTCTACACAACAATGTCCCACAAGAACCAAGGAGTTGCAATCCCGAGTGACTACTACGTAAGGCAGAACATCGGATAGAATTTGAATCTTGAAGATACATGACATGGTTCCATCTTCCTGACTTCGTGCAACCTCTAATCCCATGTCATTGCGTAGCTCTCGACAATGGCAGTCCGAAACAGGATCTATACACCTCGATAGGATGCTCGAATTGAAGTTCTGTAAGTTCGAGTGGACATCACGTTGCACGCATGCTCGTGACCGAGGCAGTAGGGACCTGTGGCAGGGGTACCTCGGCGACCACAAGTGCACTGCGTGGCGCCGCAGTACACTGTCTCGCCCTCCTCTATAAATAGAGGGCTTGGGGTGGCCATATTTAGAAGAGAAGACGACGAGGAAGCCCTATCCAATTTGCTTTGTACACACCCTATATTGAGTGCTTTCTCATTTTAAACACTTGTAAGCTCACATATAGCTATATTTTTACCCGCGGGAGCCTAGTATGCATCTGCTCAAAGCTATAGAAGTCTTCTTTGGCGGTCCTTTGTAAGCCTTCTTACACATTTTAAAGCCTTTCTTCATCTTTTGCACACACTCTTCTTCACGTTGAGAGTCGTGTTATGTGTGCATGCCCAGACTTCGATCCATGGTTTTCATTTATGTCTGTATATATATACTTATATATATATTTATATATATGGACTAACATTATCGAGTTATGCCTCGATTGAGCACTCGACTCACTTACGGGCGTTTATTTGCTATATATATATATATATATATATATATATATATATACACACACACTTTTACATATAAAGCATTATCGAACTTTGTTTAATGAGCACGGATTTTACATTCGAGACGTTAATCGCTTTATATATATATATATATATATATATATATAAACTATAGTGGGACTACATTGATGAGCTGGATTTTACATCCGTTAACGTTTAATACTTATATATATATATATATATATGTGTGTGTGTGTGTGTGTGGCGCCCCAAAATAGGTATACATCACCCATCTTGAGTCGCCAGGATACATTGTACATAAATTCAAATACAACTTAATTATATATGATTAGTGTAAAATACGACAAAACATAGTTGAGAGTTTAAACAAGAATATTGTCATCTAGGCAATATCCACACTCAATAATGTCCTCATTATAATTATTATCACATTATTAGTAGAATAGTGAGGACTACTACTGACCATTTATCTGGACCATCACTCCATTCCCAGGCTAGTCCCAACTATATTCTCATTTCCTAAAGAGAACAATGAAAGAAAGGGTGAGCTCAACTAGCCAAGTAAGAAATATTATGACTAAGATAATGCAGAATAAATTATCCTTATCCTTCAACAGTATAACAACTGATAGAATACAATAGACAACAAGTTTTAGATCAACAACTGCAGTGGAAATAAGAAATCCATTAGAAGAGTCAAGTAGAGCAATAAATCTACTATCTTCTATGATTTAAAAAGTTTTTCATCAACTTTATCGCTGAGACTCGGCTTAATAAATAAAATCGAATCATCCCTGCACCACGGGCAAGGATATTCATGTAATCATCAATGGTCATGATTATACCGAATAATCCCTAGTTATAATCATACCAACAACTATCCATCAATGAACTACAGGCCAATGAGGACTTTTTACCACATCATTCGTTACATTACTACCGGTCATGATTATACCAAATAATCCCTGGTCATAATCATACCAAGTACATCTATGCACGTAAGCCAAAGATGACGTTCATCACAATATAAGCATGAGGATGATGACAATGATATAAGCAATAATCAAACGAAATCAAGGGTAAATATTAAAGACTTTAAATTTATCCAGAGTTTAAAAATATCCAAATTGTCAACATGATACTGCTTTGTAAAGTAAAATTCAAGAATAATATTCATGTATCAAAAATAATTTGGACAGAAAAGAAATATATTTTTTGGGTAAATAGTACCCCGTGAATAGTACTTTGGGAATAGTATCCTGTGAATAGTACCCCTCATATGAAAAAGTACCCCAAATACCCTAGTGAATGATACTAGAGTGGATAGTAATCGGGTGAATAGTAACTTGTGAATAGTAACTCATGAATAGTACTCCGACGCGAAAAGTGTCCCTAATACCCGAGTAAATAATACTAGAGTGAATAGTAACTGTGAATAGTAACTTCGTAAATGAAAAATACAAAAGAAAATGATATTTCATGGCATTTAGTACAAAAGAACCGATATCCCGATGAGTATAATAGAATATACTAAATCGCAAATGGATTTTCACTACGCCACGCGGTAATCCACGTAGACGAGATCATTTCCACAATTTAATAAAGAATGAATACAAAGGATCATTCACCATGCATGCGATAATCCACATAGACAAAAGTTATTCCAATAGAATAATAAAGAATGGAATAACGGAAAAATTCACCATGCATGCGATAAATCGCATGAGCGAGTTATTCCCAAATGTAATAATAAAGAATGGAACCGTGTCACGCCTAATCCGAATGCATACATGATATTCCAACGTAATAATAAAGAATGGAACCGGAGTCATCACATGTCCGCATAGGCGTGATATTCCAACGAATAATAAAGAATGGAATAACAACGAAATTCACTGGCATGCGATAGGCCTCACTGATGCATAGTTATTCCAACGTAATAATAAAGAATGGAACCAGTCAATGCGTAATCCTCACGCATGTGGATATTCAACGAATAATAAAGAATGGAATAATAATGAGAATTCACCGGGCATGCGATTGATGATACGCAGACGCAGTTATTCCAACATAATATTAAAGAATGGAATAACGGAAGAATTTCACCATGTATGCGGTACTTGATGTATGAGCGAGTTATTCCAACATAATAATAAAGAATGGAATAACAACCCCTACAAGTATTGAAAGAAAATAACTCTCTTCATGAATACGAAACAATAATACCCCTTACCTTAGAACAAATGGATACTAGAATAGTGAGGTACCAAACTTCTCTTCTTCTTTTCTCTATAATTTCTCTATAATAATTGCTCTTGTGAGACTTAGTGAATTAGTGAGAAATGAAGGAAGAATGAGCTTCATTTATAGAAAATATAGTTTCAATAAGTGCACATTTTGGGGCTCGAAATATTACAGTATAATACCTCCCTCTTTTTCTTCATTTTTAATTTAGTCCTGCAAGTATTATCAAACTTGCACCACCTCCTCTAATAGTAAATCATGTGAATCAATAGTAAATCATGCGACTCAATAGTTCTAAACATGTGAAAAAATTAATTATAGTATAGTACCTTCAACTATACCTCCATTTTTAATTTAGTCATGCAAGTATTATCAATCTTGCACCAACTCCCCTAATAGTAAATCATGTGAATCAATAGTACACACATCTGAACACATAGTTATAAGCATATGAATTAATAGCAATTAATTGCTCATTTATCCGATTAATTACCCGATTGGTCAATATAACCTCCAGACATCAATTATTATCGAAATAAATGCCGATTTTCACTAACACTAATAATTCCAACACAATAGAACTATCAATTTCATCTTTAATCAACATGAACGTATTCATCATTAATATTATAATTCACAATATTTAACAACCAAGTCGTTCTCAGGAAAGAGGGGGCTTTCCGATAAGGATTTCTCCTTATTGGCGCGTAATTAGATGACCTAACTTCTCCTTGACAAAACTTCTAGACATTGTCAATATTGCAAATAATAATATGAATAACTGTGTTATCTCAATTATTGATTTAATAATATAAAATATTGTGACAATAATTGAATAAAATTGAGTAACTTCTCACGTAAGCATCAATAATCAAAGATATTGTACAATACCGTGTGCTACTATGCAACCACGCGCATTACTATACTTTTATTATCGATTATTTTATGACAACTTGCCTACTTTGAAATTTTTTCAAATATCACCCTTAACTTTAAATTTTTATCAATTTAACCATTTACTAAATAGAATAATTATAAGAAAATTGAATACTTTCATTTCATAAAATTCGGGGTCTCACAATATATATATATATATATATATATATATATATATATTTACATTACTGTCAGGCCTGGAGTTTACTTCGTGGCCTTTTACTGCTTTATTTACATTTCGTCCCGCCTGGAGTTTACTTCGTGGCGGTTGATCATTTTTACTGCTTTATTTACATTTAGTCCCACCTGGAGTTTACTTCATGGCGGTTGATCGCATTTATTTCTTTATTTACATTTCTGATCCCCCATGGAGGTGCTTCGTGGCGGTTGATCATGTCTCTCTCTCTCTCTCTCTCTCTCTATATATATATATATATATATTTATCGCTTTTATATATTTACATTTCTGATCCCTTGTGGAGGTGCTTCGTGGTGGTTGATCATGTCTATATATATATATATATATATATATATATATATATATATATATATATATTTACAACTTATATATAATCGCTTCATCGCTTTTCATATAAACCGTGACATCATATGAGCCTAGGAATCATGTGATCACAGATTCATTCTTCAATCTGGATTCGGTTCCCTGTGATGGACATTTTCAACGTATAGCGACTTGTAAATTATTCACTGGTGTTTGAATTTCCATAGATGGCTTTCATGCCTATGAAAAATTCGACATCGCTATATATTATTTTCTCAAGATGCTTCGCATCTCGAAAATAAAAGCAACCAAGAACATTTAATAATAAAATGGAAGTATCAAAGGCCTCAATTACAATTGAGCATGTGGTTTAAAAACCTCTTTCATAAAATCTCATTGTTGTATCTTGTTTAAAAGTGAATTTTTATACAAATTTAAACCCTTTGTATATAGGTGCTTGACGAGTCCTTGCACTACTTCCAAATAACAAAGACACATTGACCCACCCACACACACATATTCATAAACTAATTTCTTGAAAAGTGGCGGTCACCGTAGTAACACGGATGTCGTAAGTGCCTAATACCTTCCTCCGCATAATCAAGCAACCAAACCCAAATTAATCTCGGCTTTCACGAGACTTGCTTAGCGATGTCACATCACCGGGTCAATATGCAAACCTTTTTTCAGTTGCGTTGGTGCAACTAGTTAAAAACACCAATTGGCGACTCTTACAGTTAAATCATCGACATATACATATCGGACCTTTTTCACTTATTTTTTTCTAACAAATCTCACCTAATATGAGAACACCAAAGAACAAGAAAAGAGAAGGGACAAATAAAAATCCCGACGTCAACACTAGCGATAATTTATTCTGCATTATCTTAGTCATAATATTTCTTACTAGTCTAGTTGAGCTCACCCTTTTGCTTTCATTATTCTCTTCAGGAAATGAGAACGTAGCCAGGACTAGTCGGGGAATGGAGTGACGGTCCGAGATGGTGGTTGTAGTAGTCCTCACTATTTTATAAAATAGTGTGATAATAATTGTAATGAGGTCTCTATTTGAGTTTGGATATTGTCTAGAAGACAATAATCGTGTCAAAACCCTCAGCTATGTTTTGTCTTATTTTACACGACAGTTGTATAATTAAGCTTATAAGACCCCGACTTTTATGAAATAAAAGTCTAATTTAATTTATGATTATTATTCTAAAATTATAAAATGTTAAATTGATAAATGATCAAACAAACAATTAATTGAATAAGTAAGTTAATAAAAGATAAAAGAAAATAATTTTTTTTGGAAAGAAGCGACCCATGGCTACCGTAATTTGAAATTGAGGAAGAGAGGAAATTATTTTGGGGACAAAAGAAGGGAACATGTGGGAAGGGAAGGAAAAGAGAAAGAAAATAAAGGAAGAAAAAAAAGGAGGAAGAGGGAGTAAGAAAGAAAAGAGGAGAAGAAAAAAGGGAAAAGATAGGAGAAAAGATATCATACTCCCACTCACGAGAGAAGATAAAAGAGAGAATAGAGAGAGAAAAATAAGAGAGGGGAAGAAGAAGAAGAAAAAAGGAAGGAAGGAAGAAAAATATGGAAAATAAGAAAGGTAAATTCATTACCTTTTGTAAACTTTTGATTCCATATATGGATTTTATGTAAAGAGATTATGTATGTGCTTGTTGGGATGATTTAAACTTGCATAAACATGAATCAAATGAGAGAAATCTATAAATCAAAAGAACAACAAAATATGGAGATTTTCAAAAAAAATAGTTTAATACTTGATTTTGTAAAATCCATAACTCTTTGTGTATAATGAGTTAGGAGATGAGCCATATATCAAAAGAAAGCTCTGGAAGTAAGCTAAACGCAAAAATTTGAATCACCTAAAAATTCTTTGTGGATTTTTTGTGGTTACAGTTTGAGTGAAACGGGTACGAAGGACTTATAGTCCGAAAAATCAGTTTTATTAAGCTCTATTGCGTGAGTTATAATTTTTAATCCAACCGTTGGATCGTGGTGATTTTTAGTTATGTTATACATATATAAGTTGAGTATATGTCCATAAATTTTTAACCGTTAAAAATTAACGTATGATTTGTTATGAATTTAAGAAGGTGACCGATCCGTAAATTTTTGTAGCGTAATTTTCTTTGTAAGCCTTTCTCTCTATGTTAGAGTCAAATTTGGAAAAACATTCTTCTACAAAGTTGTAGAGAATTAAATTTTACATGGAAATGACATATAAATCTGTAATTTTCTCGATAAAAGGGCTAATTATTATGAATTATTGAAGTTCAATATTGGAAATTATAGTTAAATTATCATAAAAATTATTTGGGTTGAAATATTTTACGAATGCTTATAATATCATCTTACAATTTCGTAAATTTTTATGAATTATTGAAAGCGAAGTAATTATTATATTTTCAAACTATTTATAGTTAGTTTGAAAATAGAAGAAATTCATAAATAATTCTATGAATGATGAAAAATTATGAAAGTTGGTAAAAATCTTATAATATTATTTTATAATTTTTAGACAGTTTTGAAAAATTATTGAATAACAGAAATATTTATTGTATTTTTAAGCTATTTATGGTTAGTTTAAAAATAGAGGAAATTCATAAGAAATTCTATGAATGTTGGAAAATTATAAATTCTAATTGAAAAATATTATAATAATGTAAGATTAATATTGATGATGTTTTAAAGATATAAAAGTATGTGGAGTTAGTATTTCTATTTTGAAGCTATTAAATGATAGTTTTATTAATATAAATAATTATCGAAAAATATTGGATAATCCAAAAATGTGAAAATTGTTTAGAAAGTTCGTAATACTATTTTAGAAGTGTTAGTAAGCTCACGAGGTGTCTGGATGTAAACGTAAAAGTAACGAATGAGTTATGATAAAACAAAATAATATTTTGTTAAAGTAAAATGGTGATAATACCGAGAATAGTTGATGGGTGCATATTATTCATTTATTTTGATTCCATTTATGTTTAGTTTTAATGCATGTTTCATGTGTATATGAGCTTATTAAGGTGTTTAATGATTTCGTGAAAATTGAGGAAATGAGGAAAAAAAAAGAAAAATTGCGGGGTTTTTAGCATTATTTTGGACGCAAGGTCTTGGATTAGGACTTGGATTTTATTGTAGAGCTCTTCCTTAGCTTTTCGTAACATCTTGAATCGCCCTAATCGGAGTTCATATGAAAAAGTTATGATCTTTTGACTAGACGGAAGTTGAATATCAAAGTTTGGAAGTTACAATTTACATAACTGTGACCACTTGGAGCCCGATTTGAACTTGATGTAGCTAGAATCATCAATTCTCAAACAAGTTGTAGATTTCGCTCACAGACTTCAATTTAATAGGTAGCAGTCCCGTAGCTCTCCCTGATCAAAGGTTATGGTTATTTTACCAAAGGACGTCGTGGCGGGTGAAATATGGGCGAATTTGTGCGGAAATCTTGGATTTTGGAAAGTTTCTAAAAGCATATTTTGGCAGATTTCTACATGAAATTAGATTGATATTTCTATTAGATTTAGTATATCTTTTAGACTAAGATTTATTTCCAAATTGGATTCTATTTCTTTATGGAAACTAGTTATGATTTGTAATTCCCTTTAGGATTTGGATTTCTAATTCCCATAGGATTTAGGACTTTGTCTAGCCCTATAAATAGAGGATGATAGTCAAGGTTTTATTCATTCAATCATCTACTACATTCTCTCATTGGAGGATTAAAGACATGAGCTAAGTTTTTTATTCAGTTCTAAGGGATGTTGAACCTTATTTATAATTAATGGTTAATTGAGTATTCATTATTTATTCCTTCTCACGTGAAATTCATTCTTGATAATCTGATTTAATTTCTGAAAGCTATTTGTCTTAACTGATTTGATTTCTACAGGATTGAGTTGGTTAACGAATATCATATGCTAGATCAAGGAATAATATTACGTGTAATTGATATTGTTTCTAATCACAAGTAGTAATTAGTAATACTTGATTGTGGACAAGCTTTTGAGTATTGCTATGATTATCAGAAGACAAGTTAAACAATCCAAGCTTATGTGTTTGTTGCTTGGAATAGTCTAATTCCTTAGTTCTTAATGCTGCTGTTATATTAAATCTAGAGAGCTTGTTCTAGGTTATATAATTGTTAGAATCTTGTGAAGAGCTTGTTTCATTGAGTGACAATTTAAGGGGAGTTTCGCAGCGTAACTTGTTGTTACCTAGGGCTATTAGTTTCATTGAAGGGTAAATAATGTTACACTATTAATCTATTGTTGTAAAAAGGTGATATTGAATCAAGAATCAAGCTTTTTATTCATTGTTTATTCTTATTAGTTTATTCTTATTAATTTAGTTAATTAATTAAAAATTCCCTTTTCATTAGAAATCATAGGATAAATATAAAACAAATCACTCTCTATGGGATCGATCCTTGCTTACTACTTGTCTGCTAATTGTTTGAATTTGTAAAGTGAAAGTGAGGTTAATTTAGAGTGTAAACAACACTCACAAATTTTGGCGTAGATTCTTGAGGAGTGTTATTTGTTTTTGCTTATTCTTTGTTTTCGCTTATTTTTATTATTTTCTTTTTCTTTTTATTTTATAACTTAATTCTCTCACTCTATTGACTTAAATTTTGTTGAAGAGATAGAGAAAGCTATGAGATATAGAAGAAGCTCTTGTTCCATCACTTGAATAGGAAAAGATGGCGGTGCTAAACAAAAATAGGACTTTAAAATAATTAGCTACTCTCGATCTTGATCAATCATCATTTTGTATTAAGTATCTTACTTTAGATGTTGCTTTTGAACTTAATTCTAGACTAATTCGTCTTTTACCTACTTTTCATGGTCTTACAGGTGAAAATTCATATAAGCATCTAAAGGAGTTCCATGTGGTGTGTTCCACGATGAAAGCACAAGGAGTGGCAGAGGAGCAAATCAAGCTTATACTTTTTCCATTCTCATTAGCAGATTTGGCTAAAGGCTGGTTATATTATCTACCTTCAGGTTCAATACGATCATGGACTAATAAGCAAAGGTTGCTCTTAGAAAGGTACTTCCCTGCATCAAGAGTCGCCCACCTAAGGAATGAGATATATGGAATCAACCAGTTCAATGGAGAAACTCTCTATGAGTATTGGAAAAGGTTCAAGAAGTTGTGTTCCAGCTGTCCACCTCACAGAATTGATGACCATCACTTGATCTAGTACTTCTATGAGGGGTTGCTACCAATGGAAAGAAGCATGATTGATGCAGCAAGTGGAGGAGCACTGGTAGACAAGACTCCAAAAGTTGCAAGGAACTTAATTGCAAACATGACGACTAACTCACATCAGTATGGAACTAAGATGGATCACACACCACAAAGGGTAAATGGGGTAAGCACGAGAGAGTTGGAGCAGCAGATTTCTGAATTAACGGCTATAGTTCGACATATGGCTGCAAGGAGTACGCAAGATTTTCAACAAGCTCAACCTCAGTACCACACAGAAAACAAAAAAGTACTTGTCCATTCTAGGACATCTATGGAGGATATGTTCAAGGCATTCATGAACCAAACACAACAAAGCTGAATCGCACCACAACAAATCCAAAGCAGAGACAAGAACTTCTATTTAAAACCGAGGAACCAAGTTAGTCGACTTGCAACCACGAAGGGAAGTCACCTTCTCAAATGTTAAAAATGTAAGTGCCATAACATTGAGCTGTGGTGCAGAGGATCAACAACAAGGAAAGTCAATACAAAACAAGTCAGACAATAGTGAAACAAATAGCAGTGCTGTACTTAAGCATAAATTTCCACCTCTTTCAGCTTATGAACCGAAACTACCTTTTCCCCAAGTTATAACAAGGAATTGGAAAGTTGGAAAGAATTCAACGTGGTATACAGAGTCTAATGAAAAATTCCTTGAAGAAATGGCAAATAGGGAACAAGAACTTAAAGATGATAAGGAGTTCACTAGTGAAAACCATTTGGAAGTGCTCGAGACTACTGTTAAATTTGAAGAAGAAAATCAGGTATTCAAAGTCTGAAAAGGATGAACAAGAGATAGAGATGAAAGAATTAATAATTCCTGCAAATTTCTATAAGGAGGACATAGATGATGATACTTTCCTTGTACCAGCAACAACACAGAATGATAAACACCATGGGACCTTACACATGGAATTGGATGATGTACATGTCCAGTTCAGCATATATGAAGTTAAAAGGTATCTTGGTAATATTAATTTTGTTTTTTCTACTGATGTTATTGACTCTATAGTACAGGAATCTCTTAAGCAAATATACAAGGAGGATTTGAGGGCTGGAATAGAGAAAAATTAGGATCTAAAGGATGCTCATAATGAAGAATTGAAACTATTACCAGTCCACTTGAAGTACACAAGTCCAATTATACAGGATGAGAAGGATGATGTCAAGCCAATGACAATAAACAAGGGCAGCTGCTTGGGAAGCAACCCAAGATCTCATATTTGATTTTTCTATCCCTTCACTTTTTAGTTTTTTTTTATTGCATGTTAGCTAGTAGTATTTTCTTCTTTGCATGATTTTCTTACATTGGGGACAATGTAAGGTTTGAGTGTGGGGGAAGATTTAGGTTTTTATTTTATTAGGGGATATTGATCCGATTTTGATGGGGAATTTGAAAAAAATAATGCTTTTGAAAATTTTGGTTTCATGATTCTATTTGGCTATGTGTTAAAAAGATTAAAGTCAAAGATTGAAAATTAATGCTAAATTTCAGAATCTGCTTGATGCTTAATTAGTTAATGAATGATGAAAACTAAGCCATGATCCATAGTAATTGATTTAAACTGAATTTGTGATACATGAGTACTTTAATATAAGAAGCATGTTTATTTGGCTAAGTTATTTGTGGAGTTGTCTATGTGCACTGATTTCATGACTTAGAACTATTTAACTTGCTTATGCTTATTGCATAACCATGTGAAAAAAATTGTGAAAAAAATGATGAATGAAAAAAAGGAAAAAAAAGAAGGAAAAAAATGAAAATTGAAAATCTGCCTCAATGTCCATTGTGCGAAATAACTGGGTATTTAAGCCTCGAGAAGCATCGGTATTCACGCTGAAAAGTGCGATGGATAAAAGCAGGTTGACTAGTTAACTTTTATGGCCTTTGTTACTTGAATAAGTAAGCCTTAGGGGTGTCTCTACACCTAGCGCCCTAAGATCATCTGGTTTGGGAGTCGTTGGTGGAAAGTTTGCTAATGGGTAACTCTGAAAAGCCTAAGAAAAGGAGACATTGCACATGTCAAGAAAAAAATACAAGAAGAGCACGAAAATACATTCATCTGTGCTAAAGAAAAGGTTCTATGAAAAAATTAAAAAGAAAGGAAAATTTGTCCTTGGTTGTGAGTCAGTGTGCACGGTTTTTGTTCTATAATAACCAAGTTGAGTAAGTATGTGGACTGTAGGAAAGTTTCTTATGTGGTTACAGGTTGCTTTAATGAAGTTCGTTGGTGAAATGGTAAGGTTGTTCATTGTGAGATAACTGATGAGGCATTGATTAGATTTCTGTGAGCTTAGTGTTGATAGTCATGATTTGTACCTTGAAATCTTTTGACATAATGGTTGAATAGAATTTTTTCAGAAATCAAACTTTAGGTTTACACGAGGACGTGTAAAAGGCTAAGTGTGAGGGAATTTGATGAGTGCATATTATTCATTTATTTTGATTCCATTTATGATTAGTTTTATTTCATGTTTCATGTGTATATAACCTTATTTAGGTGTTTAATGATTTCGTGAAAATTGAGGTGAAATGAGGAAAAAGGAAAAATTGCGGGGTTTTAGCATTAATTTGGATGCAAAGTCTTGGCTTGGGACTTGGATTTTTTGCGCAGCTCTTCCTTAGCTTTTCTAACATCTTGAATCATCCCAATCGGAGTTCATATAAAAAGTTATAATCGTCCCAATCGTCCCGCCGCTTAAGGGCCAGTACCTTTCAAATTGCTTGCAGGTCCATTCCATCCAACCCATTCTCGAATTCGCCAAATACATTTCACACTTGGAAAAATAGAATCGTAAATAACTACAACTTTATTATTACAACATATAAAATATAAATATATTATATTTATTATTTGAGTTTAAATACGTATATTGCCATCTTCCGAGTCGCCAAATAATATCCACACGCAAATAAATCCCGCATCATAATTATTGATACATTATTTTACAAAAATGGTGAGGACTACTAAACAACTCTCTCTGTAACCTTCATTCCATACCCCCCGACTAGTACTTCGCCACATTCTCGCCTCCCGAGAAGAAAAATGGAACAACAAGGAAAAGGGTGAGCTCAACTAGCCCAAGAAGAATATTATGACTAAGATAATATACAACAAATTATCGTTAGTCTCCAACAGGAAAAATCTAATAGAATACAATAGACAACAAATTTTAAATCAATATTCGCAATGAAATAATAATTCATTAGAAGAGTTAAGTAGAGAATGCAAACTACTATCTTCTATATATGAATTTAAAAGTTCATCGTCGATATTTTATCCTCAGAACATCAATCAATATATATCCGAATCAAATATTCATCTTTGCACTACACCGTGCCAAAGATATTCATCACCGGGTCATGTTCATCTAAACACTGCTCATCTTTGCACTACTACCAAAGATATTCTTCAGAAATCATTCATCTCGCACTACAGCCAAAGATATTCAATAATATCATCATTTAAGACCGAGGATGATGAAAAATATTTTTAAAGAAACGAATCCAAAGGAAACAAAATGACAAGGATTAAGGATTAAGGATTCAGATTTTGTTTTCCATCCATGTTCAAAAAATACCTCAAAAATAATCATAGTGGTGTAAAATTCAAGAATGATCAAAACATGGATACAATCAAAGCTAGTATCCGTAATAGATATTTTGACTTAAAAAGAAGAAATTTCATTTTTCTATGAATAGTGTCGATTCGTGAATAGTGTCGTATACGTGAATAAGTACCAGATACGCGAATAGTAACTCCGACACCAAAAGATAGAAATTTCACAAAAAACATCTTCACGCTTTGTGAATAGTACTCGTGAATAAGAACTCGTGAATAAGAACTCATGAATAGAACTCGTGAATAGTAACTCATGAATAGAATCAAATATACATGAAAAAGTTTCAAATTTGATAAAAAGTCCAACCAATATTTCAAAGATAATGATATCAAGAAATAATATCATTCGAGAAGAAAATAACATCCCTTACCTCGAAAGACAAGATTTCTAGTAAACACCTGATATAGGCTATGACTTGAACTTGCACCAGATAGCAAATACTCAAAGTATACTCAAAATACTCACAAGAATACGCCGATAATATAGAGAGAGAAACTTCAGCTTCGTGTGATTTTCAATTCTAACCTAAGACCCTATTTATAGAAATCGCTAGAACACCAAAGTTAGAAAAATTTAATATAATAATAATATATTATATATATATTCCTACGCCAACCAAGACTCCTCAAATCAGCATGTTTACAACATATGGGGGCCAACCAAAACAATAAAAACGTTTTTGTTGATATAAATAATTAAAACTTCCAAAAATCAATTATTTTGAGCTTTAAACTTCAATAATTCATAATAAATAGCTCTTTTATCAGAAAAATTCAATCTCGCGAGTTTTTATAGGAAATCCAATTCTCTACAACTTTACGTAAGAAAGTTTTTCCAAATTCCAAATGTAAATTGACCAAATCCACAAACTGACGATTTTACAAAGCTATAATCAAATTTCAAATAATAAATGGGGTCCACCGACATGTTTAACATGTTTTAAACATTTATTGCAACAAAATACTCTTCCTCCTCAGATATACTCATATATCCCACATTCGTTGTAAAATATCACCGCTAATATATTATTAAAATAATATATTTAAATGAATTATTTTATCGTAAAAGATAAAATATTAATTTTCAACAATTGTCATTTTAAAAATTTTCTCCATCTATATCCACATAAAATCAATATTTTCCTCATCATATAAATCAATAATTAATTATTCACAAATAATATTACAGTAATCACATTATCGACAACCAGTGCGCCTCAGAAAGAGGGGCTTTCCAATAAGGATCTCTCCTTACCGGCGCCGCAATTAGGTGACCAAACCTCTCCTTGATGTAACTTTCTAGACATTGCCAATAATGTTATCCAATAATATTATTAAGATAATATGAATTATTGTTCGATAATGGAAAAAATACCGTGTAATGATAATTTATCAAACAACAAGAATATAAAATATCAATGCAAAGAATTATTGAATCAATAAAATAAAATAATGAATAAGAATTATCGTAATAATTATCGAGTAGTGCCTTCACGTAAGAATCAATAATTGGTGCAATACCGCAAAGCTACTGCTCAACAACGCAGAGATTAGTGTGTTTTAACCACCGTGTATTCCAACAAGATAATCTGTAATAACTACGCCTGTTATTTATAAACAACTTATATTTGTCGCTTTTCTTCATCCAATCGCTCACATGGGGCCCACAAAAGATCGCATACCGTCGTATTTAATATTCCCTTGACAAGACGAATATTCCACCACCAAACTTAATATTCCCCAACAATAATGAATATTTTATAACCACTTGCTTATTCAAATATTTGATGATTTTACCCATAACTATCCACATTAATCAAATCAACCCTTACTATTTCAAAATAATAAATAGAGGAAAATAAATTTCATTTATTAATAATTTGGGGTCTTACAACCTCCCTCCTTATTAAATTTCGCCCTCGAAATCGACGACGACTCGGTATTTCAAAAGATGAGAATACCTCGCTTTCATTTCCGCTTCCAACTCCCGTGTCATTTCCTCAATAGATGGTTTCTCCACAAAACTTTAACTTGTGGTATAACCCCAGACATAGGACATGTTCTTTCCTATCCAAGATCTTGACAGTACCTCCTCGTGACGTTAAGTCTTCTACTATCTCGTCCGGCTCTAACTCAATGACGTAGTTCGGTCGTCCACATATTTACGTAACATCGATACGTGAAAAAACGCATGAACACGCCACCATACTTGGCGGTAAAACGAGTCTATAGGCCACAGCCTCCTATTCGATCGAGAATTTCAAATGGATTAATAAATCGAAGGTTTGAGCTTTCCTCACCTCACCGATTCTCGCTTTTGAAATAACAACTTCACACCTCCTTCTTCAAATTCATCACCCCGTGTGTAGCTTGAATGCCTTTTAACTTTATCGATTAAAGTCGATTATACTCAGATATCATCACGGGTAACTAGAGTTTTCATCTCCATCTCTATTATTTGTAAATTATACGAAATGAGTCTTTGACAATATCGCACTCATACTTATATATCATCTTCTACTCAACACGCCGCCTACCACGCTCGCTTTTCCAGATGGCATGGTCGTAACATGTGTTTAAAATGAGTCTCCTCTCGAGTTCTTCAAGCTCTTCCCACATTCCTCTTCCATTCGAATTTTGTATCTCTACGAGTCACCAAGTTAATGGAATAGCGATTCGAGAATATCCTTCAACGAATCTCCGATAATAACCAACTAAGCCTCAAAAGCTACGATTTTCGATTACCGACTTAGGTTGTTCTCAATCGCGACTCATATCCCAACCTTGATAAGACGCTACAATGACACCTATCGCTTTACTATCGCATCGAATATGGTGTCCCCTACGAGAGAGTCCGCTTCGCAGCATTCCACAAAGGAAGTCACCGATATAAAGGCTCAGTACCAAAATTGTATAGTTGAATTTTTAACTCCTCAAGTTCAATAGAGCCATTCGACATGAGATTTTAGAAATGAGTTTTGTACCGGTTCAAAGTCGATACAAAATTTAATATCGCTTTGGGAGTAAGCCAAGAAATTCTTCAGAAATACATCAGAAAAATCAATAACAACAGAATATTATTCAAATCGACGTGTCTTTATTCAAATCCATAACACGGACTAAGAAAACTCGACATCCGTAATAAACGAATGACTTCATGGCTTGATATGAAAATGTTTGATTACCATGGTTTGATTGCTTGAATTTGAATAATGTGTTGCTTAGAATATGAAAACTAACAACCTTACGAAAAGTAATCAATTTTGCATGATGAGTAGTTAACCTTAAAATCACATCAAAAGCAAATATCTCTATAGAAATAAGGTTAATGTGTAATGTGATAGTGCCAACCCGAATCAAACAAGATTTCTAAACAACGGATGTAATGAAAGTTTCTCCTAACTGAGTCTCCATAAATAGGTCAAAGTCTAATTTCTCCGTAGTCAAGTTCAAACGCTGAGCGCAAAGCAAGAGAGATAAAAAGAATGGGTAGAACCCAGATTCAGTAAGGTATAAACTTCGCAAGAATTTATAATTAACTAACCTGCGCTAACTTCGTCGTTTCTCTTGATTTTGACCGGCCACGACAAACGCCTTCCGTGAATCGCTGACTTTGACTTTTCTCGGGACATCCTTTTCAGTCACCATTCCCACCGGATCGGGTTTCGATATCGCATAACTCGAGCGATATGTCCTTCTTTTCCACAATTATAGCATACCTTAAACTGCTAGGGCGCTTGGGCTTATATGTCCCTCTTTCTCGTGATTTTGTAACATACGACCGGTGGTCTTTCTCCTCCTCGAACCAGCCACATCATCACGCCGACGCCTTCACATGGTCGTTGTTGAATCTCCTCTTTAAAATCTCCTCCCGACTCGCTTCTTCTATTTTCATGGCCACGATTACCACCGTAGTGGTTACCGCTTTGTCCGTATTCTTCTTTCTCCGCTTGTTATCATTATTCGATGATCGCTATCTTCTAATGATCCTCGGTTATGGTCCCTCATTGAACGTATTTCGTTATCTCGCCTAACAACCGAGCCCTCGCTGACAACATCCGAATAGAGAGAAAATTTATGAGAAATGAGATACCGACGATGCCGGTTTCAAACCTCTCGTAAACATCCGCCATAATGCTCTCATTCTCCACCAAATGAGGTGCAAACTCGATAACTCCGCTGAACTTCGCCTCATGACCGACACCGCCATGTTATTCTCGCTTCCAAATAATAAACTCCACTTCCTTCATACGACGAATACTTTCGTGGAAGTACTTGTCATTGAATCGCTTCAAATGTCTTCCATGACATGCCGAGTGCAACCGATGGGTACGCTTCACGATTCCCACCAAAGAGTCCGCCTCGCCACTAACATAAAGGTAGCGAATGGAACCTTCGTTCTCCGCATCCCAAGACATCAATATCTTGGTAATTTGTTTGACCCATGTTTCCGCCATGATCGGATCCGCTTTCCCTTAAATTCGTGGTCCCAACTCTTTGAATCGCTTGGGTCAGGACAACCCGTGAATTGCTATCATTTCCTCCTCAGATTTTGAACACGAGTCTCCTCATCCGATTTTGCATGAATCGCAAAAAAGCTTCTAAACATCCCTCGCTTCATCATTTGCTCAAGGTGTTGTTCACAGAGGTACATTGCCACCTGTCAGACGCTCTCCTCCTCGCTGGTGAGTACAAAGGCCTCCACTATTCTCATTTACTCCATCATTAATATTCTCAAATGACATTCTCAAATACCGCCATAAAACAAGGGTTAATTAAGGAAATCAATATATCACATAATATCCCTATATACCCACCAACTAACAAATAAGCTTAAGTAGACACACTAGCTAAGGATTTACTCGCCTCTCCCCTCCTAATTCTATTCCCCGATCTCCGCCAGAGATCATATCCCTAAGCTCGATACTAACCGTGACGCCCCCAAAATAGGTCCATTCCATCCAACCCATTCTCGAGTCGCCAAATACATGGTACGTAAATAACTACAACTTTATTATTACAACATATAAACCGTGAGTTTAAATACGTATATTGCCATCTAGACAATATCCACACGCAAATAAATCCCCATCATAATTATTGATACATTATTTTACAAAATGGTGAGGACTACTAAACAACTCTCTCTAGAACCTTCATTCCATACCCCGACTAAGTACTCGCTACATTCTCGCCTCCCGAGAAGAAAAAAATGGAACAACAAGGAAAAGGGTGAGCTCAACTAGCCCAAGAAAGAATATTATGACTAAGATAATATACAACAAATTATCGTTAGTCTTCAACAGGAAAAATCTAATAGAATACAATAGACAACAAATTTTAAATCAATATTCGCAGCTGAAATAATAATTCATTAGAAGAGTTAAGTAGAGAATGCAAACTACTATCTTCTATATATGAATTTAAAAGTTCATCGTCGATATTTTATCCTCAGTAACATCAATCAATATATATCCGAATCAAATATTCATCTTTGCACTACCAAAGATATTCATCACCGTCATGCCAAAACATATTCATCACACTACGCAATCATGTTCATCTAAACACTGCTCATCTTTGCACTACTACCCAAAGATATTCTTCAAGAAATCATTCATCTTTGCACTACAGCCAAAGATATTCAATAATATCATCATTTAAGACCGAGGATGATGAAAAATATTTTTAAAGAAACGAATCCAAAGGAAACAAAATGACAAGGATTAAGGATTAAGGATTCGTACTTTGTTTTATCCATGTTCAAAAATACCTCAAAAATAATCATAGTGGTGTAAAATTCAAGAATGATCAAAACACGGATACAATCAAAGCTAGTATCCGTAATAGATATTTTGACGAAAAGAAGAAATTTCATTTTTCTATGAATAGTGGTCGATTCGTGAATAGTGGTCGATACGTGAATAAGACCGATACGTGAATAGTAACTCCGACACCAAAAGATAGAAATTTCACAAAAAAACATCTTCACGCTTCATGAATAGTACTCGTGAATAAGACTCGTGAATAGTAACTCGTGAATAAGAACTCGTGAATAGTAACTCATGAATAGTAACCCCGACATGAAAAAGTTTCAAATTTGATAAAAAGTTCCAACCAATATTTCAAAGATAATGATATCAAGAAATAATATCATTTGAGAAGAAAAATAACATCCCTTACCTCGAAAGACAAGATTTCTAGTCAAAACACCTGATATAAAGCATGACTTGAACTTGCACCGTATAGCAATACTCAAAGTATACTCAAAATACTCACAAGAATACGCTCGATAATATAGAGAGAAAAACTTCAGCTTTACGTGTGATTTTCAATTCTAACCTAAGACCCTATTTATAGAAATCGCTAGAACACCAAAGCAAAAAATTTAATATAATAATAATATATTATATATATATTCCTACGCCAACCAAGACTCCTGAAATCAGCATGTTTACAACACATGGGGGCCAACCAAAAAATAATAAAAACGTTTTTGTTGATATAAATAATTAAAACTTCCAAAAATCAATTATTTCGGAGCTTCGGAACTTCAATAATTCATAATAAATAGCCCTTTTATCAGAAAATTCGAATCTTACGAGTTTGTATAGGAAATCCAATTCTCTATAACTTTGCGTAAGAAAGTTTTTCCAAATTCCAAATGTAAATTGACCAAATCCACAAACTGGACGATTTTACAAAGCTATAATCAAATTTCACCAATAAATGGGGTCCACCGACATGTTTAACATGTTTTAAACATTTATTGCAACAAAAATACTTTCCTCCTCAGATACTCATATATCCCACATTCGTTGTAAAAATATCACCGCTAATATATTATTAAAATAATATATTTAAATGAATTATTTTATCGTAAAAAGATAAAATATTAATTTTCAACAATTGTCATTTTAAAAATTTTCCATCTATATCCACATAAAATCAATATTTTCCTCATCATATAAATCAATAATTAATTATTCACAAATAATATTACAGTAATCACATTATCGACAACCGTGCAGCTTCTTGTGAAAGAGGGGCTTTCCAATAAGGATCTCTCCATCACGCCGCAATTAGGTGACCAAACCTCTCCTTAGATGTAACTTTCTAGACATTGCCAATAATGTTATCCAATAATATTATTAAGATAATATGAATTATTGTTCGATAATGGAAAATACTGTAATGACAATTTATCAAACAACAAAGAATATAAAATATCAACGCAAAGAATTATTGAATCAATAAAATAAAATATCGAATAAGAATTATCGTAATAATTATCGAGTAGTGCCTTTCTTACGTAAGAATCAATAATTGGTGCAATACCGCAGCTACCGCTCAACAACGCAGATAAGTGTGTTTTAACCACCGCATATTCCAACAAGATAATTGTGAATAACTACGCCTGCTATTTATAAACAACTTATATTTGTCGCTTTCTTCATCCAATCGCTTTCACTTATGGGGCCCATAAAAGATCAAGCTACCATTGCATTTAATATTCCCCGACAAAGATTTAATATTCCACGACCAAACTTAATATTCCCCGACAATAATGAATATTTTATAACCACTGCTTATTCAAATATTTCATGATTTTACCCATAACTATCCACATTAATCAAATCAACCCTTACTATTTCAAAATAATAAATAGAGGAAAATAAATTTCATTTATTAATAATTTGGGGTCTTACATAAAAAACCAAATTAAACACATAAATACTTTAGTTTATAATTATAATCATATATTATTTATTTGGATTTCCATATCACATACTAGCCCATTACATTAATCACATAAGTATATTTTAATTAAATATAGCAGTTTAGCAAACATCACCAAATTATAATTTTCATTATAACTTTATTTAATAATTTAATATACCATCTAAATTATTAAATCAACACAACAATATAACACCTCATGTTATAATACAAACCTCTAAATTATAACTCAATTTAATTTAGAAAAATTCTCTAATACATTTAGATTCATCAACCATCACGTCAAAATAATTATTTAACAATAAACACCTCAATAATATTTATACAAATCAATAAATATTAAAATTACAATTTGAAATTTTGGATCGTTACATCCTTCCCTCCTTACAAGGATTCTGTCCCCAGAATCACAATTCAAACAATCAAATCGTCATATTCTCCCCTACTTACAAAGATTATGTCCCCAGAATCAAAGACACAGACTAAACAAATAACTCAGGGTAATTCTTTATCATATCAACTTCGAGTTCCCACGTAGCCTCTTCGATATTGTGGTATTTCTGAGTACTTGTTTCTTCCTGTCAACTATCTGGATAGGAATCTCTTCATAAGACAAATCTTGACTGAACTGCAATGGTTCATACTCGATCACATGCTTGTAATCGGGTTTATATGGTCATAACACCGATACATGAAAAACATTGTGCACATGCTCTAATTCTGGAGGTAAAGCTACTCCGTAAGCCACCTCTCCCACTCTTCGCAATATTTCGAAAGGTCCAATAAACCTTGGTCTGAGCTTGCCTTTCTTGCTAAAACGAATCTTCCCCTTCCAAGGAGAAACTTTTAGGAATACGAAATTTCCTGCTTCAAACTCACGACTCTGCCTGTGTTGATCAGCATACTTTTTCTGTCAATCTTGAGCAGCTACCAGTCTTGCTCTAATGAGTTTGACAACTTCACGGCCTCATTGAACCGCCTGGCCTAATAGATTGCCGTTCTTCAACTTCATCCCAGCATAGTGGAGTTCTGCACTTTCTGTCGTATAACGCCTCGTATGGCGGCATACCAATGCTTGCATGGTAACTGTTATTGTATGAAAATTCCACCAATGGTAGATGATCATCCCAGTTTCCTTTGAAATCCATGATGCACGCTCTGAGCATATCTTCAAGCGTCTGGATCGTTCTTTCGCTTTGCCCATTAGTTTGCGGATGATACGCTGTGCTCATCTTCAATTGCGTTCCCATGCATTCTTGTAGTCTCTTCCAGAAATTTGATGTGAACCTCGGATCTTTTTCTGATACAATTGACACTAGAACTCCATGTCTTGAGACGATCTCCTTAAAGTATAGCTTCACTAGCTGATCAAGATTAAATCTAATCTTTATTGGCAAAATGTGTGCATATTTTGTTAATCTGTCCACTATCACCCAAAATTGCATTGTATCTTTTCTGAGTCATTGGAAGACCTACCACAAAATCCATTGTGATATGCTCCCACTTCCATTTTGGTATTTCCAACGGTTGAAGTAATCTGTTTGGTCTTTGATGCTCGGGCTTCACTTTCTGACATGTCAAGCACTTTGCAACGCATTCTGCAACATCTCTTTTCATGTTCGGCCACCAAAAATAACAGCACAAATCTTGATACATTTTCATACTTCCCAGATGAATTGAATATCTTGAGCTATGTGCTTCCGTCAAGATTTCTTCTTTAATATTTTGAACTGCTAGAACCCAAATTCGTCCCTCGAACCTTAGCATTCCATCAGTATCAACCTGATACTTCACTTCTTTACCATCGACCACTCTTTCTTTTATTTTCTTGCATTCTTCATCGTGTAGCTGCGCGTTCTTCACTTTGTCCACCAAAGTTTGACTGGCTTCCATCTGGTACAATTTTTCATCAGATTCATCTGGAAATTTGATTTCCAGCTCTAGCCTTGCCATTGCTGAAATGAGCTCCTCCTTATTAGTTAAGAACATCAACTTTTCTCGACCTTTCCTACTCAAGGCATCTGCAACCACGTTTGCTTTGCCTGAATGATAAAAGATCTCACAATCATAATCCTTTATCAATTCCATCCATCTCCTTTGCCGCATGTTCAGGTCTTTTTGTGTGAAAATATACTTCAGACTTTTATGGTCTGTGTAGATCTCACATTTCTCTCCGTAGAGGTAGTGTCTCCATATCTTTAGTGCGAACACAACCGCCGCCAACTCTAAATCATGAGTCGAATACCCTTTTTCGTAGTCTTTCAGTTGCCTTGATGCATACGCAATAACCTTGTCGCTTCTCGCATAAGGACACGTACCCAATCTTTCAGTGTGAAGCATCACTATACACCACAAAGTTTCCTGTATTATCTGGTAATGACAACACAGGTGCCACACTTAATTTCTTCTTCAGTTCTTGAAAACTTTCTTCACACTTTTCAGTCCAAACAAATTTTACAGATTTTCTTATCAAATTTGTCAACGGAGTGGCAATCTTGGAAAAATCTTGGATAAACCATCTATAATAGCCTGCCAAACCCAAGAAACTTCTTACTTCTGATGGAGTTCTTGGTTGTTCCCAATTTATCACAGCTTTAACTTTTGATGGATCCACCGAAATCCCATCCTTATCAATTACATTCCCAAGAAATTGTACACGTTCCAGCCAAAATTCACATTTAGAGAATTTCGCATACAACTTTTCCTTTCTTAACGTCTCCAACATCTGACGTAAGTGTTCCACGTGTTCCTCTTGAGTTTTAGAGTACACTAAAATATCATCGATGAACACCACCATAAATTTGTCCAAAAATGGTTTAAACACCCTATTCATCAAATCCATGAACGATGCAGGGGCGTTTGTCAAACCAAAAGACATTACTAAAAATTCGTAATGTCCATACCTAGTTCGGAATGCCGTCTTCGGTACATCCTCCTTCCTTACTTTCAATTGATGATACTCACTTCTCAAATCTATTTTCGAGAAATATCTAGCACCTTTCAATTGATCAAACAAGTCATCTATTCTTGGCAACGGGTATTTGTTTTTAATAGTAACTTTGTTCAATTCCCTATAATCAATGCAAAGATGCATTGACCCATCCTTCTTCTTTACAAACAACACCGGTGCTCCCCACGGTGACACACTCGGCTGAATGTACTTTTTATCCAGCAGTTCTTGCAGTTGCACCATTAGTTCCTTCATTTCCACCGGAGCCATTCTATATGGGACCTTCGATATCGGAGCGGTTCCCAGCGCTAAGTCGATTACGAACTCAATTTCTCGGTCAAGCAAAAGTCCTGGAAAATCCTCTGGAAACACGTCCACGAACTCCCTAACCACTGGTATTTCCTCCAATCTCACACCTTTCTCCTTTTGAGTATCGACTATGTAAGCTAAGTACCCTACACAGCCTTGACTCAATAACTTCTTGGCCTGCATAATCGTCAGACATTTCATTTGTCTAGGCGATTTGCTACCATGAAAAACTACCTTTGATGGAGTCATAAGATTTACACATTTCTGTTGGCAGTCAATTATCGCTCCATAATTGAATTGCCAATCCATTCCCAAAATAACATCTAGCTCTCCGAGTTTTATCGGGATTAAATCTACTTTCATAACATTCCCCTTAATGTTCACCCTACAGTTCTTGTATACGAACCTAACAGGAATCACTTCTCTATTCGCAATTTCTATGCTTAAAGGGAATTTTAGCTCTTCACTAGGTATTTCTAACTTCTTAACAAACTCATCAGATATAAACGAGCAAGTAGCACCCGAATCAAATAATACATATGCATTTATATCATTGATTGGGATAATACTTGACACGACATCTTTTGATTGCACCGCGTCCTGAACCGTCATGTTAAAGGTTCTGGCTGTGGGCTTATTTGTTGATGTTGGTCCAGCAATAGCCAGCGCACCTCCACTAGCATTTCCCTTACTCTCATTTGTCTCACCAGATCTTTTTTTAGGGCATTCAACAGCAAAGTGATCCTTGGACCCGCACGTGAAACACACATTCTTCTTAGCTTGAGTGCAAATTGGGGCGATGTGACCCTCCTGGCCACAATTGAAGCATACTCATTTCCCTATCAAGCACACCCCCTTGTGAAATTTTCAACATGTAGCACATGCTTTGAACTTCTTATTTTGCTGGTTTCTTTGCTGATTTCCAGCTCCCCCATTCGTATTCCACTTCCTATTCAAATTGTTGTTGCCATTTCCACCGTTACCACCACCACCATTTTTAGTTTCACCTTCACTTTTCTTATTCCTCTGTTCCTAGTTATGTTTTGTTACTGCCTCGCCTCCACTTTCAGCGAGAATTGCTTTCTCCATCACTGCTGCAAACATCTTCAGTTGGAACAGGGAGACCCTACTGTACAACCAGGGCTTCAGTCCCTGTTCAAACCTCTTCACCTTGCGTTCGTCTGTACTGACTTGATATGGCGCAAAACTCGCCAACTCATTGAATCATGAGGCATACTCCAACACCAACATCATTCCATGCTTTAGTTCCAAAAATTGAACCTCTAGCTGACACTTCGAACTCTCTGGGAAATAGGTCTCGAAGAATAACTCCTTAAACCTATCCCAGGTCATCACTCTTGGTCCTTCCCAAGTTTTGTTGGCCTGCCACCAATAACTAGCCTCTGCTTTCAACATGAATGTTGCAAAAGCAGTCTTTTGATTATCTTCTACCCTAGCAACATCAAAAACCTTCTCGATTTCCATGATCCAAGTCTGTGCTTCAACTGGATTCATAGACCCACAGAATTCTGGTGGCCCAACCGCCTTGAAATCCTTAACCGTAGTACCTTGATCCTGAGGTTGATTCTGCAAAGCACCCGTCAGTAACGTCACTAGCTACTGAACAAGGTTTTCTTCCACATTGTTGTTGTTGTTGTCCTCAGTGGTTCTCTGTCGTGGTGGTTGACGTCTTGGAGGCATTTTCTATTATACATCCATTAGCTTTTATTCAACCTTTTAAGTATTATATACTTAAGTTTCCCATCATAAACGTTTATCACATAACACTTAACACTTTGAATAAAACAATAACTTTTATTCATTCATCATCTTTAAAAAAATATCCAAACAATAGCATCACTGCTATTTCCACTATTTTCCTGAACTATAATAGTTGCAGGACAACATCATCATCATCTATCCCATTGGTTATATCATACCCGGGATTTACATTTCGTTTATTTTCAAATCACCTATCAATTACATTTTCTACAATGTCCTACTAAGATACTGTGTAGCCTTACGACGCTCTTCTTCCATAATTCGAAACATTGTTCGGCGATCCAATATGTATGATGGTAGCGTCTCGAACTGAATCGGATAACCCATGACTCGATCTTGAGCTCGATTGATCACCGTGTTGAATACGTTGTTCATTTCTTCCATCCTCCTCCTCTTTGCTTATACGTCTCTCTCTGCCATTCCGGCTCGTTGATAAGCTTCATTGTACGCGTCTTCAGCTATTACCCTCTTGGTATATTCCTCCTTCAGCTTATTCTCCAGTTCTGCAATCTTCTCCATCAGTTGCTCATTTTCCCCTTCTGTGTGGATCAGCTTCTCTTCAACGTTGTTCAGTCGTTCTTCTCGATCCTGGATCTCGTTGTCCTTCTATGCCATCGAGGTCTGTTGTTCAGCTACTATCTCTTGCAACTCCTCGACAGTATCTTGAAGTTCCACATTGCGGTCATACACCTCGTCGTACATACGAGCAGCTATCGAATTCAGTGGAACCTCTTCCTCATCGTCCTCCTTATCCCCCGACTGTGGTAACTCCACGGGGTCCTCCTCATCCGTCTCTATCTCATCATCCTCATCAGGTACTCTCTCCTGCTCAACTATTGTGACCGACGGAACTGTTTCTCGTGGCAGTAGTTGTTCCCAAACTACCTGAATATCTCGAGGCTCCTCCTCTCTAGGCTGACTGGATCTGTAACGCCCCGAAATCCGATCTATCTTCACACCCGGATTCCGTACGTCACGATCCCATCTTCTTCCAAACATACATCATTATATAGCTAAATATAACAGCATATACTCTCAAATCCCAGGTTCTAAAAACCTTATAACCTTTTTCATTACAAATAATGATAAATACATTATTCATTTCATCTTACAAGAGTGACTTTTATCCACCACCAAGGATACATAATAGTTTCTTAAACTAGTCTATAGTTTAATTTCATATTTCTATATTACAAGTCTTCACTTGATCTTCTCGCTCATTCACATTCTGAATGGCACTTCATCTGGATACCGTCAGCTTGATCTTTATGGGATCCTTAAGTTCTTCTAACATCGTTCGCTGAAAATGTTTTTCATTTAAAGCAAGTGTGAGCATTCAATTGCCCAGCAAGTTATAACAGTTGAACAAACATCTTCAGGAATTCAAACATTCTTTAAGACTTCAATAACTAAACAAAGGTTATGAAGCAACTTGAATAATAGGAATAATCTCGATTCCTATCATTTTAAAACAATATTCACTTTAATTTTAAAATACTTTCATTCTTCTACCTTTTTCATACACATTCTGTCTGGCTAGAATCATTAGCACATACTTAACAATAACGGATCATGTATGAACAGAGCATTCTCTTATCGAATGCTTAAATCACGTAATAGTTAATCTTTATAGAAACACCGCTGTGTTCACATTTGTGGCACAAGGCCTCATATGTTCTACCACCTTGCACAAATATCGCATATTAGCACATGTATTTAAACTTCTCAAGTTCAACATCCGAGAAGTTTAAGAAACTAGCATTCATTTAAAATCAATGAAGTTAGAAACTTTCTTTACATACACTTACAACTTTACGCCGAATCGCTTATTCCAGTTCCTATGTAGCACATAAGAAAAACAACACATACACTAATTACTCATGCATATTTGACTTATACATTAGTTTTCTTAACTTTACTTCTTAGGGTTCGCGTTCTTGCAACCTAAGTTTACGTGACCACTTTCATTACCGTTCTACGGCTTTATGACATATGGAGATGCCTTACTTTTACATTCATCATCTTTGATATTTTACATCTTATCTTCTTCTTATAACTTCTCTAGGACTCAGCACACATCGTTTCTCTGCTAGTAGTCCATATGGTACTCTGAGTGGTTTCCCACAAAAAACCAACAAACAAGTTCCCGTCTCGTCTACACTACCCACAACAGTGAGTTAGATCGGTTACCAGTTTTGTATATGCCTTCGCTCTCTGAAGGAATTGTTTAGCCCAGCTCCCATATGTCAACCATCAAAGGTTACGATTGTACTACAACCTAACTTATCCGAACTATTAAACTATAATCTTCATTAAGTTAATTTCTCATTCCTTATGGCTTCCTAGCAACTAAATGCCACCCCTCAGGATTCATTCTTATACGACTCACCTTCGGCTTTCATTACTCTTATTATCGTTCATTACGGCTTTCTCGATAATTCATGTCTTACTTACTACCTTTGTCAACGTCTAGGTCATACAACCAGGGTATACTTAGAACGTTCATTCGACGCAAATACGATTCACGAAGATTTTTTACGTATTCAACGTTCACGTTGCTCGTCTTTTATTCTCTCATTCAACCTTTACTCAAGGTTTTAATCTCTTTCGATCGTTATCCATTCCATGAACCCCATGTTCATTATTCTTTCTTAATGTCGAAATCATACTGTTCGTTGTATGCTACGACAGATCGTTTATTGCAACTGCGTTGCGTTTACAGTGTCTATACGCTTTATACTTATCTCTCACTATCATGACATAACATCAAAATTTTATTCATTACCCTCGTCGCTCAACATTTAAGGAATCACAACCATAGCAATCCTCCACGTTCGTTTATCGTAACTACGGTCCCCGGATATCGGTTCTGTAATCCGTATTTACATTCTTTCTCTTTTACTCTCATTTAATCTTTTTGTTCGACCTTCATTAAAGGTTTAATTCACTTGTTTAAGTGTTATATTAGTTGAACATTATGTTCTTTATCTTCCCGTACGTTTCCCCCAAGAGTTGAGCAGTTAAAAGCTCTTCTCTTGATTTTTCCCTACACTGGCGCTGCGACGCCACTCTCTTCTTTATCTCTTAGCGCCCAATGACGAGTTTGCGATACCAGCTCCTCGGTTCAAGCACTACAAATACCACCTTACAAGGCATGGTTGGCACCGCGGCGCTAAGCCCTAACCCTAGAAATTTTCTCTAAGTGTTAAATCCAATTTGAGACGCTTACTTCCCGCTTTCATAACTTATTCGTTATAACTCAGAACGAGGTCGTTCCAAAGCCATTCTCTTCCTTATCTTACGTACTTCAATACCCCCTAGACAAAACTTCATTCTGAATTCGTTAACGTGCCATTCAATTGGATTGATCTTCTCCCTCATTCGTTTTATGTTTTTAACGCTCTTCGCTCGTTCTTCCATAATTCGGTCATCCGAACTCAAAATTCGTTCGTTCTTGAGTCCATGACTCACGTTTTCTATATTCTCTTACATTCTTATGAAACCCTATATGTTCGGGTTCATTTACTAACTTTCTAATTCTCGTTTGTCTTTTACGAAATTTTTGCCATAACTTCGTTATAGCTAAGTTTTAATCTGTTCTTCATGAACGTTTCTACCGTTCCTAACCAAACAATATGAATCTAACTTATACGCGATGGTTTTAAACTTGTCCATCAACAACAAATATCCTACGATGGTTTTAAATTTGTCCATCAATAACATTCTTCGTGTTCTTCGCATGTTCTTCGTGTTCTTCGTTCGTTCTTCATTTTAATCGATATTTTGGATTACGATTTCACTTTTTATTGGAATTTGATGTTATAGAACATCACTCCTTACTTATTCCACCTTCTTATTGATATAATCCACTCGGATCGTTCTAATTCATTACGAATCAAACACTTCCTTAAGAAATTTACAACTAAACTTCTAATTTCGTATTTCTTCTGTTCTTATGATTTCAACCATATAAAATCATTCTTAATATCTTTTACTCCTTATTCTCATTAAGTTATGTTTTAAACATATAAAACTTAAAGAAAATCTAACATAGAAGTTAGGTTTTAATACCTTTCCTCTTTATTTTTTTCCTGCTAGACAAAGCCGGCGATTCGCAAGCTTTTCTATTTCACGCTCACCTTCGATCCGATCATCCATACTCATTCTTTTCCTTCTTCATCTTCTTCCGAACCCTCTCTCTCTCTCTCTCTCTAGTTGTAGGATTTTCAAAATCCCATTTAAATGAAATAAGCTTCTTATTTATAGAATTTCCAAAGCTAGGACAAAATAGTCATTTCACCCCTAACCTCCTTACTATTCACACCTCCATACTATTCATGACTTAAGTGTTAATTTAACTTAGCCCTTAAGTCTACTTAGCCTTTAAGTTACGTGGTTCCGCTCTTTTCGGTTTTCGTCCCACGCTTTTAAAATCATGATTCTCTAATCCAAATATTTTTGGATATTTCGTCTTTCCTTTACCGATTAACTTTTATGTATTCTTCAGATTTCTGAAAAATTGAAAAACACTCTTTGGCGTTTAGCGTTTTCCTTCATTATTTACCCTAACGTAGCTAAATGGATGAAAAAATACATAACAGTACTTTCTGTCATTTTTATTTCGTCCGATTTCTGCACGTTTTTTAAGAAAAACTTTTATCGGCTTTCTTAACTTTTCATGATATTTTATCGTCAAATCTTTCGATGGAATGTCATTTCGACTTACCGAACTCTCGAAAAGGCTTAGGTTATTCAAACCCTAACCCTTAGGGTTTCGTCGAGTGAATAGTGTCTATTTCATCTTTTTCCCCGAAAATATTTTTATTCCTGGAAAATTTTCATTTTTGTCTTGAAAATTCTTAATCGCTTAGTCTAGCTCGTAGCCAGAATTCTCCTAACTTATAATCATCCTAGGTTCTAGAACTATTTATAAACGCATAGCACATAATATTATTAATAAAAATTCATTTTATTAATAACTAATTCTTTAAACTTAAATTCTGGACGATCCGAATTTCCAGGTCGTTACAGGATCCTCCTATATTAGCCATCCTGTCAACCAAATTTTTAAGTTTTAATTACTAACCATTACTACTCGACACTCACGAGCACATAAGTTGTAATCACATAAGCACATAAGTATTTTATTACTTTCTCTTTCCTAAAACTCGATAATAGTTTATCATCACTATCTTTTCAAAGGTTACTTCCTAAGGCTTTTCCCCCACCTAAGGTTCATAACCTAAAGCTTTGATACCAACCTGTGACACCCCCAAATCTAGGTACTTCATTCCCATAAGATTTGGTGCTCACTTTCCATACATTCATACTATCTACCCAAATAAATATCATTTAAGCCATAATCCACCCTTTAAATAGGGTTACACCATTAAATTCAAAATAATCCCAGGTTATCTAACCTTTAAACATCATTCAAGTGCGGAATTAAATTATTACATTACATCATTATTAAAAAGTCTATGATCATAACAGAAATCAAAAGTACAAATCAGCATCACTTGTACATTTTTCCCTTTCCTTTGCTAGTTGAATGCTCATCTACCTTCTCAACTTTAGCTGCAATGAGTTTATAAATATGCAAGAGTGAGAAAAACAATTGCTCACTGGATATAACAATGAATCAGCAAGAGAATAATAATAATATTAACTGCCAACAATAGGTTCATCAAGACTGAATAGTACCCTAACAATGATAATCTGAACTGGAATCCAAAATATGGAATATACATAACTGAGGGTGACAAGACCATGAACCATATCCACAGTTGTGAGTAATCTTTCAACTCCAACTTTAATAGTCATAAGACTATAAGGACTCCTCGTACTTAGGGGGGGTCAGCCCTTCGTACAATGTATTGCGCACAAATATTTTAACGCTACGCGTACATTTCTAGCTAAACTTACCATTTTAGCACAAGTTTTTCTTTATCATTTACATTTCAAAAATTCCAAGTGTTTAATTCGCAACACTTGCCTAATATTCAATGTGTATATTAAGATATCACATAATGCGTTCGAAATTTACTAATCATTTTTTTTCCACTTTAAATTCACTAACCCCCATAACACAACTCTGTTTTAGCCTTGTTGTTATATGTTGGACACATTACCATAACCTTAAGCTAAGCTACAAAGAACGACCAAAGTCTGCAGAGTTAGCAGACTTCAAGAAAAACTAAAAATGGGCATCAAGGGCCACGCCAGCTTTATCTCGATGCGCGCGCGCTGCCACGCTTAAGGGCTACACCTGGTCACACGACTCACGAACTCGCGCCATGCGAAGCGAGCTTCGGCACTTTTCTTAAGCCAACTAACACGGATTTCACCCACCAAACAGTGATAATAACATGTAAAATAAATATACAACTATCATAGACATGATTGCTAACATATTCAACCACTTAGCATAATTTAACAGCAACTAAAGCTATTTTAATTCCTCAATTTTCATGTTTTTCATATAAAACTCCATTTTTTTGATAGTCATCCCAAAAACATCACTGTGAATCCATTATTTGGCCAAATCACTCCATTCAAACTACGTTATGTTCGTATCTCGATGAACTACCATATACAAACGTCAATTAACATTTTAGCATGCAATTTGACCATCAAAATTTATACTTACATAGCTACATACGAAAACATAAACACTGACATCATTTTCTTTTACTGTTATCCGAAATTAGCATGAATTTTTTCGTTTAAAACATAACTCTAGCATCATAAGCTTATATAATCACAATTAACAGATATTCATACTAACCATTCAATAATTTGAATTCATAGAGTACATGAAATTTCGTTATAATTCACATATGTAGACATATATACATATATTAAGGTTATATTAGAAGTACCTTCAAATTGCTTGCAATCCTTTTTGTTAAACACCACAAACGCTCTGAAATTCTTCTCTCTCAATTTCTCTCAATTCTCACAAAACTAAGTACTCTCACACTTGGAAAAATAGAATGCGTAATAAGAAAATCAACTAATACTCAAGCGCAAGAATAAAATCGATAACCCTTAATAACACTACTAATTGCAAAATCAGTTACTAATATATATAATATAAATATATTATATTTATTATTTTAATTTATTTTATTTATTTTCAAAAATTAGAAATTCCAAAAGCCATAAGGCTTGTTTGGCAAACTCTTTAAATTTAAAAGAATTAATATATTAAGCCTTGTTTGGCAAAAAAATAAATTAAACCTTTTAATTTATTTACATAAACACTTTAGTTTATAATTATAATCACATATTATTTATTTGGATTTTCATATCCCATACTAGCCCATTACATTAATCACATAGTATATTTTAATTAAATATAGCCTTTTAGAAAATATCACCAAATTATAATTTTCATTATAACTTTATTTAATAATTTAATATACCATCTAAAATATTAAATCAACACAACAATATAACACCTCATGTTATAATACAAACCTCTAAATTATAACTTAATTTAATTTAGAAAATTCTCTAATACATTTAGATTCATCAACCATCACGTCAAAATAATTATTTAACAATAAACACATCAATAATATTTATATAACTCAATAAATATTTAAATTACAATTTGAAATTTCGGATTGTTACAGTTGTAAAAAGGTGATACTGAACTGAAGAACTGAAGCTTTTTATTCATTGTTTATTCTTATTAGTTTATTCTTGTTAATTTAGTTAATTAATTCAAAATTCCCTTTCATTAGAAATCATAGGATAAATATAAAACAAATCACTCTATGTGGGATCGATCCTTGTTTACTACTGTGCTAATTGTTTGAATTTGTAAAGTGAAAGTGAGGTTAATTTAGGAGTGTAAACGACAGCTCCCAATAGTGGATTGTCTTATATGAGGTTTTAAATTTCTCAGGTTTTATTATTCACTTCTAAAGCTTTGGATTATGAATAATGATTTTATGCGATAAATAAAGACAACTTGATTGAATAAATGAATTGTTAGTTGGTTTATATGTTATTTGAGGTAAATATGTTTTGGTGTTGACCCCGACTTTTAATAGAATTAGTAAGGTATTGATTTGATTCTTACGTAAGAAATCATTATATATTTCATTCAATAATTGTCACAGTAGTTATTGCATATTAATTCATATTATTGATTTTTAATTACGTAAGAAGTCACTCAGTCTTTTATTCAATAATTGCCACAATAGTTATTGCACAGTAACTCATATTATTTGATATAATTAAACCAGTTGGCAGTATTGTGAGTCTATGTTAATAATTGTGAATAACTCTTGAAAGATTGAAAATGTGTAAATAATTGATGAATAAAATGTATTGATTAAAGATAAATATGATATACAGATGTTTGTTCAATTATTTTCTTTTTACAAAAGTAAGTTTGGCAGGACTTGCCGACACTCTAATTTTTCTAAAGTAGTCTGTAACAATCCAGAATTTTATTTTCAATTGTAATTCAAAATATTTATTGAGTTATATAAATATTTTAATTGATGTGTTATTATTGAATAAATATTTATTGAAGGTTAGTTGATTTGATTATTTATTTGTTAAATAAATAATTTACGAGTTAAGGAAATTGATCATATTGAGATAATATTTCAATATTTAGTTGATTAAATAAAATTATAATTATAAAGAAAATTATAATTTTGTTGTATTGATCTATGTGGTAAATTTATTTAATAAATTATTATTAGAATTAATTAAATTAAGTGTGACCACAAAGTGTGACCATAAACTATATTATAAAAGAGTTATTAAAATAAGTTAAGGGAGGTTAATTTAGTTTTTGGACAAACAAGGCCTAATGAATGTTAAGTCTTTAATTTAAATATGTTTTACCAAACAAGGTGTAAGACTTAATGGGTTAATTTTTAGTTAGTTAGCCAAACAAGCCTTATGGCTTTTGAGTTTAAAAAAAAACTGATGTCAGTTAAAATTATATTTATATTATATAATTAATATATATATATATATATATATATATATATATATATATATATATGATTACCTATACGTTATATTGTTAGTACGTAAGGTTAGAGTTAGAAAGAAAGAACTCAGAAGAGGAAAAAGAGGAGAAGAAGATTGTGAGACCCCAAATTTTATGAAATGAAAGTATTCAATTTTCTTATAATTACTCTATTTAGTAAATGGTTAAATTGATAAAAGGTTAAAGTTAAGGGTGATATGTGAAAATTTTTCAAAGAATGCAAGTTGTTATAAAATATTCTTTTTGTCGGGGAATATCCGTAGGACGGCAAAATCATTGGTGGACTCCACAATGGAAGTATTGTCGTAGTAAGAAAACGACATAGTTATCTTTTTATAAAAATAACAGCGAAAGTGTTACCGTTAAAACTGTTGAACTACTCGGTAGTAAAACTACAGTAATACGCGTGGTTGCATAGTAACATACAGTATTGATTATTAATGCTTACGTGAGAAGTCACTCAGTTATACTCAATTATTGCTACAGTAATTGCGGCATCATATCTCTCATATTATTGATTCAATTATTGTCACAGTATCATCTGCATAATATGTTATATTATTAAATCAATAATTGAGACGACAAAGTTATTCATATTGTTGTGACGCCCCCAAAATAGGTACACATCACCCATCTTGGGTCTTCAGATACAAGGTACTGAATACAAATATAAACTAATTATACAACTGTCGTGTAAAATACGACAAAACATAAACTGAGAATTTTAATAAAAAAAATTGTCATCTAGACAATATCCACACTCAATGGAGTCCACATTACATTTATTGTCACACTATTTAACAAAATAGTGAGGATTACTAATGCTATCATCTGGACCGTCACTCCGTTCCCCGACTCTCCTAGCTATATTCTCATTTCCTGAAGAGAACAATAAAAGAAAGGTGAGCTCAACTAGCCCAGTAAGAAATATTATGACTAAGATAATGCAGAATAAATTCTCATTAGTCTTTAACAATGTTAAACTGATAAAATACAATAGACATCAAGTTTAACTGCAGTGGAACAAGCAATCCATTAGAAGGGTCAAGTAGAGCATAAAATCTACTATCTTTTATGATTTAAAAAGATTTTCATAAACTTTATCGCTGAGACTCAGCTTAATAAATAAACAACATCATCCCTGCACCACGGCCAATGTTATTCATGTAATCATCAATGGTCATGATTATACCGAATAATTTCTAGTCATAATCATACCAACAACTGTCCACCAATGAACTACAGGCCAATGAGGACTTTTACCACATCATTCGTTACAATACGGTCATAATAATACCGAATAATTCCTGGTCATAATCATACCAAGTCCATCTCTGCACGTAAGCCAAAGATGACTTTCATCACAATATAAGTATGAGGATGATGACAATAATATAAGCATTAATCAAATGAAAACAAGGATAAGTATTAAAGACTTTAAATTTATCCAAATATTATCCATCACTTAAATAACTCATAATCTAATATTGTTAATATTATAACAATATTTTAATCACTTCTTAAACTTATAAACAATTTAATTTAATTATTTACACTTTACCAAATAATGTATTTAATCATTCAAAATGTCATACTCATAAGATTTCATCACCAATGATCAAATCACTCATCAAAATCAATATACCTTATATAGGATTTTAAAGCCCTAAAATCCTATTTACCAATTCTTCAACTTCACATAACATATTTAACTCATATGTTTGAAACTAAACCATTTTCATGAAAAATTAACAAATCAACTTATTATTTTTCTATCCTTTGTCCAACATATATATATATTTCATACACATATATTTTTTTATAATTTCTCAACTCTTAAGTATTTTTTTAAAAATCAATTTCTAATTAATTCCTTAAGTATTTTTCAAATTTAACTCAAAATTTCCAAAATCAAGGATTTCTAATTAATTCCTAAAAATGGTTAGCTTACCTCAAATAGCATAACTCAAAAATATTGAAATTCCAAAATCTGCTCATTTTAAGGAATGAGCTCTTTTTGGATAGAGGTACATTATACCATTTATATTTTCATGTCCAAAAAGTCCGAATTTTTCTCACAAATTAAGTAAAATTTTTAAATTTAAAGCGATGGTAATCGAGAGTTATTTGCTAGAATCTCCACACGAAAATCTACAACACCTTTTCCAGTTATTCCACTTGGATAAGTTTCATAGATCTAACTCTAAAACTACCAATTCATACAAAGGAGATATGGTCATTTTTTCACGTTCCATTTTACCAAAAATGATTTTCAACTCTTTGTGATTTCTAAGAAATTTTCATGTTTTCACATAATAACCAACATAACTCATTAACACTTACTAATACTACAATTTAATAATTATGAATGAATCATACAAAGGATCATTCACCATGCATGTGGTAATCCACATAAAAATTACAAAGTTATTCACCATGCCATGTAATCCAATACAATTTAATAAGAATGAAATACAAAGGATCATTCACCATAAATCCACATATACAAAGTTATTCCAACGAGAATAATAAAGAATAGAATAATAGAAGAATTCACCATGCATGCGATAATCAAGACAAACAAAAGTTATTCTCAATGTAATAATAAAGAATGGAACCAGTGTCATGCGTAAACGCATGTATGTGATATTTCAACAGTAATAATAAATAATGGAACCAGTCATGTGAAAACGCATGTATGAGGATATTCCTATAGAATAATAAAGAATGAAATAATATAAGAATTTCACCATATGCACGCGGTACTTTGCATGTATAAAGTTATTCCAACATAATAATAAAGAATGGAATAATGTAAGAATTTCACCATCTATGCGGTACTTGATATATCTGAAGTTATTCCAATGTAATAATAAGGAATGGAATAATGTAAGTTCTCTTCATGAATACGAAAGAAATAATACCCTTTACCTTATAAAGAAGAGAGTACTTTCAAACCGGTAGATGGGGGATATACTTGAAGAAAACTCAGACTACGCCAAAAAGCTTCTTCAAACTCTAAAGAAATAGGCTTAAGATTATAGAAGAGAATTCTCTAAATTTCCGGTGTGATTTCAATTCTAACTAAGCATCCTATTTATAGGAAAATAGAAAGGATAATATGAAATATAATATAAAATATATATATATATATACTTTATTTAAAATCTAATAAAATAATTAACTTTATAAAAGTATTCTATTTTATATAAAAAAGATTTACTATCTGCAAACATTATCTGGTACTATGCAAAGACTATGCATAATAAAATATATTATATTCTAATTATTGTCTAATAAAACAAATAACTTTATAAAAGTATTATGTTTTATATAAAAAGATTTTACAATGCAAAACACTATGCAAAACACTATGAAAATACTATGCATAATAAAATATAATATATTCTAATTATTGTCTAATAAAACAAATAACTTTATAAAAAGATTTTACTATACAAAATACTATGCATAATAAAATATAATATATTCTAATTATTGTCTAATAAAATAAATAACATTATAAAAGTATTCTGTTTTATATAAACAACTTTTCTATTTTATTACATTAATAATACTAATAAAACAAAATTTATATATATATATATATATATATATATAAATTTTTGTGACTTCATAAAAAGATACCTCAATATATTTAACAACATTTATCATCATTATTATAATTCACAATATTAATCGACTAGATCGTTCCCAGGAAAGAGGGGCTTTCCAATAAGGATGTCTCCCTATTGGCACGCAATTAGGTGACCAAACCTCTCCTTGGCAGATCTTCTAGACATCATTAATATTGCAAATAATAATATTAATAACTTTGTTATCTCAATTATTGATTTAATAATATATAAAATATCGACAATAATTGAATCAAATAACGTGAGATACTATGCAACAATTACTGTAACAATAATTGAACAAGACTGAGTGACTTCTCACGTAAGCATCATTAATCAATACCGTGTGCTACTATGCAACCATGCATATTACTGTACTTTTACTACCGTGTAGTTCAACAGTTTTAACAGTAAAAACTTCCGCCGTTAAAAAATATTTTTATCATTTTCTCAATCCGACAATAATTTCATTGTGGGGTCCACCAATGATTGTGTCGTCGTACGGATATTCCTCAACAAAAAGAATATTTCCTGATCAAACGAATATTATACAACAACTTGCATACTTTTCAAAATTTATAAATATTACCCACAACTATAACATTATCTCAAATCCACACCATAATTTTGAAAAAAATATTTTGAGAAATTTAAATCTTTATTCATAAAATTTAGGGTCTCACAATCTCCCCTCCTTATAAAATTTCGCCCTCAAAATTTACGTACGTACCTGGTATGCCAAAGAGGTGAGGATATCTTGACTTCATTTCAGATTCTAACTCTTGAGGTATAACCTTTGAGTGTTGAATACGATCCTTCTTATCCAAGATTTTAACACGTATTTCCTCATACGTTAAATCTTCTACTACCTCATCTAGTTCTAATTCAATAATGTGGTTCGGGTCGTCCACATATTTACGTAACATCGATACGTGAAAAACGTTATGAACACGCAACATACTTGGTGGTAAAACGAGTCTATAGGCCACAGTTCCTACTCGATCGAGGATTTCAAATGGGCCAATTAAAATTGAGGGTTGAGATAACGCCTTCTTGAACATTCATCAGCTCCAGGTGTGTAGTTTGAGCAGCTTTAACTTTATTGATTAAAGTCGATTCTACTCATATATTCGTTATCTTCACGTGGGTCCCTAGAGTCTTTAACTCTATCTTCATCATTTGTAAGTTATACGAAATGGGTTTTTGTGTTAACAACATCACACTCGTAAACGCATACGATCTTCTACTCAACACGTTAGCTACCATATTCTCTCTTCCACGATGATATTGAATGGTATGATCGTAATCTTCAACAGCTCGAGCCAATATCTTTGGCGCATTATACGTTCATTTTGGTTGAAGAAATATTTAAGGTTTGAAGAAATGGGTTTTGTACTGGGGTCAGTACAAAATTCGATTTCACGCTCTGGGGTAGGCCAAGAAGTCTTCAGAAATACGTCAAGAAATTTATTAACGATAGAAATATCATTCAAAACTATGACTCTCATCCAAGACTTGGATAACACGTCACATTGATACCTATTAACTTGTCATCGTCATTCACAATGTCCCCTACGGAAAGTCTGGCTTCGGTGCATTCCACACAAGGAAGTTAACAATGAAAGGATCGGGGCTCTTTACTTATGGCTTGATATAACAGTGATTAACTTTAGTGGTTTGGTTGCTTGAATTTGCATAATAGGTTGGTTAGGAATATAAAAGCTAACAACCTTACAAAAAGCATGATGAGTAGTTAACCAATCGATTCCTAAAATCACATCAAAGGCAAGTATTTTCAAAGAGATAAGATCGATAGGTAACGTGAAAGTGTCGATTTGAATCAAACAAGATTTATAAACAATGAATATAACGAAAGTTTCTCCTAACAGAGTTTCAACAGATAAGTCAAAGTCTAATTTCTCAATAGCCAAGTTCAAACATTGAACACAACTAGGTGAAATAAAAGAGTGGATAGAATCGGTATCGAATAAGGTATAGACTTCACAAGAGTTTATAATTAACTTACCCGTAATAACTTCGTTCAGGTTCCTCGATAAACGCTCTTACTTAAACTACCAAATTTTGACTTGTTGTAGAGTACATTCCACCCTTAATTGTTTCGTCACATTCCTGATCCATGATTTGAATCATTATTCTCCGATCCATATCGAATTGGGGTTGACCGCTCTGCACAGGGTAATTTTGAATTCGATGTTGGATTCTCCCAATTGCTTTCCAAAAACCAAAATCTATTTCATCTATTTTGGCCTTATTAGATCAGACGTCTTTTTCTACAATATCTATACGTCGTGCAGCTTTTACCCATGCATCATCTATTCTCCTTCGTTCAGTTGTTTCTTCTTTCATCAGAACTTTGATCATAGCATTCTCAGATTCCAGCTCTAATATCTTATACTCTACCAAAGAGTGCTTTTATTCAAGCATCGCACATCGGGTAACATAATTTTGAATTGTTACATCTCTTTGCTCTCCACGACCTTTGCTCTTCTTCTTGACTTTCTTCTTCTAACTCATGAACACGATTTTGTAATTCTAAATTTTGATCATAAAATTCTTCTAATAAATTCTCCTCAGGTTCCTCTTCTTCCTCACTCTCAGCTGAAACCTCTGCGACTAGCTCGGGTACAACTATTAGTTCTTCACTCACCATGTAGATATCTCTAATTTCTTCTCTGTCTAACATCACATTAACCTGGTTAATGATTAAAGGTGTCTCAACGGTCTCATTCACTCCATTGTTAACATTTTTTGCTGCTATTTTCAAATACTGCAACAAAACAAGGGTTAATTAACATGTCACATATTATCAATATACTCTAACCGACCAATTAAATACCAAATAAACTTAGGTAGGTCATACTAGCGAAAGAATTTCCCGTCTCTCCCCTCCTAGTTCTTATCTCACATCTCAGCCAGAGATCATATCCCTAAGCTTTGATACCAACTGTGACGCCCCCAAAATAGGTACACATCACCCATCTAAGGTCGTCAGATACAAGGTACTGAATACAAATACAAACTAATTATACAACTGTCGTGTAAAATATGAAAAAACATAAACTGAGAGTTTTAATAATAATATTGCCATCTAGACAATATCCACACTCAATGGAGTCCTCATTACATTTATTGTCACACTATTTATCAAAATAGTGAGGACTAATAATGCTATCATCTGGACAGTCACTCCGTTCCCCGACTCGTCCCAGCTATATTCTCATTTCCTGAAGAGAACAATAAAAGAAAGGGTGAGCTCAACTAGCCCAGTAAGAAATAGTATGACTAAGATAATGCAGAATAAATTATCATTAGTCTTTAACAATGTTAAACTGATAAAATACAATAGACATCAAGTTTAACTGCAGCGGAATAAGCAATCCATTAGAAGGGTTAAGTAGAGCATAAAATCTACTATCTTTTATGATTTAAAAAGATTTTCATAAACTTTATCATTTGAGACTCGACAATAAATAAACCACATCATCCATCCGCACTTTACTACCCAATGATATTCACGTAATCATCAATGGTCATGATTATACCGAATAATTCCTAGTCATAATCATACCAACAACTGTCAACCAATGAACTACAGGCCAATGAGGACTTTTACCACATCATTCGTTACATTACGATCATAATTATACCGAATAATCCTTGGTCATAATCATACCAAGTCCATATCTGCACGTAAGCCAAAGATGACTTTCATCACAATATAAGCATGAGGATGATGACAATAATATAAGCATTAATCAAATAAAAATAAGGATAAATATTAAAGACTTTAAATTTATCCAAATATTATCCATCACTTAAATAACTCATAATCTAATATTGTTAATATTATAACAATATTTTAATCACTTCTTAAACTTGTAAACAATTTAATTTAATTTTTTACACTTTACCAAATAATGCATTTAATCATTCAAAATGTCATACTCATAAGATTTCATCACCAATGATCAAATCACTCATCAAAATCAAGATATACCTTATATAGGATTTTCAAGCCCTAAAATCCTATTTACCAATTCTTCAACTTCACATAACATATTTAACTCATATGTATGAAACTAAACCATTTTCAAGAAAAATTACCAAATCAACTTATTATTTTTCTATCCTTTGTCCATCATATATACATATATTTCATGCACAACAAGTATTTTTTTATAATTTTTCAACCTTCTTAAGTATTTTTCAAAAATCAATTTCTAATTAATTCCTTAAGAAATTAGCTACCTCAAGTTTAACTCCAGAAATTCCCAAATCTCGACAAGATCTTACACATGTTAACGTGATATTCCAGTTTAAATTTCATGATAATCGGAGTTATAGAACTCCGGTTATAGCATTTTTCGTCGGAAAAACCTAAATATTGAAATGGTCATAACTTACTCATTTTAAGTCGGAATGAGCTCATTTTTGGAAAGGAGGTACTTTATACCATATATTTCCATGTCCCAAAAGGCCGGAAGTTTTATCCCAAACCGAAAATGCCCTTTTAAATTTCTGGGCAGTAGCTTTTTGGTACTTTATAGTTTTTGACTCCTTTGCTAAAATCAGTCCACACGAAAATCTACAACACCTTTTCCAATGATTCCACTTGGATAAGTTAGAAAACTCATAGATCTAACTCTAGAACTTGACCACACTAAAAATTTCGAAATATAATAGGAGATATGGTCAACTGAATTTCATGTTCCATTTTCACCAAAAATCTGATTTTCAACTCTTTGTGATTTCTAAGAAACTTTCATGTTTTCACATAATAACCAACATAACTCATCATAACACTTACTATTACTACATATACCCATGATTTTCATCAGTCAAATACTTTTATTATGACTTTCATCATAATCAACAGTCCAATGTTTTTATTATGACTTTCATCATAATCAATAGTCCAATGCTTATATTATGACTTTCCAAAATTTTTGAGGGTCAGAAAAATTACAAAACTGCAAATTGATTTTCACCCGCCATGCGGTAATCCATGTAGACAGATCATTTCCACAATTTAATAAGGAATGAAATACAAAGGATCATTCACCATGCATGTGGTAATCCACATATACAGGTTATTCCAACAGAATAATAAAGAATGGAATAATAGAAAAATTCACCATGCATGCGATAAACCACACAGATAGGTTATTCTCAACAAAATAATAAAGAATGGAACTAGGTCATGCGTAAACGCACAGACAGGATATTTTAACAGAATAATAAATAATGGAACTAGGTCATGCGAAAATGCACAGACAGGATATTCTGGCAGGATAATAAAGAATGGAATAATAGAAGAATTTCACCATGTATGCGGTACTTCGCATAGACAGGTTATTCCAAAATAATAATAAAGAATGGAATAACAGAAGAATTTCACCATGTATGTGGTACTTAGCATATACAGGTTATTCCAACAGAATAATAAGGAATGGAATAACAGAAGTTCTCTTCATGAATACGAAAGAAATAGTACCCCTTACCTTATAAAGAAGAGTACTCCGACGGGTAGGGCGGGGATATATTTGAAGAAAACTTGCACTATGCTCAAAGCTTCTTAAAACTCTAAAGAAATACGCTCAAGATTATAGAAGAGAATTCTTTGAATTTCTGGTGTGATTTCAATTCTAACTAAGCATCCTATTTATAGAAAAATAGAAAAGGATACTATGCAATATAATATATATATATATATATATATATATATTTTATTTAAATTCTAGTAAAAGAATTAACTTCATAAAAGTATTCTGCTTTTATATAAAAAGATTTTACTATGCAAAATACTATGCAGTACTATGCAAACACTATGCATAATAAAATATATTATATTCTAATTATTGTCTAATAAAACAAATAACTTTATAAAAGTATTTTATTTTATATAAAAAGATTTTACTATGCAAAACACTATGCAGCACTTTATGCAAATACTATGCATAATAAAATATAATATATTCTAATTATTGTCTAATAAAATGAATAACTTTATAAAAGTATTTTGTTTTATATAAAAAGATTTTACTATGCAAAACACTATGCATAATAAAATATAATATATTCTAGTTATTGTCTAATAAAACAAATAACTTTATAAAAGTATTTTGTTTTATATAAAAAGCTTTTCTGTTTTATTACATTAATAATACTAATAAAATAAAAATTTTATATATATATAATATATATATATAAATTTTCTTGACTTCATAAAAAGACACCTCAATATATTTAACAACATTTAGCATCATTATTATAATTCACAATATTAATCGACCAGGTCGTTCCTAGAAAAGAGGGGGCTTTCCAATAAGGATTTCTCCCTATTGGCACGCAATTAGGTGACCAAACCTCTCCTTGACAGAACTTCTAGACATCGTTAATATTGCAAATAATAATATTAATAACTTTGTTATCTCAATTATTGATTTAATAATATATAAAATATCGACAATAATTGAATCAAATAACGTGAGATACTATGCAACAATTACTGTAGCAATAATTGAACAAAACTGAGTGACTTCTCACGTAAGCATCTATAATCAATACTGTGTGCTACTATGAAACCACGCATATTACTGTACTTTTACTACCGAGTAGTTCAACAGTTTTAACGGTAAAAACTTTCGCCGTTAAAAAATATTTTTGTCGTTTTCTCAATCTGACAATAATTCCGTTGTAGGGTCCTCCAATAATTATGCCATCGTACAGATATTCCCCGACAAAAAGAATATTTCCCGACCAAACGAATATTATACAACAACTTGCATATTTTTCAAAATTTATAAATATTACCCACAACTATAACATTATCATAAATCCACACCATAATTTTGAAAAAAATATTTCGAGAAATTTAAATCTTTATTCATAAAATTTGGAGTCTCATAATTATTATTTACAATATTGACAATGTCTAGAAGTTCTGTTAAGAAGAGGTTTGGTCACCTAATTGCGTGTCAATAACGAGAAATCCTTATTGGAAAGCCCCCTATTTACTGGGAATAACCTGGTTGTTAAATATTGTAAGTTATAATATTAATGATGAATGTTATTAAAAATCAAATTTGAGTTCGGAGTTGAATTTGGAGACGCGAACGTGATATTTGAGTCCGGAACGATGAAATTAGAAGAAATAGACTATAAACACAAAATTTGTTGGGGTTGACTTTTTGGTCAAAAAAGTCAACAGTTGACTTTTTTGGAAAAATTTAACAGTGACTTTTTCAGAAAAAGTCAAACTTTGAAATTTTAAAAATGAAATTTTTGAGAAAAATATTTTCATTGTGTTGGGATTGTTAGTGTTAGTGTAAATCGACATTTATTTCGATAATAATTGATGTTTGGAGGTTATATTGACCAATCGGGTAATTAATCGAATAAATGAGCAATTAATTGCTATTAATTCACATGATTATAACTATTTGTTCACATGTGTGTACTATTGATTCACATTCATGTACTATTAGGGGAGTTGGTGCAAGATTTATAATACTTGCATGACTAAGTTAAAAATGGAGGTATAAATGGAGGTACTATACTGTAATTCGTATTTTCACATGATTATAACTATTGATTCACATTATTTACTATTAGGGGAGGTGGTGCAAGTTTGATAATACTTGCAGGACTAAATTAAAAAATGAAAAAAGAGGAAGGTATTATAATCAGAATATTTCGAGCCCCAAAACGTGCAATTATCAAAACTATATTTTCCTATAAATAGGAAGCTCATTCTTCCTTCATTTCTCACCAATTCACTAAAGCTATAGAGCAATTATTATAGAGAGAAATTATAGAGAGAAAGAAGAAGAGAAGTCTATTACCTCACTATTCCAGTATCCAGTCTTCTTTTAAGGTTAGGGATATCATTATAGTAAGGGGTATTATTTCTTTCGTATTCATGAAGAGAGCTATTGTTATTTCATTCCTTATTATTCTGTTGGAATAACCTGTATACGCGAACTACCGTATACATGGTGAAATTTCTTCTATTATTCCATTCTTTATTATTACATTGGAATATCCTCGTGCAGTCTTGATTACGCACGTGACTGGTTCCATTCTTTATTATTCTGTTGGAATAAATTGTCTGGGTGGTCTATCGCATGCCTGGTAAATTCTGTTGTTAATACATTCTATATTATTCTGTTAGAATATCCTGTCTATGCGAATTACGAATGACCTGGTTCTATTCTTTATTATTCATTGGAATATCCTCGTCATGCATTGGGATTACGCATGACTGGTTCCATTCTTTATTATTACATTGGAAATAACTCAGTATGTGCGCGATTCATCGCATGCATGGTGAATTCTTCTGTTATTCCGTTCTTTATTATTCTGTTGGAATAGCCAATCTATGTGGATTACCGCATGCATGGTGAATGATCCTTTCTATTCATTCCTTATTAAATTATGGAACTGATCTGTCTACGTGGATTACCGCATGGCAGGTGAAAATCCATTTGAAGTTTCGTAATTTTTCTGACCCTCAAAAATTTTGGAAAAATTTGAAATGATAATTTGATGATTTTTCTAGATTGTGTCCAAAAATGGCGATATTTGGATGTATAGATTAGGAGTTATGAATTTTATAGAAAAAGACTATTTTAAAAGTAAACCCTTATAACTCCTTGTGGTTAACTCCAAAATTGGTGAAATTTTTATTGGGAGTACACGTATATAACAGAAGTATACCTTGTAAATTTTGGAATTTTTGGACAAAATTATAATTTATGATAAATGTCTAAATATTCGGCAGTTTTGGCCATATGAAAAATAGTAAATGAATTTTAAAAATTTTGAGAAAAATATATGTTTAATATGGGACTATATTCTGCTAAATCCCAGAAAAGAAATATTTTTGGGACTGATTTGATATTTTTCATAAAAATGAACTAGTTATGAGTAAATGAATTAAATATGTTATGTGAAGTAACAAAATTGGAAAATAGGATTTTATGGCTTGGGAATCCTATATAGGGTATATGCAGATTTTTGATGAGGATTTGATCATTGGTGATAAAATCTTATGAGTATGACATTTTTTGATTGATTAAATGCATTATTTGGTAAAGTGTAAACAATTGAAATAAATTATTTATAAGTTTAAGAAGTGATTAAAGTATTGTTATAATATTAATAATATTAGATTATGAGCTTATTAAGTGATTGATAATATTTGGATAAATTTAAAGTCTTTAATATTTATCCTTATTTTCGTTTGATTAATGATTATATCATTGTCATCATCCTCATGCTTATATTGTGGGGAAAGTCATCTTTGGCTTACGTTGGCTTACATGCAAAGATGGACTATTGATTATTAGTTTTATAGTTGTATATCTTTGGCTTACGTGCAAAGATGGACTGTTGATTATTTTTTTATAGTTGTATATCTTTGGCTTACGTGCAAAGATGGACTAATGATTATTGGTTTTATAGTTGAGTATCTTTGGCTTACGTGCAAAGATGGACTGTTAATTATTGGTTTTACAGTTGAATATATTTGGCTTACGTGCAAAGATGAACTATTGATTGATGAGTATCTTTGGATTATGTGCATAGGAATTGTTGATTGATGTTACAGGGATAAAACATTATTGGTGGACTTTTAACATGGAGAAGATAATAGACTTGATGGTCTATTTAACTCTTCTAATGGATTGATTATTTGTTTTATAGTTGTATATCTTTGGCTTACGTGCAAAGATGGACTGATGATTATTGGTTTTATAGTTGAGTATCTTTGGCTTACGTGCAAAGATGGACTGTTAATTATTGGTTTTATAGTTGAATATCTTTAGCTTACGTGCAAAGATGGACTGTTGATTATTGGTTTAACAGTTGAATATCTTTGGCTTACGTGCAAAGATGGATCGTTTGATTATTAGTTTTACTGCTTATATATCTTTGCTTACGTGCAAAGATGGATCGTTGATTATTGGTTTTACGATTGTATATCTTTGGCTTACGTGCAAAGATGAACTATTGATTGATGAGTATCTTTGGCTTATGTGCATAGATGAACCTGCTTTATTGGTATGATTATGACCGTGGATCATTCGGTATAATCATGACCCGTAATGTTATAGATGATATGGTAAAAGTCCTCATTGGCCCGTAGCGCATTGATGGGCGATTATTGGTATGATTATATCCGTGGATTATTCTAAAGTATAATCATGACCATTGATGATTACATGAATATCCTTAGCCAGTAGTGTGTGGATGATTCGATGACGTGGATTATTTATTAAGTTGAGTCTCAGCGATAAAATATTGATTATACACTTTTAATTCATAAAAGATAGTAGATATCATGTTCAACTTGACTCTTCTAAAGTACAGTTGTATGTCTTTGGCCTGTAGTGCAAAGAATAAATTGTTAATGAATATCTTTGACCGTAGTGCAAAGATGAATTTATTAGTATGATTATGAGCAGGAATTATGATTTGGTATAACCATGATTTTTCATGTTTCAGGTGGAGATAGGTGATGAAAATTATCTTCGTCCTGGGTGCGAAGAGGAATTTAGAATCACAATTATGATTATGAGTTATTCATATGATTGTGGACAAGAATTATTGATTGATGTTACAGGGATAAAACATTATTGGTGGACTTTTAACATGGAGAAGATAATAGACCTGATGGTCTATTTGACTCTTCTAATGGATTGCTCATTCCGCTGCAACTATGGTTGAAAAGTTTTATCATCTACCATATGTTCTAAATCTCTGATTTATTATTGACAAAGGCTATTGATAATTTAATTATCTTTTGTCATGATATTCTTTACTGGGCTATTTGTGCTCACCCTTTGCTTCACAATTCTTTTCAGGTAATAAGAGTGTAGCTGGGTCGAGCGAGGATAACAGGGAAATAATGTGATGGTCTGAGACTGTCGAAGTTTCTCAATACATTATAAAACGCCATGACATGCAACAGATAATTGTATTGAGGACCTAAGATGTGTGTGTCGTATTTTATACGTCACTTAATAATTAATTTTGGCGAACAACAATAGGGTGAAGAGAACCCGACTTTGAAAGCTTCAAAAGTGCACCTCATTACAATGAATATGATTGTAATCTTCTCGTTCTTCTTTGGGGTCTTAAAATATTTGTTGCTGTATTTTATATGGCATTGTAACAATTTGAGTTTGGATACTGTCTACGAGACAATATTGTATTAAAACTCACAGCTTATCTATTTTTCATACTGCACTTGCTGACGCTTCAACAGTTGTATACATGAAGTTTGTATTTGATTTTTATAGAGTGATATCTGGTGACTCAGAATGGGTCGTGTGGACCTATTTTGGGGGCATCACAAATGGTATCAGAGCTTAGGGATGTGGTCGCTAGCGGAGATAAGAGTCTAGAACTAGGAGGGGAGAGACGAGTTATATACTTCGCTAGTGTGTGACTTACCTAAGTTGAAATTGTTTACTTGATAAGTTGACAAATTGTGATATGTCAATTAACCTTTGTTTTGAAGATATATTCTAGAATGATATCTGAAATACAGGAGATGAGTAATGGAAAAATCATGATACAGAGGATATAACCGAGAAGGTATAATCTGAAAAGAAAGCAAGGTATTCTCATCTCATCGAACTACCAGGTACGTAAATTTCGAGGGTGAAATTTCATAAGGAGGGGAGATTGTGAGACCCCGAATTTTATGAAATGAAAGTATTCAATTTTCTTATAATTATTCTATTTAGTAAATGGTTAAATTGATAAAAGGTTAAAGTTAAGGGTGATATGTGAAAATTTTTCAAAGTATGCAAGTTGTTATAAAATATTCTTTTTGTCGAGGAATATTCGTAGGATGGCACAATCATTGGTGGACTCCACAACGGAAGTATTGTCGTAGTAAGAAAATGACATAATTATCTTTTTATAAAAATAACAGCGAAAGTGTTACCGTTAAAACTGTTGAACTACTCGGTAGTAAAGGTACGATGTCTGGCGTGATTATATAGTAACACACGGTATTGATTATTGATGCTTACGAGAAGTCACTCACTATATACTCAATTCATCGCACACGAATTGTTGCATCATATCTCTCATATTATTGATTCAATTATTGTCACAATATCATCTGCATAATATGTTATATTATTAAATCAATAATTGAGACGGCAAAGTTATTCATATTATTATTTACAATATTGACAATATCTAGAAGTTCTGTCAAGGAGATGTTTGGTCACCTAATTGCGCTCCAATAAGGAGAAATGCTTATCGGAAAGCCCCCTCTTTCCTGGGAACGACCTGGTTGTTAAATATTGTAAGTTATAATATTAATGATGAATGTTATTAAAAATCGAATTTGAGTTCGGAGTTGAATTTGGAGACGCGGACGTGATATTTGAGTCTGAAACGATGAAATTAGTAGAAATAAACTATAAACACAAAATTTGTTGGGGTTGACTTTTTGGTCAAAAAAGTCAATAGTTGACTTTTTCAGAAAAAAGTCAAACTTTGAAATTTCAAAAATGAAACTTTTGAGAAAAATATTTCCATTGTGTTGGGATTGTTAGTTAGTGGAAATCGACATTTATTTCGATAATAATTGATGTCTGGATGTTATATTGATCAATCGGGTAATTAATCGAATAAATGAGTAATTAATTGCTATTAATTCACATGATTATAACTATTTGTTCACATGTATGTACTATTGATTCATATTCATGTACTATTAGGGGAGTTGGTGCAAGATTGATAATACTTGCATGACTAAGTTAAAAATGGAGGTATAGATGGAGGTAGTATACTGTAATTGGTATTTTCACATGATTATAACAATTGATTCACATGATTGAACTATTGATTCACATTATTTACTATTAGGAGAGGTGAGGCAAGTTTGATAATACTTGCAGGACTAAATTAAAAATGATGAAAAAGAGGAAGGTGTTATACTGTAATATTTAGAGCCCCAAAACGTACAATTATCGAAACTATATTTTCCTATAAATAGAAGCTCATTCTTCCTTCATTTCTCACCAATTCACTAAAGTTATAGAGCAATTATTATAGAGAGAAATTATAGAGAGAAAGAAGAAGAGAAGTTTGCAACCTCACTATTCCAGCATCCAGTCTTCTTTTGAGGTAAGCGATATCATTATAGTAAGGGGTATTATTTCTTTCGTATTCATGAAGAGAGCTATTGTTATTTCATTCCTTATTACTCTGTTGGAATAATCTGTATACGCGGACTACCGTATACATGGTGAAATTTTTTTGTTATTCCATTCTTTATTATTCATTGTAATATCCATGCATGCATGCGGTTTCTGATAACTGGTTCCATTCTTTATTATTCTCGCTGGAATAAACCGTCTGCAAGGCCTATCGCATGCCTCGTGAATTCTCATTGTTATTCCATCTTTATTATTCTATTGGAATATCCTCGTACATGCGATTACGCATGACACGGTTCCATTCTTTATTATTCATTGGAATATCATGTCTGCATGGATTACGCATGACACAGGTTCCATTCTTTATTATTCTATTAGAATAACTTTATGCATGCATGACGGCCTATCGTGCATGCATGGTGAATTCTTCGTTATTCCATTCTTTATTATTCTCGCTGGAATAACTCGCCTATGTGGATTACCGCATGCATGGTGAATGATCCTTTGTATTCATTCCTTATTAAATTGTGGAAATGATCTGCCTACGTGGATTACCGCATGGCGGGTGAAAATCCATTTGTAGTTTCGTAATTTTTCTGACCCTCAAAAATTCTGGAAAAATTTGAAATGATAATTTGATGAGTTTTCGAGATTGTGTCCAAAAATGGCGATTTTTGGATGTATAGATTAGGAGTTATGAATTTTATGGAAAAAGACTATTTTAAAAGTAAACCCTTATAACTCCTTGTGGTTAACTCCAAAATTGGTTAAAATTTTATTGGGAGTACACGATATAATGTAAGTATACCTCAGTAAATTTTGGAATTTTTGGACAAAAGTATAATTTATGATAAATGTCTAAATATTTGGCAGTTTTAGCCATATGAAAAATAGTAAATGAATTTTAAAATTTTGAGAAAAATATATGTTCAATATGGGACTATATTCTCGCCAAATCCCGTAAACGAAAATATTTTTGGGACCCGATTTGGTATTTTTCATAAAAATGAACTAGTTATGAGTAAATGAATTAAATATGTTATGTGAAGTAACAAAATTGGAAAATAGGATTTTATGGCTTGGGAATCCTATATAGGGTATATCTGATTTTTGATGAGGATTTGATCATTGGTGATAAAATCTTATGAGTATGACATTTTTGATTGATTAAATGCATTATTTGGTAAAGTGTAAACAATTGAAATAAATTATTTATAAGTTTAAGAAGTGATTAAAATATTGTTATAATATTAATAATATTAGATTATGAGCTTATTAAGTGATTGATAATATTTGGATAAATTTAAAGTCTTTAATATTTATCCTTATTTTTGTTTGATTAATGATTATATCATTGTCATCATCCTCATGCTTATATTGTGGGGAAAGTCATCTTTGGCTTACGTTGGCTTACGTGCAAAGATGGACTATTGATTATTAGTTTTATAGTTGTATATCTTTGGCTTACGTGCAAAGATGGACTGTTGATTATTTTTTTATAGTTGTATATCTTTGGCTTACGTGCAAAGATGGACTAATGATTATTGGTTTTATAGTTGAGTATCTTTGGCTTACGTGCAAAGATGGACTGTTAATTATTGGTTTTACAGTTGAATATATTTGGCTTACGTGCAAAGATGAACTATTGATTGATGAGTATCTTTGGATTATGTGCATAGGAATTGTTGATTGATGTTACAGGGATAAAACATTATTGGTGGACTTTTAACATGGAGAAGATAATAGACTTGATGGTCTATTTAACTCTTCTAATGGATTGCTCGTTCCACTGCAACTATGGTTGAAAAGTTTTATCATCTACCATATGTTCTAAATCTCTGATTTATTATTGACGAGGGCTATTGATAATTTAATTATCTTTATTCATGATATTCTTTACTAGGCTATTTGTGCTCACCCTTTGCTTCACAATTCCTTTCAGGTAATAAGAGTGTAGCTGGGTCGAGCGGGGATAACAGGGAAATAGTGTGATGGTTTGAGACTGTCGAAGTTTCTCAATACATTATAAAACAACATGACATGCAACAGATTATTCTATTGAGGACCTAAGATGTGTGTGTCGTATTTTATACGTCACTTAATAATTGATTTTGGCGAACAACAATAGGGTGATGAGAACCCGACTTTGAAAGCGTTAAAAGTGCACCTCATTAGAATGAATATGATAGTAATCTTCTCGTTCTTCTTTGGGGTCTTAAAATATTTACTGCTGTATTTTATATGGAATTGTAATAATTTGAGTTTGGATACTGTCTACGAGATAATATTGTATTAAAACTCACAGCTTATCTGTTGTCGTACTCTGCATTTACGATTCAACAACAAATAGATAAATGAAGTTTGTATTTGATTTTTATAGAGTGATATCTGGCGATTCAGAATGGGTCATGTGGACCTATTTTGGGGGCGTCACAAAGATAGTTGCAGAGAAAAATTTAGAGAGAATTGGGAGAAGTCTAGAGAATTTGATAAAATAATTGGGTTAAAGAAAGCTTGATAATCAAAGGATAACTATCATCTTCTAAAACTAAGGTATCATATTATTCTTTTATTTTGTAGTTTTATTCTTTTCCAAAATTCTCTGTAAAACTTTGTGGGAGATGAATTATGTAAGACCCCAGCTTTTATAAATAAAGATGAATTTTTCTATAAATATTATTTTTGAATATTATGGAATAAATTTGATATAATGTTATAGTTGGGGTAATATTTATAAATTTTGCAAAGTATGCAAGTTGTTATAAAATATTCGTTTGGTCTGGGAATATTCTTTTTGTTAGGAATATTCGCATAATGGCTCAATCATTGGTGGACCCCAACATTATTGTCGGATTGAGAAAACGACAAAAATATTTTTATAAAAATAACTACGGAGGTGTTACCGTTAAAACTGGCTGAACTACCCTTGGTAAAAGTACAATGTCTACGCTGTGGTCGCATAAGTAGCACACCAGATTGATTATTGATGCTTACGTGAGAAGTCACTCACCTTTATGCTCAATTATTGCTACATGAATTGTTTGCATCATATCTCTTATATTATTGATTCAATTATTGTCACAAGATCATCTCAGATAATATGTTATAGTATTAAATCAATAATTGAGACGACAAGTTATAAATGATTAATAATTATTGAAAGATTAAATATGTATTATGATTTGTGGTAAGTTTGATTATTTTATGGGGGGCTCATATGTCATCATCTAAGAGTCTCTTCATCAATAGTATTTACCTTCGTCAATAGTAATTACCCTTGTGAATAGTATTTACCTTCGTCAATAGTAATTACCCTTGTGAATAGTATTTACCTTCACAATAGTATTTACCTTCGTTAATAGTAATTACCTTTACCGACGTCGAACCACTTGTCGTTTCACATTACAAAGGCCGAACCACTTGTCGCTTCACATTACAAAAGGAAACCAAACCAAATGCTTTACTTGCCTTTTCACACTAAGAAAAGCTAAGCTAGAAATCTGCTATAAATAGAGGCCTAGGGCTTCATTATTTTTTCACGAAATTCATTCAAGCTATAGAGAGAAAGTATAGAGAGAATAAGAGAAGAGAAGAAGAGTATTTTGTTACTACACCGCAAAGATTCAATCTCCTACCAAATGTAAGGGGTGTTATTCTTTCTTATTCACGAAGAGAACTGTTGTTATTCCATTGCTTATTATTCTCATTGGAATAACTCGTATAAGTGGTTTACCCTATACTTGGTGACATTCTTCTATTATTCTGCTGGAACATCCTGCTCTGTGTTTTACACCGGACTGGGTTCCGCTTTTATCATTCTGTTGGAACATCCTGCATCTGCATGTGTTTTACACCGGACTGGTTCCGCTCTTTATTATTCTCGCTTGGAACATCCTGCATCTCAGGTGTTTTACACCGACCGGTTCCGCTCTTTATTATTTTGTTGGAATATCCTATCTCGTGTGTTTTACACCGGATCCGGTTCCATCTTTATTATTCTGTTGGAACATCCTCGCTTGCGTGTGAATTTCACCCGACCGTTTCCGTTATTTATTATTCTGTTGGAATAACTCCGTCTGCAAGGCTCATCGCATGCATGGTGATTTCTTTTGTTATTCCATTCTTTATTATACCCAATTGGTTAAAACTTTGACTTCTATACTCCATGAAATTAGTAGAATATCCTTGATATTTGCGTTTCATCCAAAGATCTTTTCATGGAAATATTCTTCCGATCATTCTTGAATTTTACTCTACAAAAACAAAGATCATGTTGACAATTTGACGTTAATAATTCTGGATAAAATAATTCTTGAACTTGTTTTATTGAATTCTTATATCATTGTCATCATCCTCATGTTTATATTTTTTGAAAGTCATCCGTGGCCTCAGTAGTGCATAGATGGACTTGGTATGATTATGACCGAGAGACTATTCAAAGTAATCACGACCGTAATGTTACAAATGATGTGATAAAAAATCCTCGATGGTAGTAGTGCATTGATGGACGCTTGTTGGCATGATCATGACCATTAATGAATACACAAATATTCTTGGCCCGTAGTGCATGAATAATTGTGGTCGTGATACTAAAGAATATCCTCGGTAGTAGTGCGTAAGTGATTCGATGATGTGGAATATTTATTAAAGTCGAGTCTCAAATATAACAAAGATGAAAAACCTTTAAAACCTAAAAGATAGTAGACTTTATTTTCTACTTGACTCTTTTAATGGATTGCATATTCCATCAATGCAGCTTAAACCGGTTTATCTATTGTATTTTATCAGTTTAACATTATTGAAGACTATTGATAATTTATTCTGCATTATCTTAGTCATAATATTTCTTACTGGGCTAGTTGAGCTCACCCTTTCTTTCACTGTTCTCTTCAGGAAATGATAATATAGCTGGGACGAGTCGGGGAAACGAGTGATGGTCCTGAAGATAGCATTAGTAGTCCTCACTATTCTGTAAAATAGTGTGATAATAACTATAATGAGGACTTTTTGTTTGAGTTTGTATAATATCTAGTAGACGATATTTGTATTTAAACTCACAGTTTATGTCGTATTGTACACGACAGTTATGTTAATAAGTTGTATTTAAATTCTGTACCATGTAAGTGGCGACTCAAGATGGGTGATGTATACTTAATTTTGGGGGCGTCACAACTTGGTATCGAGCTTAGGATGTGATCCTGCTAAGATGTGAGAATAGTACTAGGAGGGGGAGAGACGGGAATACCTTCGCTAGTATGACCTACCTAAGTTTATGTGCTATTTTATTGGTTGGTCAAGAGATAAGGATAATTTGTTACATGTCAATTAACCTTTTGTTTTGTGGCGATGATCTCGAAAATGACATCCGAGAATGTTGAGAATAGCAATGGAGCGCAGCGATCGTTGATTCACCACATATCAATAATCAAGATAATGTGCATCGAAGGCGACAATCCTCATGCAAAACAACAACACCGACCAAATGACAAATGATCAAATGTTCGTGAGAGGCTTTATGCAATTTATGCAACAAAGAAAGTAGAGCGACTCTGCCCAAAACGTAGGTGGAAACACGGAAAACTCTCGGCGGTCACCGCTAAACAATTTAAGGAGCTGGGACCACCGGAGTTTAAGGGAGAGCCAAAACCACTTCACGGCGGAAGCATGGATAAAGCAGATTACCAAGATAATTGATGTCTTGGGATGCTCCGAGGAGCAAAGGTTCCCTTCACGCCTTTTATGTTGCGCGGAGAGGCGGATTCTTGGTGGGAATCGGTAAACGTACTCAACCAATTTGTCTCAAGATATCTTGGGAGAAGTTCCAGAGTCGTTCAACGACAAATACTTTCCCCGAAAGTATTCGCCATACATGAAGGAGGTGGAGTTTATCAAGTTGGAACAAAACAATATGACCGTGTCGCAATACGAGGCAAAATTTGCGAGTTATCACGGTTGCGTCCCCACTTGGTGGATAATGAAGAGAGAAATGGCGCGAATGTTTTTAAGAGGTTTGAAGTCGGAGATACGCCAACATCTTATTTCTCATAAACCGTGTTTGTATTCGGATGTTGTAAATAGGGCTCGATTAGTGGAGCGCGATAATGAGTCAACGCAACTAAAAGAGAGCAAATAAAGAAAATTATAATACCAAATGAGAATAGTCATCGAGGCGGTGACAACAAGCGTGGAGGAATCAACAGGCGGATATGGTAACCACTTCGGTGGTAATCGGGGCCAAAACAATAAGAATGGACATTTCAAGAAAAGGAGATTCAACAATGATGGAAAGACGTTAAGACCAAAGACCCATTGTTAAGGAAGGAGAAAGACCACCTATCATATGCTTCAAATGCGGGAGAGAGGGACATCACCAAAATCAAGGCCATGTCATTCAAAAGCATGTTATAATTGTGGAAGAGAAGGTCACTTAGCTCGATTTTGTTGCCATCAAGACAAATTCAATTTAGGATGGAGGCACCAAAGGCCATCCCGAAAAATTCAAAACCTAGTAGTCTAAGGGAGAGCATTTGTTGTGACCTCCCAAAGAGCAAGGAATCCGAATGAGGTCATCACGGGTAAGCTTATCATAAACTCTAATGAAGTCTATACTTTATTTGATAACGGTTCTACCCATTCTTTTATTTCTCCTACTTGCGCTCATCGATTAAATTTGACTCCGGAAAAATTAGACTTTGACTTATCTGTGGAAACTCCGTTGGGAGAAACCTTCATTACATCCACTGTTTATAAGTCTTGTTTGGTTCAAATCGGTACCCTCACATTACCTGTCGATCTTATTTCATTAAAAATACTTGCATTTGACGTGATTCTAGGGATTGATTGGTTAACTACTTATCATGCAAAAATTGATTGTTTTCGTAAGGTTGTTAGCTTTCATATTCCTAATCAACCTATTATGCGAATTCAAATGACCAAACCATTAAAATCAATCACGGTCATCTCAAGCCATAAAGCTATTCGTTTATTGAAAAACGGATGTCAAGCTTTCTTAGCTCATGTCACAGATTTAAATAAAAATACGTCAGTTTTAAACGATATTCCTATTGTTAATAAATTTCTGACGTATTCTCAAGAACTTCCCGGCCTACCCCGGCGCGAAATTGAATTTTGTATCGACCTTGAACCCAGACAAAACCTATTTCCAAAGCCCCATATCGAATGGCTCTATTGAACTTCGTGAGTTAAAGACCCAACCGCGAGAATTGTTAGACATTGGCTTTATTCGTCCTAGTACTTCTCCTTGGGGTGCTTCATTTCTATTCGTGAAGAAGAAAGATGGGAGTATGCGACTTTGTATTGATTATCGGGAGTTGAATCACGTCACCATCAAAAATAGGTATCCATTGCCACGTATTGATGACCTGTTTGACCAATTGCAAGGAGCCAAATTCTTTTCAAAGATTGATCTTAGCTCCGGATATCACCAATTGAAGATTAGAACCACGACATTCCAAAGACGGCTTTAAACTCCGAGACGCAGGCATTATGAATTCCTAGTCATGTCCTTTGGATTGACTAATGCTCCCTTTGCCTTCATGGATATGATGAACCGAGTATTCAAGGAATATTTAGATCACTTTGTGGTCGTCTTTATTGATGACATCCTTATTTATTCCAAAAGCCGTGAAGATCATGAAAGCAACACTTGAGGTCGACACTCCAAAAGCTTCGTGAATATAAGCTTTATGCCAAGTTGAAGAAATCGCGAGTTACGGCTTGAAGAAGTAGCATTCCTTGGGCACGTGGTATCAAGTCATGGAATATCTGTTGACCCAAAGAAAGATTGAAGCTATTCAAAGTCGGGAACAACCTAAATCGATGATCAAGTCGTAGCTTTCTCGGTTTAATTGGTTATTATCGGAGATTCGTGGAAGGATTTTCTCGAATCGCTATTCCATCGACTCAAATTGACTCGGAAAGATACAAAGTTCTATTGGAGCGAAGAATGTGAGAAGAGTTTTCAAGAACTCAAGAGGAGACTTATTTCAAGACTTGCTCGACAATACCATCGGCTCGGAGGGATTTGTCATCTACAAAGATGCTTCGGCAAAGGGTTGGGATGTGTTCTTATGCAACATGGAAAAGTTATAGCCTATGCCTCATGACAACTCAAAGAATATGAGAGGAATTATCCTACTCATGATCTAGAGTTAAAAATGTTATCTTTCACTTAAAATGTGGAGGCATTACTTGTATGGGAGAAAGTGGAGATCTTTACGGATCATAAAAAGCCTCAAATATTTCTTCACTCAAAAGGAACTCAACATGCTACAACGACGTTGGCTTGAACTGCTGAAAGATTATGATCATACCATCCAATACCATCTTGGAAAAGCAAACGTGGTAGGTGACGCGTTTGAGTAGAAATCATATGCAAGTACAAGTGCGATATTGTCAACGCAAAGGCCCATTTTGTGTGACTTGCAAAGGATGGAGATAGAATTAAAGACTCGAGGGACGCATGTGATGACAAATGAGTATACGAGTAGAACCGACTTTTAATTGATAAAGTTAAAGTTTGCTTTCAAGCTACGGACACTGAGCGATGCGTATGAGGAAGAAAGTGCAAGAAGGTGCTATATCTTGGGAAGCAAGAATCGATGAAGAAGGAATACTTCGAGTCAACTCCAGACTTTGTGTTCCTAACGACCCTGATTTAAAGTATAATATCATGATGGAGGCGCACAACACACCATTTCCAATCCATCCTAGGAGTACCAAAATGTATCATGATATTCGTCATACATTTTGGTGGAACAATATGAAGAGAGAGATAGCGCTGTTTATCTCAAGGTGTCTAACTTGTCAACGAGTTAAAGCGGAGCATCAAGTACCAAAAGGTCCATTGCAACCACTTGAAATTCCAGAATGGAAGTGGGAGCACATTACCATGGATTTCGTTCTGCCTTCCTAAGGTTTCTCAAGGCATTGATGCGATTTGGGTCATTGTTGATAGATTGACCAAGTCTGCTCATTTCTTACCGATACGAGAAACTTATACACTTGAACGTCTTGCTCATATGTACATAAACGAGATTGTAAGACTGCATGGTATGCCGGTATCCATAGTTTCTGATCGAGACCCAAGATTCACTTCACGATTTTGGGTTAGTTTGCAAAAAGCTATGGGCACAGACTTACGATTTAGCTCGGCATATCATCCTCGACGGACGGACGAATGGAGAGGACTATTCAAACTCTTGAAGATCTATTAAGACTCTGTGTCCTTGATTTCAAGGGGAGTTGGGACAAGTTCTTACCATTGGTGGAGTTTTCCTACAACAACAGTTATCAAGCAAGTATTGGCATGGCTCCATTCGAAGCATTGTATGGAAGAAAGTGTCGTTCTCGGTTATCTTTGGGATGAGGTGGGTGAAGCAACGTTGTTGGGACCGGAGTTGATACGTATGACTACGGAAAAGATTCAAATGATCCAATAACGTATAAAAACCTCACAAAATCGACAAAAGAGTTATCTTGATCTTCATCGAAAGGACGTGGAATTCGATATAGAGATCATGTGTTGTTAAGAGTTGCTCCATGGAAAGGAGTTACAAGATTTGGAAGCGAGAGAAAACTTAATCCTCGATTCATCGGTCCATTTTAATCCTCGATCGAGTAGGAATCGTGGCTATAGACTCGCTTTCTACCGCCAAATATGTCTCGTGTTCATAACGCTTTTCACATATCTATGTTACGTAAATATGTGAAAGACCCAACCATATTATTGAGTTAGAACCCATTTAAATAGCGGAAGATTTGACGTATGAAGAGGTTCTGCTCAAATTTTGATAAGAAAGAACATATTCTACGCTCCAAGGTTATACCTCAAGTCAAAGTTTTATGGAGGAACCACGATGTTGAGGAAATGACTTGGGAGTTAGAATCAAATGAAATCAAGGTATCCTTACCTCTTCGACATACCGTGTATACCATTCTAATTTCGAGGGCTTAAATTTCATAAGAAGGGAGGTTGTAAGACCCAAACTTTTATAAATAAAGATGAATTTTTCTATAAATATTATTTTTGAATATTATGGAATAAATTTGATATAATGTTATAGTTGTGGGTAATATTTATAAATTTTGCAAAGTATGCAAGTTGTTATAAAATATTCGTTTGGTGGGGGAATATTCTTTTGTTAGGGAATATTCGCATAATGGCTCAATCATTGGTGGACCCCACAACATTATTGTTTGGATTGAGAAAAGCAAAAAAATATTTTTATAAAAATAACTACGGAGGTGTTACTGTTAAAACTGCTTGAACTACCCTATGTGGTAAAAGTGCGATGTCTGGCGTGGTTGCATAGTAGCAGCACTAGTATTGATTATTGATGCTTACGTGAGAAGTCACTCACTATGCTCAATTATTACTACAATAATTCTTTGCATCATATCTCTTATATTATTGATTCAATTATTGTCACAAAGATCATCCAGTATAATATGTTATAGTATTAAATCAATAATTGAGACGACAAGTTATAAATGATTAATAATTATTGAAAGATTAAATATGTGTTATGATTTGTGGTAAGTTTGATTATTTTATGGGGGCTCATATGTCATCATCTAAGAGTCTCTTCATCAATAGTATTTACCTTCACAATAGTAATTACCCTTGTGAATAGTATTTACCTTCGTCGATAGTAATTACCCTTGTGAATAGTATTTACCTTCGTCGATAGTATTTACCTTCGCTAATAGTAATTACCTTTACCGACGTCGAACCACTTGTCGTTTCACACACAGAGCGCCGAACCACTTGTCGTTTCACATTACAAAAGGCCAAACCACCGAATCGAAGCCACTTGCCTTTTCACACTGGCAGTGCTAAGCTAGAAATCTGCTATAAATAGAGGCCTAGGGCTTCATTATTTTTCACTTAATTCATTCAAGCTATAGAGAGAGAAAGTATAGAGAGAATAAGAGAGAAAGAAGAAGAGTATTTTGTTACTACACTTCTTGCAAAGATTCAATCTCCTACCAAATGTAAGGGGTGTTATTCTTTCTTATTCATGAAGAAGCTGTTGTTATTCCATTGCTTATTATTCTCATTGGAATAACTTTGTATAAGTGGTTTACCCTATACTTGGTGACATTCTTCTATTATTCTCGCTGGAACATCCTGCTCATGTATGTGTTTTACACCTGACCGGTTCCGCCTTTATCATTCTGCTGGAACATCCTGTCTGCAGGTGTTTTACACCTGACCGGGTTCCGCTCTTTATTATTCTCGCTGGAACATCCTGTGCATTGTTTTACACCCACCGGTTCCGCCTTTTATTATTTTGTTGGAATATCCTATCCGTGTGTTTTACATCGGATCCGGTTCCATCTTTATTATTCTGTTGGAACATCCCGCTTGTGAATTTCACGACCGGGTTCCGTTATTTATTATTCCGTTGGAATAACCCGTCTGCGCGGCCTATCTCATGCATGGTGATTTCTTTTGTTATTCCATTCTTTATTATACCCAAATGGTTAAAACTTTGACTTCTATACTCCATGAAATTAGTAGAATATCCTTGATATTTGCGTTTCATCCAAAGATCTTTTCATGGAAATATTCTTCCGATCATTCTTGAATTTTACTCTACAAAACAAAGATCATGTTGACAATTTGGACATTAATAATTCTGGATAAAATAATTCTTGAACTTGTTTTATTGAATTCTTATATCATTGTCATCATCCTCATGTTTATATTTTTTTGAAAGTCATCTCGGGTTCAGTAGTGCATAGATGGACTTGGTATGATTATGACCGAGACTATTCGGTGTAATCATGGCCGTAATGTTACAAATGATGTGATAAAAAATCCTCGATTAGTAGTAGTACATTGATGGACGATTGTTGGCATGATCATGACCATTAATGAATACACAAATATTCTTGGCCCGTAGTGCATGAATAATTGTGGTCGTGATACTAAAGAATATCCTTGGCAGTAGAGCGTGGGTGATTCGATGATGTGGAATATTTATTAAAGTGAGTCTCGACTATAACAAAGGATGATGAAAACCTTTTAAAACCTAAAAGATAGTAGACTTTATTTTCTACTTGACTCTTTTAATGGATTGCATATTCATTGCAGCTTAAACCGGTTGTCTATTGTATTTTATCGGTTTAACATTATTGAAGACTATTGATAATTTATTCGCATTATCTTAGTCATAATATTTCTTCTTGGGCTAGTTGAGCTCACCCTTTCTTTCACCGTTCTCTTCTTGAAATGATAATATAAATTTGGGACGAGTCGGGAAGCGAGTGATGGTCCTCAAGATAGCATTAGTAGTCCTCACTATTCGTAAAAATAGTGTGATAATAATCATAATGAGGACTTTTTGTTTGAGTTTGTATAATATCTAGTAGACGATATTTGTATTTAAACTCACGCTTTATGTCGTATTGTACACCTACGCTTATGTTAATAAGTTGTATTTAAATTACGTACCATGTAAGTGGCGACTCAAGATGGGTGATGTATACCTAATTTTGGGGGCGTCACAAATTAGTTGTTATATATAGTTTTACATGATAAATTGGTTGTTATAAAGTTACATGAATTCTTCTGTTATTTCATTCTTTATTATTCTATTGGAATAACCTGTCTATGTGGATTACCGCATGCATGGTGAATGATTCTTCGTATTCATTCTTTATTAAATTATGGAAATGATCTGTCATCTTTGGCCCGTAGTTGCATAGATGGACTGTTGATTGGTATGATTATGACCATGGATTATTCGGTATAATTATGATCATTGGTGATAACACGAATATCCTTGGTCCGTAGTGCATGGATAATTCGTGGAAGTGATACTAATGAATATCCTTGGCCCGTAGTGCATGGATAATTTAGTGATGTGAATTATTTATTGAGCTGAGTCTCTAATGGAAGATAGTAGATATCATGCTCTACTTGACTCTTCTAATGGATTGTCTGTTCCGCTGCAGTTAAACTTGTTGTCTATTTTATTCTATCAGTTTAACATTGTTGAAGGCTAATGATAACTTATTCTGCATTATCTTAGTCATAATATTTCTTACTGGGCTAGTTGAGCTCACCCTTTTACTTCCATTGTTCTCTTCAGGAAATGAGAACGTAGCCGGAACTATTCGGGGAATGGAGTGATGGCCCGAGATGGTGTTATAGTAGTCCTCACTATTCTAGAAAATAGTGTGCCAAAAAATGTAATGAAGACTCTATCTGAGTTTGGATATTGTCTAGATGACAATATTCGTGTAAAAACTCTCCGCTCATGTTGTATAATTAAGTTTGTATTTGTATTCAGTACCATGTATTTGGCGACCCAAGATGGGTGATGTATACCTATTTTGGGGCGTCGCACATAGCCCATAGTGCATGGATATTTCGTGGATGTGATACTAATGAATATCCTTGGGACATAGTGCATGGATAATTCAGTGATGTGGATTATTTATTGAGCTGAGTTTCAGCGATGAAATATTAATTCATGGATGTGATAATAACGAATATCCTTGGCTTGTAGTGCTTGGATAATTCATGGATGTGATAATAATGAATATCCTTGGCCCGTAGTGCATGGATAATTCATGGATATGATACTAAAAAATATCCCTGGCCGTAGTACATGGATAATTCGGTGATGTGAATTTTTTATTTAGCTGAGTCTCAGCGATAAAATTAATGTTAAACTTTTTAAATCATAGAAGATAATAGATATCATTCTCTACTTGACTTTTCTAAAATACAGTTATATGTCTTGGCTCGTAGTACAAAGATGGACTGTTGATTTACCTGAGTATAAATATGAATTGTGAATTTAACTATAATCTTTGGTGGTTCAGGTGAAGATAGGTGATGAGAGTTATCTTTGTCTTGATTATAATAAAGAACTGTTAATGAGTATTACAGTAATAAAATATTAATGATGGACTATTAATTTGGAAGAGACAGTAGACATTATGTTCTACTTGACTCTTCTAATGGATTGTTGATTCTGCTGCTATTATGGTTGAAAATTTTTATCTTCTACCATATGTTCTAAATATCTTATTTATTATGGATGAAGGCTATTGGTAATTTATTTATCTTAAGTCGTGATATTCTTTACTGGGCTATTTATGTTCACCCTTTTGTTTCACAACCCCTTTTAGGAAATAAAAGTGTAGCTGGGACTAGCAGAGAGAACATGGGTATAAAGTGGTGTTTCAAATTAGTCAAAATCCTAATCAAATTATGAAATGGTGGGGCATAATAATTGTACTGAGAACTTAAAATTTGTGTGACATATTTTATTCATCATTTAATAGTTATATTTGGTGAACCAAATAGGGGGATGCGAACTCAAATTTGAAAGCGTCAAAATGCTCTCCATTAGAATGAGGAGAACAAAAATCTTCTCGTGTTCCTTAAGGACTTGAAATATTTGCTGCTTTATTTTATATGGCATTGTAATAATTTAAATATGAGTATTTTAGTATTATATACGTTATAATATATGTATTGAAACTCACAGTATATGTGTCATCGTATTCTGCACGACAGTTGTATAAATGAAGTTGTCAGTAGTGTATTTTCTGGCGACCCAAGATGGGTCGTGTATACCTATTTTGGGGGCGTCACAAAGTTTGTATTTAAATTCCGTACTATGCATTTGGCGACTCAAAATGAGGGATGTATACCTATTTTGGGGGCATCACAAAAGTACTCAAGCGAATTTTTGTAATTCAAGATTTGATAGAATCTGTTTTGTAACAAGAGTCAATTTAAAGAAATAAAGTGAGTCTCCAATACTAGTTGGTATTGGAAGTGGACTAGGCTATTATTATAGAGGGTAATAGTTGAACCACGTAAAAAATCTTAGTTTGATTTTTCTAAAGGAGTGTGTCGCGTTCCAGTTTGGCATTCCAATGGTGATGGTTTCAGATAATGGACGTCAATTTATGGGTTCAAAATTTGAGGCATTCTTTAAGGAGTTGAGAATTCAGCATCGAAAGACTTTGGTTTCTCATCCTCAGTCGAATAGGCAGGTTGAGGTGACCAATAGAACTTTATTCAATGGTATAAAAAGAAGACTTGATGAGATGAAATGAAGGAGGCCTGAAGAGTTATTCAGTGTATTGTGGGCATATCGGACCACATCAAGGTCAACTATGGGAGACTCATCCTTTATATTGGCTTATGGTTCGGATGCTTTGGTCCCAGTAGAGGTTGGCTCGCCATCTCTTCGGGTCAGTCGATTTTAGGAGGTATAAAATGAGGATGGACTTCGGGCCAATTTGGGTTTGTTAGAGGAAGTTAGAGTAGCGATCTTGGTAAATATTATGGCATATCAGCGTCGAGTGGCCATGTATTATAATAAGGGGGTGAAGCTCCAAAGATTCAAGGTAAGAGATCTGGTTCTTCATGAGGTTGAAGCTTCTATACCTCAGAATTTGGGAAAGTTGATGCCGAATTAGGAAGGTCCTTATGAAATCATTAAAGTGCCAAAATCGAGAACCTATCAGCAACGAGCGATGGATGGATCTAAGATCAAGAACAGATGTCATGCGGGAAAGCTTCGAAAATATTTTCATTAGGGTTGAAGTCAGAGTTTTGAGTCTATAATTCTTCCAATGATTATCAATAAAAGAAGCATTTTTTCTCTCTAGTGTTATTTTATGTGATTGTTAATCTGTTGGAATCTGTTCGACTCTCGGGAGCAAATGCGATGATTTGGGGGTTTGGTGGAATTTGTTCGACCCTTCGGAGGTGAACATAGTTGCATGATTTTTTGGTGGGACTTATTTGACCCTTAGGAGTTGAACATGGTTGCTTGCTGTTTGGTGGGATCTGTTCGACCATTTGGAGGAGAACATGATTATTTGGTGGGACCTATTCGACCCTTAGGAGGTGAACATGGTTTCTTGGTGTTTGGTGGTATCTATTCGACCCATAGGAGGTGAACATGATGGTTTTTGAGGTTCAGTGGAATTTTTTCGACCCTTTGGAGGTGAACAAGATTGTTTGGTGGGATCTATTAGACCCTTAGGAGGTGAACAAGATTGTTTGGAGGTTCGGTGGAATCAGTTCGACCCTGAGGAGGTGAACATGATGGTTTTGGGGGGTTGGAGGAATATGTTCTACCTTTAGGAGGTGAACAAGATTATTTGGGGGTTCGGTCAGATATGTTCGACCCTTCGGAGGTGAACAAGATTGTTTGGTGGGATTTATTTGACCCTTAGGAGCTGAACAAGATTGTTTGGGGGTTCGGTGGAATATGTTCGACCCTTAGGAGGTGAACATGATTATTTGGTGTTTGGTGGGATCTGTTCGACCCATAGGAGGTGAACATGATTGTTTGATAGTATATGATTAGTGGATGACAAGTGTTGATTTTGGTTTTTTAAGTGGTTATTTTTTTATTTTAAGTGAGGAGTTGTTTTATTGATGTTAGTTTTCTTCCAAAGTGGCTATGGAAAATTTTTATAGGGGAAATTAAAAAAACAATTATTGTTGTATTAATTGAATCATAGAAAAAGTTACAAGTTTACAGTTTACAAGTTTGAAATTTAAAACTATGTTGGTGGAGGGTCATTTGTTGGGTTGTCTTCAGAACTGTCCTCGTCTTCGTCGTCGGAAGAATCAAGCAGTAAAGAGCGGCAGCGGCAAGTTTAGCTTTTCCTTTGCTTTAGGCGACTTCATAGCCTTCGGCGTACATTTGTACAATTTCGTTGGTGAGTTCGGGAGATATTCGGTATTCGCTTCAGATTTGGTTTTTTAGTTCTTCGGTTAAGGGAGGGCCAAGGGCTTTGAGGTCTCGAAGTTCTTTTTCTAGAGCAGCCCGGATTTGAAGTTGTGCTTGCTCTTTCTTCATTACGTCAATGGATTGGCGGGTGAGTATTTGGTTGTTTTGTCTCAGCACTTCGTTTTCTTTTTTAATCTCATCGTATTTTTTGGACGTGGATTTTTGAAGTGCTTTGGACGCTGTTAGTTGTTCTTTTAATTTGGCGTTGTCCATTCTAAGGCCCTGGCAGTAGAAGGAGGTGTTATCGTGCAAGTCCTTCTCCTTTGTTAGGGCGGCCTTTAGGAGTTCGTTTTCCCTTCGGGCGGCTTTCTCTTCGGCTTCGATATATTTGTATCTTTGAGCAAGCCATCCGGAGACTCCAGCAGCCTGCAGGCGTTTAGTAGTCAGTATGGTTAGTTGATTCAAAAAAGAAGATGATTACAGTAAATTCTAATTAAAGGTGACTTACGCGAGCCTGATGAATCATGCCAGCACGGATGAGTTCAGCAGTGGATATGTCCCCAAAGCGGTGGTCGTTGGTTGGGAGGACGAAGTGATTAAACAGGTCTAGAGGGATTTTTCATTATCCTCTGGCCATAAGGTTGGGGATCGAACGACTTCGGGTGAGTGTGTAGAAGATGGTTCTTGGGAAGGTGAGGTTGGGTGATCGGATGGTGTTGGGGTGTGGGCCTTTTTTGAAGGGCCCGGTTGGTTGTCAATGGTATTTTTTTCCTTTTCTGATTAGTTGGGGGATGGGGTCAACAGGTTCGTCAGGTTTGGTGGGTATGTTCTGGTGTTGGCTAGCTTCGGTTGAGGGAACCCTCAATTCTTCGGTAGTGAGGGGGTGATCTTCGTGCATTTCTTTTTGGTCCGAAGAATTTGTGTTCTTTTGGAGATCGGCACGTCGAGGAGGCTTTCAGTAAGAATGGGGGCTGGGATGTTTTTTGGTTTTTTGACTGCTGTTCTTTTTAGTCGAGTATGAGTTGGGGCTTCGGTGGTGTTCATAGAAGGTTTGACTTCGGTGTTTTGGGGTTGAACTGGTCTTTTAGTTGTGTCATTAGAGAGGAATTCTTCAAGGTCTTTTCTCTCTGCCGAAGTTGGTTTGATTAAGGATACTGTAGAAAACAAAGGGGATTTTTCAGAATAATGATAGAAGAAAATTCGAATATCATACAAGTAGCAAATTTAGAACTTACGTTAGTGGTCATATAGCCACGCCTGTTTGGTTAAGAGGCTAAAGCTCCATTCTTTCAAGGGAAGTTTTTTGAGCAGTTTTGTTATTTCTTTCACTCATTCGGGAGGGGTGTCATCAAAGTCTACGTTCGGGCGTTTGTAGGAAGCCTAGTCTAGGACTTTGGGTGTTTCTGGTCCTTTGACGAAAAACCAATCTTTATGCCATCCTCTATTACTCGAAGGGGTACTCATCAGTGGGCATTTGTTGAACTTGGAGTTGGGTTTTGGGGGTTGTTTGCTCGGTACCTTGAAACCTAGTTTGAGAGAATTTTTGAGTTGGTACAAGGTGAAAAAGAAATCGATTGAAGGTGGAACCCCAATCTCGTGACAGAAGGCGATGAAGGCGATGATGTTGATGTAGGAGTTTGACACCAGCTGGGCGAAACCAATGTCAATAAACCCTAGAAGGGTGAAGATAAATGCGTGGAGGGGTAATCGGACTTCCTTTTCCAACAGGGTGAGGGGCATGGTGGTCCATCCATTAGATCGTTGGTACATTCGATCTGTAGGTGTTGGTGCCCTAAGTTGGTGGATTTTAGGGATTTGGTAATGTTCCTGGATTACGAGGAGATCTGCATTAGTGTTTTGAGAAGGGGTGTTAACGTGTGGAAATTATTTCTCATTGGTGTATTCGCACATCATTTTCTGTATATCTGTCTCTAGGGGATTCTGAGCGGAGGTGGTGGCTGTACTGGTGGATGTGTTAAGCATGGTGTGGGTGTTAGGGCTTGGAGAGACCATGGAGGGGTTGGAATTGGTTGTAGGGTGAGCGAGGATGCTTGTCAATGGGTTCACAAGAATAAGGGTGGTGTTTTCCAGTGAGAAGTTGTTTGGGTTTTGGGAGGAGGCCATTATTGCAGTTTTGAAGGAAGGTAGCAGGGGAGATGAGGAGAGGAAAATTATCCTTAATTTTGAAATAGGCTGGTGAAACTGTTTGAATTGGGGGGAAAAGGGGTTTAATAATTTTGTCTTTTTAACTGCTCCTGAGTACCGAGAGCGGCTCATTAATGGGTGTATGATGGCGTGTGGATGGTGGATTTGAAAGGGTGGATATTATTTGATGTTTTAATTTTTCGGATATTGGGTCTTTTTTTGGGTTATTGTTGCTCATTGGACCATGTTTTGAATACTCTTTCATCAAATATTCTATTTGATGGAAGACTGGGGGGGCAATGTTGGGTCAAGGATAGTTAGGCCTAGGAAATATAGTGGTCTGTTATCCATATAGGTGTTATGTGGGTTTGGAAAAGGGGTTGTTTTGGTAAACGGGGGATTTGTGGATTGCGGTTCCTAATTAAATTTGGTCTCTGGATATGGAAAGAGGTGTTGGGTTATGAACCAACTTCCTTAATTCTAATAGATTTGGTGCAATCCTATTAAGGAACTACTGGTTAAGTGGGAACCTTGATCCGGTTCGGAGAAGGGTTTCATGCAGGTGGTGAGAAAATTATAAATACAAGGCTTTTTTCTAATTCTAAGGTACATGCAAATTATTACTTTTTAGTACTAGAGCATTAAGCCTCCATTGTTAACCTAATATCAGCCTATACATATTCTCACACTAGAGATATCCCCTGGAGGCCCAGGCTGTCAAGCTTTTGATGTTTACCTGTTTCTGTGCAGGATTGGACGCGCTTTGGTGATTGGAGCACATGAACGGATCTTGGCGTTAACAACTTGCATATAACATTCATAGTCCAAATTGTGATTTAACTTGTTTATTTTTTACACCAACCTAAAGCTCAACTTTTAAATCTTTGCGACAGTAGAAACAACAACCCAAATATAATCTAGATTTTAGATTTTTGAAATTAAGGTTTTATATCGATAAAGATGAAGAACTGTATTTGTGGGAAAAAAATCCATTGGCGCGGTAGCTAGTGTATATGTTTGGGTAAAGGAGATGATGAGAGATTGTGACGCCATTAAATCTGTGTATTTGCTACAGCAGATTTGGTTCTCACTATTCATTCTGTGACGCCCCCAAATTCAGACCACTCACATCTCAAATTCGGTTCACTACGTACTACAAATCTAATGACTAAATAACATCTCATGCAACAGAAATAATAGAATAGATTACATTTATTTAATATAATCATTCACGTCCCAAGGTTTCGTAACTTAAACATATCTTACACCTTAAACATAGATTAGACATAACTAATACATAACACAATTTATGTATTAACATAATCATAAAACTTCTAAATAAATATGAAGCTACTCAGTAGCTTCGCCTCTTATCTTATCAATTAACGAGGCTCATGCCTTGCTTGCGCCTTAACTGAAATGTTTTTAGGGAAAGCAAGAATGAGCAACAAGTTTGCTCAACAAGTAATATGGCAATAAGAGTGTTCAATATAGTTTTAAATTTCTCAAGAGTACATCAATATATGATAGTTCAAGGATAACAAGAAGTATTGATGGTTCTCAATAATAGTCGCTAAGAACAGAAAGATATCAATAAGATTCAACTCTTAATCAATTCGAGATTTCAAAGTAATGAATACTCACTAAGGACTTTGAACTTCTACTAGAACTAACAGTAATATACTGATAATCCAACAAAAATGAGTACAAAAGGTGATCAGCCTAAAGTACCCTACGTTATGTATATCGTTTAATCGTACTCAAGTGTGCACGTCGGTTTCCTGACAAATATAGTTTCCCCTTCAAAGAAGGTTGTTCATCTCAGTCAATACAAGATTCTGCACCAATTAATTGATTTGGATCGCTTTCAAATTATGATTTAGGTCTAGCCGAATCAAAGGGCATAGACCGCTCTTTAAATGTATATTACAACAATTATAAGTTCAATACTCAAAATCAAAGTTTAAAGAATATAAACAACTCTATTCTAACTATGAAGCATTATGTCATAAGATAAGAATCATACTTTCAATTGTTTACTTGTACAACCAATAATAGTATAAGCTCAAGTAATGCTTAATAAAGAGTAGGGTTCGAGTACTTGCACAAATTCAAAGTTGTGTAAGATAGGAAACTTGTGTTAAGCGTAGTTTATCAACCTTTAGCTTATCGATACTTTTTGAACCCTATTATAACATAATTACGTATATAGGATATTCATTAGTTATGTACATCTGATACACAAGCTTGATATGTAAGTTTATCATACACATAAGATTCTAACTTAACCGTATAATCCTATACGTAAGTCATTATGTACTTTACATACACATAACATAAAATCAGTTTGTAAGACACTATGAATCTAATAACATGGTTCTTAATCATTACTTGATAATCATAATTTGTAATCATAGGTGGCTAAACATTTGAAAGTTTGTAAATACTTATCAAACCTATGATTCTATTGCTAGTATGCTCATTGACATCTGGACATACCACTAAGCATGTATTGCAGATTAAGATAATAATATAAGCATGCATCAAGTTCAGGTTATAATTAAATAGGCTTTGTCAATTCTGCATATTGGCGCGACTGCACTTAGTTTGCACTAAGGAGTGGCGCGGCCTCGCTGCTCCTGGTTCAGACCAAGACATGGATGTTCCTGCAGAATCCTAGTGTATCCCGACTTGCACATATATGAAGAATCATGCAAAACACACATGTCAGGATGTTGATAACTAAGTTTGACCCTACATCTTATCTATAACATAGGTTGTTATCCATTCTCATTTAATCAAGGCTTTAAGTGTTCAATTAACAAAGTCTCTTACGTTTAGACGTTATACATATGTTATGCAGTTAATAAGTCTCAACTATGCATGCTTACATTAGTTTAGTCATGTATTTCAAGTTATAAGTTCTACATCATTTAGACTTATCTTAATCCATGCTCAACTATTTTACAATACGTATGACTAGCTAGGCATTCATGTCAATCATGTCTATAGGCATAACACACCCTAACATGATGGTCAAATTTCAAAATACCTGTAACGTAATTATTGACAAAACTAGTTTTCAAACTCTTAAGGTTTCTTTTGAAAATCTTATGTTAACCAACCAAGCATGCAATGCTACTTCACTTACTATAAATCATACTTTTATATATATATATATAGACCACATAAGCATGCTCACAAGTTCCTAACTCAAAGTGTATATAGTTTATCAAGTTCGTATTTGAAACTTTAAGTTTCAATTAGTAGGTCATCAAAACTTATTCAAGCATGCAAGGTAAGTCCACATCTTCTATATCATGCTTTCATGCTTTCATAACCACATAATAGATCACATAAACATGTTTTGAAGTTCAAAACTTAGTGTATGCATAGGTCATTTACACATAGCTAGTATAGTCCTTTACTTGCAATTTCCTATTAAATCATGCTTAAATAGTCTATACTACCTCCAACAATATAAACTAACATACACTACAAGAAAAGAGCTTAATTCCGACGGAATATTCCCTTTGAAATAAGCCTATTCAGTCGGAAATAGAGTATTTCCGACAGAATATTCCGTCGGAAATTCGGTCGTATATATACTCGTCGAAGATAAGATCCATCAAAAATTCTGTTGGTTCTATCTTATCTTTGACGAATTAATCTTCGACGGAATTTCGTCGTAAGTAAGCTATCTACGACTGAATAAATAGGACGAAACTTTCCGTCGAGTATAATATACCTTATTTTCGACGGACGTATTCCCTTGGAATTAACCTATTTTCGGCCAAAAATTAAAATAAACCGGTATTTATTAAAAATGGCTAATCATTAAGTCTGACGGAATTTTCGTCGAAGATATCTTATTTCCGACAGACATATTCCCTCGGAATTAACTTATTTCCGACTGAAAATTAAAATATACCGGTATTTATTAAAAATTGGGTAATTATTAAATCCGACGGAATTTTCGTCGAAAATACCTTATTCTGTCGAAATTAAATATTTTATTTAATGCAGATTTGAAAAGTTCAATTTCCAGGTGTTTAAACCCATTTATGTACCTGTAAACTATCACAACCCAATACACAGTAATATAAACCTGTATCTCACATTCAAATATGTAACGTAGCGCTAAAACATAATATCCACCAAAACATAATCTTCAACTCATTATCATTCACATTCACATTCAAATATCCACCAAAACATATTATAAGCTAATGTTCTATAAATATAAGCTAACCAGGATACAAATATAAGCTAATGTTCCATAAATGATAAACAATATAATTTACAATACTTATACAGACGCAATTAGACACTACAATATATATAAATGTTCTACAATACTTATACAAACGCAATTAGACACTACTGATATATACAAATTTTCTACATTAACATGAATAGAAATGAACTATAAACTAGTAAAAGTATCATCATCGGTCGGAGGTGAACGACATCTTTGCTACGGTGTATGGAAATCGACATCGTCGCTTTGCTCAAATCGCCATGATCTGCTCGCCATGCGCCACCCCTGTTGATAGAATAAAAATGTAAATCATTAGTCCGTATATATATATATATATATATATATATATATATATATATATATATATGTGTGTGTGTGTGTGTGTGTGTGTGTGTGTGTGTGTGTGTGTGTGTATTAATTAAGCTAGCCTTAATTGAAAAAACATAAATAATAAGAATACTGAGTAGTAGGCGGGCGACGAAAAAGCCTCCTCCAAGAGGGTAATCACAATCCGGAGCATCTCGGCGCTCCAAGCGTAGAACTGCTCCTGCAGTAATCCCGTACTCTTTGCGGAGGCCCCTGCTCTAATATTCTGAGAAAGCTGGTGAAGACGAGAACTGGAAGGCAACTACTGACACCGAAAGACTGAATTGGTACGGAACCTAATCGACACGGCCCCTATCAGCCGCTGGAAGATATCGTCATCCAAGCCAGCGCCCATATGAGATGGTCTGACATGTGCTCTCGGACGTTGGCGCTGGCTAGAGCCTATAAACATATACAAATTTGATTACTAATAATAATTTATATAATGTGATAAATTCGGATAATTTCGTGAAACATAAAAAATATTACCTCTAGGGAGTGTATATGTGGGTATCCTTGGCAGACCCAACACTCGATATCTGTCGGTACTGCTAGTAGGGGGATCCTGAGACACGACCCATAGACTCAGCTCCTCATCCCAATCTAATACAATATCGGGAAAAGGGGTGATAGAATCTAACGGCACAGAACCCCTCCTAATAGCCTCCAGCTTAGCTATACGCTCATCCCAAAGCCTCTGAAATCGGTCCTATAATGTATTTTGTATACGTATGTTAATTATATCATTTTATTTACGATTGAATATTACTAAAAGCTAAATAGTAAGATGAGTTTTACCCATATAGCTAAAGCTGCCTGAGACAAAGCACGCTCGGCCTTAGGCGTGTGGGCTCGATCCCAAAACTCTAAAATGGTAGGATCTCGGCCCAAGGTCCTCCCTAATGCCTAATAAAAATATTCATAAAATAGGTATTAAGTATTTGTGTGAGAAATTGATAACTAAATAACTAAATACAACGCACTTACCGTCTTCGCCTCCTCGAACGACTTAGAACCAGTGGTGTGTACTATCCGGAGAGCTAACCACGGTTCTTCTTTGCTTGCTCAGACTTTTTCTTGAAGTCATTAGCCTCCCAGTGCACACACATAGCCTCCCAGGCTAAATCGGAGACTATGCGGGGCTAATGATCTCTGATGGTGGTCCCGGGCTGGTCCTCAATTGCCCGGGCTGCCCTCTATCGCATCTCATACAGCCAGCCAGAGTAATTCATAGCGACATAATGCTCAATCACATCGTCACCAGCTGACTGAGAGATGTGTCGACGTCAGGATTTTTACTGTCCCTCTTTTGTTCTTGTCTTTTGGTGTTCTCATGTTAGGTGAGATTTGTTTGAAAAAATAAGTTGTGAAAAGGTCCGACATTTATATGTCGACGATTTGACTGTAAGAGTCATCAGTTGGTGTTTTTAAATGATTGCACCAATGCAACCGAGAAAAGGTTTGCACATTAACCCAGTGATGTGTGACACTACTAAAGGGGTCTGTGAAACCGAGATTTATTAGGGTCCGAGGACTTGCTTATGCGGTGGGAAGGTATTAGGCACCCCCCGACATCCGTGTTATCACGGTTACCGCCACTTTTCAATTAAACTGTTATATGAATGTGTGTGTGTGTGTGGATCAATGTGCAGTTATTTGGAAGTAGTGTTATGCCTCGTTCGTACCTATATACAAAGGGTTTGAATTTGTGTAAAAATTCAGTTTTAAACAAGATATAGCAATGATGTTTTGTAAAAGAGGTTTTTCAAACCCTGTGCTCAATAGTAATTGAGGCCTTTGATACTTCCATTTTATTAAATGTTAGGCTTGATTGCTTTTATTTTTGAGATGTGAAGCATTTTCGAGAAAATTTGTGGGCATGAAAGCCATTTAAGGAAATTCAAACACCGTGAATAATTTACAAGCTGCTTAAAGCTGAAAATGTCCATCACGGGAACCGAATCTAGATTCAGTAGACTGAATCTGTGATCACATGATTCCTTGGCTCACATGACACTGCAATTTATATGGAAGCAATAAGCAGTTATATATATAAAAGTTGTAAATATATATATATATATATATACAGACATGATCAACCACCACGAAGCACCTCCATGGGGGATCAGAAATGTAAATATAAAAAAGCGGTAAATATATATATATATATATATATATATATAGAGAGAGAGAGAGAGAGAGACATGATCAACCACCAAGAAGCACCTCCATGGGGGATCAGAAATGTAAATAAAGCAATAAAGATGATCAACCGCCAAAAAGTAAACTCCAGGCAGGACGCAATGTAAATAAAGCAGTAAAAAATGATCAACCGCGACGAAGTAAACTCCAGGCGGGACGGAATATAAATAAAGCAATAAAAGGCCACGAAGTAAAATCCAAGCCTGACATAAATATAAATAAATAAATAAATATATATATATAAGCGGTAAAGCACATGATATATATCGATCCCGGCTCGGTTTATCATTTCAGCGATTTGTCGCTATATATATATATATATATATATATATATATATATATATAAGGAAATAAAAGCCATGGACCAAAGTCCGGGCATACACACGCAACACGACTCTCAATGTGAAGAATGGTGTGACGCCCCCAAAATAGGTATACATCACCCATCTTGAGTCGCCAAATACATGGTACAAAATTCAAATACAACTTATTTATACAACAGTCGTGTAAAGTATGACAAAATATATGCTGTGAGTTTTAATACAAATATTACCTTCTAGACAATATCCACTCTCAGAATAAGTCCTCATTACATTTATTATCACACTATTTTATAGAATAGTGAGGACTACTAAGACACCATCTCGGACCATCACTCCGTCCCCCGACTAGTTCCAGCTACGTTCTCATTTCCTGAAGAGAACAGTGAAAGAAAGGGTGAGCTCAACTAGTCCAGTAAGTAATATTATGACTAAGATAATGCAGAATAAATTATCATTAGCCTTCAACAATGTTAAACTGATAAAATACAATAGACATCAAATTTAACTACAATGGATCAAGTAATCCATTAAAAGAGTCAAGTAAAGAATAAAATCTACTATATTTTATGTTTTAAATTATTTTTCATCACTTTTATCGCTGGGACTCAGCTTAATAAATAATCCACATCATCCCTGCACTACGGACAAGGATATTCATTAGGGTCACGACCACAAATTCCATGCACTACGGCCAAGGATATTTGTGTATTCATCAATGGTCATGATCATGCCAACAACTGTCCAACAATGCACTACGGGCCAATGAGGACTTTTATCATATCTTTTGTAACATTACGGTCATGATTACACCGAATAATCCCTAGTCATAATCATACCAAGTCCATCTATGCACTACAGGCCATAGATGACTTTCAAAAAAAATATAAACATGAGGATGATGACAATGATATAATAATTCAATAAAATAAGTTCACGAATTAATTTATTCAGTAACTAATAACGTCAAATTATCGTCAACATGATCTCGCTTTGTAGAGTAAAATTCAAGAATGCTCTGAAGAATATTTCCATGAAAAATACTGGATGAAGCGCAAATATCAAGGATATTCCACTAATTTCATGTAGTATAGAAGTCAAAATTTTAACCAACTGAGTATAATAACGAATGGAATAACAAAAGAAATCACCATGCATGCGGTATTTCCATGTAGGCGTGTTATTCCAATGTAATAATAATAACGAAAACCAGTCGTCGTGAAATTCACACCAAGCGTGATGTCCCAACAGTAATAATAAATGCGAATAATAAATAATGGAACCGAGTCCCAAGCGTAAAACGCATGCATGATATATTAAATGAGAATAATAAATAAAGATTTTAACCAGTCCTGTGTAAAACACACGATATGATATTCCAATGAGAATAATAACAAAGATTTTAACCAGTCCGTGTAAAACACACGATGTGGATGTTCCAATGTAATAATAAAGATGTAATAATAGAACAATGTCACCAAGTATAGGGTGATCACATTATACAAAGTTATTCTAACGAATAATAAGAAATGGAATAACAATAGTTCTCTTCATGAATAAGATAGAATAACACCCCTTACCGTAAAAGAAACTGAATATAAGAGTAGGGAAGTAGCAGAATACTTTTCTATAGTTTCTCTATAATTTCTCTCTCTGGAGTTTCAGTGAATTTGTAAGAAATAATGAAGGAATGAGCTTATTTATATGGAGAATGGAAGTGTCTTGCTTATGAACGAATTATTTCTGCAGAATTATTTCTTCAACCAAATACAATAAAGTCAATCAACTAACCAATAAAATCACAACAAAAATTAAAATATAATACATATATATAAACACATGTTTTCAACTTATATATATCAATATTATATATACACCACTTAATTTTTCTCCCCCATAACCAACATCTATCCCCCACCCACCCAATAATCAAATTCACTACACTCTTACACATCACTATCACACTACCACTTTTCCACCATTTTCCACTCACACACCCATCACACACCCATCACTTTCACATCTCATTTTCTCCCACCATATACTCAATACACACATATACTTCCATGCGTATACTCTTCCATTTCCAAAATCATTTTCCCAACACATATGGGTCCCACATGTGGGCCCCACCTTTAAAAATTTTCTACCGATTATTTTGAAAAATGGGTAAATAGGAATCCATAAAATAAGCAGACTTTCATAAAAAATCACCTTAATAATTTTAACAACATTTATCATCTTTATTACAATTCGAATATTTAATCGATCGAATCGTTCCCGTGAAGAGGAGGCTTTCCAATAAGGATTTCTCCTATCATGCCGTAATTAGGTGACCAAACCTCTCCTTGGCATAACTTCTAGACATCGTTAATATTGCAATTTATAATATTAATAACTCATGTCATTTCAATTATTGATTTAATAATATATAAAATATCGACAATAATTGAATCAAATAATGTGAGATACTTATGCAACAATTACTATAGCAATAATTGAACAAAACCGAGTGACTTCTCACGTAAGCATTAATAATCAATACCGTGTGCTACTATGCAACCACGCCAGACATTCTTGTTTTTTACTACCGAGTAGTTCAACAAGATAATCAGTAAAACTTCCGCCGTTATTTTTAATAAAATATTTTTGTCGCTTTCTCAATCGAATAATAATTACATTGCTGGGTCCACCAATGATTGTGTCGCATTTAATATTCCCCGACACAAAGAATATTCCCCGACCAATCGAATATTATATGACAATTTGCATACTTTGCAAAATTTTCAAATACTACCCAAAACTATAACATTATCTCAAATCCACACCTTAACATTCAAAAAAAATATTTCGAGAAATTTAAATCTTTATTTATAAAATCTGGGGTCTCACAAATGGTGTGTGCAAAGTAGAAGAGAGAGGCTTTAAAGTGTGTAAGAAGGCTTACAGTGGACTGCCAAAGAAGACTTCTATAGCTTTAAATGGATTAACACTCAGCTCCCGCTGGTAAAAATATGACTGGATATAAGCTCACAAGTGTTTAAAATGAGAAAGCACTTAGTTTAGGGCGTGTATAGAGCGAATTGGACAGGGCTTCCTCGTCGTTTCCTCTTACAAAATGGCCACCCCAAGCCCTCTATTTATAGAGGGTGGAGCCGCAGGTGTACCTGCGGCAGCCGGGCTCCGCGGGTCCTGTCATCTCAAAGTACGTGCACACGTGCAACTTGATGTCAGCTCAAACTTGCAGAACTTCAATCCGAGCCTCCAATTGAGGTGTATAAGACCTTTTATAGAGTGTTGTTATCGAGAGCTACGACATGACATGGAATTAGTGGATGTCAGAAGTTAGGAAGATGGGACCATGCCCTTAGTCTTCAAGCTTCAAATTCTATCTGGTGTGCTGCCTTGCGTAGTAGTCACTCGAGATTGGAACTCCTTGGCTCTTGTGGGACATTTCTGTGTAGAATGTATGTTGAGATTGAGATGGCGCAATATGGAATCATGGTGGCAAAATGATGTTTTTGCACCTCACCGGGGTTATCTCTAGCTTGGGCTGATAAAGCAGTTGTTGCTCAGGGTTATCTCTGAGATTGGGCTGCTGGAAGTGCTAGATGTTCTCAGGGTTATCTCTGAGGTGTGCCTGACATCCCGGGGTTATCTCTGGGTTTGGAGTTGAGTGCCTCGGTGTGATTTCTGAGGTTAAAGTTGACTGCATAGGTTGAAACGAGCATCTTCGGGGTTATCTCCGGAACTGCAACTGCATTCATTGGGGTTATCTCTGAGGTTGACGCTGTCTTTCTTGGTGTTATTTTCGGGACTAAGACTAAGTATCTCGGAGTTATCTCCGAGATGAAACGGCCTTCTCCAGTTTGATTTTCGGTATTTGAACTGCATGCCTCGGGGTTATCTCCGAGGTTGAAACTGACACTTCTGATGTTATTTCCGGGATTGAGTTGAATTGTCCTCCAGGGTTATCTCTAAAAGATGATTCTGCCCTCCTGTAATGTTAGTAGCAGGTATGCAGAAAATTTCGAGTATCTATAGATTCCCCTCTTTATCATATTCATGCAATGCAATGGAATGGATAGGATAAAGAATATTAGACTCTTGAAATGCAACAAGATGATTATGATGCAATGTACAACAACATGATGCGAATGTATGTGGTTTGTTGGATTATTTTCCAACATGTTGGGATGATTTTCGGCTCCCCTTGACAGTTATTACTGACAACCCTGATGAACTATCTTGGACGTGCAATCCAATGCTCTCAGGAGCTTCCAGGATGTTGACGTTGGGGTTATCACAAAAGTCCTTAATCCTTAATACAGACTTCACACTGAAGATGCATCTCTCATGTACAAGAGACTCTGTGGAGATAGAGCTTTGTCTATTAAGGATGTATATAACATATTCCATCATCGGTCCTCCCCGATGAGGATGTTCTTTCTGGTTTTGTCTTTGCCAAGTTTTTTCCATTTGCTCTCTGTTGGAGTTCTCGCTAATGAATTGGTGTTGTCGAGTCAGCCTGACCTTCATTGACATGTGCATCAATGGATGAGATCCCTGTTGGGGATAATTTCAAGGCTTCTTGACCTTCGTTGACGTGTGCATCAATGGGTGGATTGTATGAAAACCCGCTGGGGAAAAGGTTTTAGGGCTACGACCCTGAATTGATGGCATCGGACCTTCGTGAGGTATTTTCGAATGTAATTTGCAACATCTAAGATCATAGGTATAGTGTACCCTGTGTTTGGGCGAATACCAATGAGTGATATGTAAAGCCACAACTTGACTCGTGAAAACCAGGATTTCAGGTTATCCTGCTCAATTGCGTTGCATTTTTTTTCCTGATTTGGCCTTTTCAACTTATGAGAACTCCTTTGGAACTCAAACTGGACTGAGCTGGAGGGGTGGGTCCCACCCAAGGGAGCCGCAGGTATACCTGCGGTAGCCGCAGGTGCACCTATGGCCAACCGTGGGTACTTTAAACCTGCAGGTTGCTTTCACAAGTCATTTTCACGTTGCCCCATAAAGGAAATCCGAGAGCTCTTCTTTAGATTTGCTGAGTTCAGGCGTCTTTCTGCAAATTCTATCATCGTAAAAGTGTTCTACACTATCCTGGTAACGTATGCATGTCTTCTTTTCCAGTTTTTATCCGTTGGAAAATGACTTATGATGTGAAATGCGTTTAAACACATAGTAATGAATATGCATGCTCATATAATGTGATAAAAAAATATTCAACATAGTAAATGTTAGTATTAAACCATGATGAACATAATGATGTGAAAAAATTTGACTTTTGAAATAGTCAAATTGGCACCTTTTTCTGCTATTTCTTATCCTATTTGAGGACAAATGAGCTAAGGTGAAAAAGTAAAATAATCCTGGTAATTGAGCTACCCTTATAGATTTTTTTACTGTGATGTATTAATGCATGTAGGATGTTTATGACTGTGGGAAGGTGTGCTACTGAATGGCCACCTAGTCATGCCTATGTGCATGTGGATAGTCCTATTTATAATGGGGACTATGGCAAAAAATTTCAAAAATGTAGGCATTGGGTAGTCATGCATTTTTAACTCTACTATAGGCGTATCTTAAAATAATGCATGCATGCATGTAGTCATAAAACTGCATTTTGAAAAGCTCCAGGTTAGAATTTACCACACCCTTTCTAAGGTGATTTGGAGACTTATTGTCCAGATACTTGGATCCGGATTAGCCGAGTAGTTCCCGTAGGACCACTTCAGGTGTGCAGAGGAGGGCTTCTGAAGTGCCTCGACCCCGTTCTATTAGACAGTCTCGTCATTTAACGGTGGCGGTGATAAGTCATGTCCGGGTTGACGTGTCGGATGTTGAGGACGAGGAAGAGGATGTTCCAGTTGCAGATCCTGATCCTGCTGCACATGTTCCTCGTAGGGATTTCCCAGATATTCAGGTGTCGATCCTAGAGCTTCTGGGTGATTTGAGCAGACACCCCTCGATTTACTTGCACGCAAATGAGGTATCAGCTGGATTTTGATCTTCCTTTTTTCCTATTGACGAGGACTAAGGATTCTGATGTTGATCTGCTTTATGTCTGAGTTCCGGCTTTACACGACTGAGGAATCGTTCACAGATTCACTCTACATATCAGGCTCTGCATCCTGATTATAGAGCGATTGTGCATGGATGGGGCTTCGGAGCATTCTTTTCCATCCTTCCCTGTCGTTGTCCCCCGAGTCACCTCAGGGTATTGTCTAAGCACTGGTTTCACCAGACTCAATATCTCCATTTATTGGACTGTGAGATGATGATGATGCCGATGGATTGGCGATTTATTACTGGTATGGAGTTTGGAGGGGTGATAGTGCCATGTACGGCGGATATTATCCCGACTGTCGTTTGATCCTTGCTAGGAGTTTCGGCTGAGGCACTCAAGGGTAGGACCGTTCGTACAAGTCCATTGAGCGTAAATGCTATAAGCGGGCTGTTGAGTGAGCCTATACCTGATGATGTGAAAGTCAGGGATCACATTCTTCAGTGATTGTTCCTGATGATCATTAGGGGCTGCTTCATAGTTGATAACTCTTCTACAGTGTCATTCGCTGGTGAGCACCACACGACATGTGGACCATATCGGAGAGTATGACTGGGGTTCCTACACCTTCGCCTATTTCCTCAAGGGTATGCGCATGCGTTCGCAGGGCTTGGCGGAGGCTTGGCTAGGATTTTATCCATTTCTGCTAGTGAGTATCTCTCTTGTAATTTCCCATGTACAGGTTAAGAGTGTTGACTGACAATAGATGTTTGCCTTTGTGTTAGCAGTTTTAGGCCTATGAGAGGCTCCCATGTTTACGTCATATGAGTGTGCTAGGCTTGGAGACCTATCCACGAGGACGACGATAGCATCATTCCATACTGGTGGAGGTCCCTGTAGCTGAGGATTTCACTCATTGTCGCCTACAGCTGGAGTTGTTGACAGCTGATGCCATTACTTGGATTACTTATTCTGGGGAGCACTTGGCCATTGGTTTTGAGGATGGATACCCGACTGGTGTCGAGTACGTGATTTCCACCCGTAGGATTCCTATCTTTATAGATGGAGGATGGGAGCTCTATTTAAGGGAGCGTGCTATTAGGAGCACCACATGAGAGATTCTTATACCAATCTTGCCTCATGTCGGGTGTTATTGGCATGTTTCACAGTCACCAGTCATTGATATCCCCTTGATGGGTGTGGACTATTTTACACTGTCAGAGGGTCCACATACCCAGGCTATATTCCAGAACTGGTGGTCCCCTCGTACCATCGGAGCCCAGACCCGTGCCATGCAGTTTATGGGGGATATGGTTTTTGGATCCATGATGATGATGGATTTAATGGCCTGTGTCAGAGATCCGACTCATTTGACACAGATTGACAACTTGACCCAGCAGTTGGACCGAGCACATTTATTTATCCGGCACTTGGACAGAGATTCGGCAGAGGTAGATACATTTGATGCTTCCAGCTCAGGAGCTGGCCCCTCAGATGACCTATATGGTTTTGGTGGTGCAGATCCTCCATTGTATAGGCCTGACATACCCGTAGATGGAGATCCAGTGACTCAAGAGGAGTTACATCAGGTGGACAGGATTGATGATGTAGACATTGACACCATTGTCTTCTGATGTATATTCTTGTTATATCTTTTGATAGGACTCTTTTAGATACTGGGTGGTTGTGCCCCATTCTCGATATATCTTTTGATAGGCCTATGTTAGTAGTTGGGCGTATGTGCCCCATTTCCCTATATTTTTAGCTGTACAGAGATGTATTAGATGATGATGTACTTAAGAATGTATTTACTGTTATACCCTACATCATATTGCCATCTATTATTGATCATACATGTATTATTTTATGCATATGTATGTATGTCCAGAGATATTCAGCATTAACCCCTGGATGGTCTTAAGACACGGCCCACACAGATGTCTTCCTCGACAGTTAGCCGCATTGATCATACCCCACCAGTATTGGTGGCATCCCTTCTGAGATCGTGGTATGATAGTATGTCACCTTCAGACAGGGTGACTGTAGATCAGTTATTGCAGTATATTATAACTCTCTTGATATTTCAGGTTCCCGCAGGCTTTGTAGAGGGTATGCTGGAGCATTGGATACCAGAGAGGCAGGTCTTTCGGTTTGGTATCCATGAGTTGACTCCTACCTTAGAGGAGTATCTGCTGTTAACGGCCTTCTACCACAGGACCTTGACACTTGGCGATGGCTATTAGCGACGATGGGTAAACGATTTATGACCATCATCGGTTTGGGTAGAGAGTTGTGCAGGATGAGATCACATCCGGCCACGTGGTATACCAGCATTTTCTGATGGACATATTTGGCTCAGAGGATAGTTATATATGGCATTCCGGGGATTTTACCATTCTAGAAGATCATTGGCATTTGGCCAGAGTAGACGTACTGTGACACCCCCAAAATTAGGTATACATCACCCATCTTGGGTAGTCAGATACATGGTACAGAATTTAAATACAACTTACTAATATAACTGCTGGTACAATACTGACATAAACTATGAGTTTGAATACAAATATTGTCTACTAGATATTATACAAACTCAAAAGGAGTTCTCATTACAATTATTACACACTATTTCACAGAATAGTGAGGACTACTAATGCTATCCTCGGGACCATTACTCCGTTCCAGGCTTCGTTCAACTATATTCTCATTTCTGAAGAGAATAAAGTGAAAGAAAGGGTGAGCTCAACTAGCTCAAGAAGAAATATTATGACTAAGATAATGCGAGAATAAATTATCATTAGTCTTCAACAATGTTAAACCGATAAAATACAATAGACATCAAGTTTAAGCTGCGGTGAATAAGCAATCCATTAAAAGAGTCAAGTAGAAAATAAAATCTACTATCTTTTATGATCTTAAAAGGTTTTTCATCATCATTATAAATTTGAGACTCGACTTTAATAAATATTCCACATCATCGAATCACCCCACACTTTTACGGCCAAGGATATTCTTTAGTATCACGACCACAATTATTCATGCACTACGGGCCAAGAATAGTTGTGTATTCATTAATGGTCATGATCATGCCAACAATCATTCCATCAATGCACTACTGACCACCGAGGATTTTTATCACATCATTTGTAACATTACGGTCATGATTACACCGAATAGTCTCTCGTCATAATCATACCAAGTCCATCTATGCACTACAGAAACGCTGAGATGACTTTCATCACATCATTTGTAACATTACGGTCATGATTACACCGAATAGTCTCTCGGTCATAATCATACCAAGTCCATCTATGCACTACTACGATGCCACGATGACTTTCAACATAATATAAACATGAGGATGATGACAATGATATAAGAATTCAATAAAACAAGTTCAAGAATTATTTTATCCGGAATTATTAACGTCCAAATTGTCAACATGATATCTTTGTTTTGTAGAGTAAAATTCAAGAATGATCGGAAGAATATTTCTATGAAAAGATATTGGATGAAACGCAAATATCAAGGATATTCTACTAATTTCATGGAGTATAGAAGTCAAAGTTTTAGCCAATTTGGGTATAATAAAGAATGGAATAACAAAAGAAATCACCATACGCGCGATAGAAGCCTTATGAGCGAGTTATTCCAATGAATAATAATAACGGAACTAGGTCGTGTGAAATTCACACCGGCGAGGATGTTCCAATGTAATAATAAATGCGAATAATAAATGATGGAACCGGTCCCAGTATAGATAGATGCATGTGATATTCCGGCGAATAATAAAGACCTGAATAATAAAAAATGGAACCAGTGCCGTGTAAAACACACGATGGGATATTCCAATGAATAATAATAAAGAGCGGAACCAGTCCTGTAAAACACACAGATAGGATGTTCCAATGTAATAATAGAAGAATGTCACCAAGTATAGGGTAAACCACGATATCAAAGTTATTCCAATGAAATAATAAGCAATGGAATAACAACAGTTCTCTTCATGAATAAGAAAGAATAACACCCTTTACTTGGGTACAACAAATAATATTCCCTACCTTAGAAGAACCGAATATTGGAAAAGTGAAGTAGCGAGAATACTTTTCTTCTTTCTCTCTATAGTTTCTCTCTCAGAGTTTCAATGAATTAAGTAAGAATAATGAAGGAATGAGCTTTCTATTTATAGAAAAAGTGAGGGTGGCTCTTGGTCTTAACGAAGGGTCAAAATGACTCTTGGTAATATTGAAGAGACAACTACTATTTGCGAAGGGGTAATTAACCTTTGGAACACCGAAGAGGCAGATACTCTTGGTAATATTGAAGGGACAACTACTATTTGCGAAGGGGTAAATACTATTGATGAAGGTAATTACTATTGACGAAGGTAAATACTATTGAAGAAGGTAATTACTATTGACGAAGGTAATACTATTGACGAAGGTAATTACTATTCACGAAGGTAAATACTATTGACGAAGGTAATTACTATTCACAAAGGTAATTACTATTCACAAAGATAATTACTATTGATGAAGAGACTCTTAGATGATGACATATGGGCCCCCCATAAAATAATCAAACTTACCACAAACAGACTCTTTATATACATCAAGGATTGAATAAATATTACCACAAATCATTTTATTTTTAATCAACACATATTTAATCTTTCAACAATTATTAATCATTTATAACTTGTCGTCTCAATTAATAATATAACATATTATACGAGATGATCTTTGTGACAATAATTGAATCAATAATATAAGAGATATGATGCGTGCAATTATCGTAGCAATAATTGAGTATAGCTAAGTGACTTCTCACGTAAGCATCAATAATCAATACCGTGTGCTACTATGCAACCACGCGTATTACTGTACTTTTACCACCGGGTAGTTCAACAATTTTAACGGTAACACCTCCGACGTTATTTTTATAGAAAGATAATTTTATCGTTTTCTAACTACGACAATACTTCCGTTGTGGGGTCCACCAATGATTGAGTCGTCGTACGAATATTTCCCGACAAAAAGAATATTCCCCGACCAAACGAATATTTTATAACAACATGCTTACTTTGCAAAATTTATAAATATTACCCACAACTATAACATTATATCAAATTTATTCCATAATATTCAAAAATAATATTTATAGAAAATTCATCTTTATTTATAAAAGCTGGGGTCTTACACGTACTGCTACTGTGCATATTGTCATATGTATACATGCCACGGTACATGGATGAGTTGGACGTTGGCGTCATTATGCTAGTGAGAGCTCTTAGGGAGGGTCACACCATTGTGTCGATGATTGTCGCAGAGATGCTGAGGTCGGCCACATATTGCAGCACTTACCCTGCAAGGGTATTCACAGGTAGTTCGGTCATGTTATACGTGTGGTTTATGTTTGGCACATTTAGATGGCATGAGTATTGTTTTACCCATGATAAAGCCATGTCGTACTCCTTTCAACCTACGGAGTGTACAGATCCTACTTCTTGGTCCATTTTCCTGGCAGGGATTGGAGATCCATTTGATATATTCCTGTGTATAGGGCTTATTTCACCCTACAGCTTCATCACTCATGCTCCGGGCATGGATTATCTCCCTCTAGCTGGTTTGAGGGGCATTACTACTTACCACCCACTGGCTGTGATGTGTCAGTTTGACCAGTTCCAAGACCTCCATCATTTTGAGGGGGCATTGAGTCAGCACTTGGCCTCTCATCACTTGTCAGCAGAGGACAGATCCAGGATGTATGCCTGTTGGGATCAGTACGAGTTAACTACATTTTCTGTTAGCCATCCGGGTTGTTCTGCAGAGTATTCCGCATAGATGGAGATGGAGACTACATCGGCTACGATAGTATCCACATTGCCAAAGATTGATTCTGATGATGGGGAGCCCATAGAGGACATTGATATTCCCACCGAGGAGGAGCTTTTCACTAGGTTACCAACAGCTCTTGCAGATTTCCCTAGTACGAGTGCTACTGTGATTCAGCATTCAGCACAGTATTTAGAGCAGAGTCTTCATCTGATGACCTTTTAGAGAGATCAGGCTAGGGCCTTGATGTTGATAGCTCTTGATGGGAGAGACACCGCTCTATTGGAGAGAGATGAGGTTGTAGCTCATAGAGATACCGCTATTGAGGAGCGGGACGATGTCAGATCAGCCAGAGATGCATTGATTATTGAGTGGGATGCTGCCTTATCTGCCCGGGATATGGCCATTAGAGATAGTACTTCAGTGAGATCCCTTACGACTGGCATACTTGTAGATATGAGTGCATATATTAATGAGCATCATGCCACCTTATAGTTGGCCTCGGATCTATTGGCACGTGTAGATATGTTGATGCAGGAGACCACAGCGTTACCTCCTTCTTCAGAGAGAGATGCTATATTAGATCTAATAGCCCGCATACATACCGATAGATAGACTTATATTTTCCTGTACAAACTAGCTTAGCCTGTAAGACCCCAACTTTTATGAATAAAGAATAATTTTCTCGAAATATATTTTTTTGAATATTATGGTGCGAACTTGATATAATTTTATAGTTGTGGGTAATATTTACAAATTTTGCAAAATATGCAAGTTGTTATAAAATATTCGTTTGGTCGAGGAATATTCTTTTTATCGGGGAATATTCGTACGACGGCACAATCATTGGTGGACCCCACAACGGAAGTATGGTCGTAGTAAGAAAACGACAGAATTATCTTTTTATAAAAATAATGGCGAAAGTGTTACCGTTAAAACTGTTGAACTACCCGGTAGTAAAAGTACAGTAATACGCGTGGTTGCATAGTAGCACACAGTATTGATTATTGATGCTTACGTGAGAAGTCACTCAATTATACTCAATTATTATTACAGTAATTGTTACATCATATCTCTCATATTATTGATTCAATTATTGTCACAGTATCATCTGCATAATATGTTATATTATTAAATTAATAATTAAGACGGCAAAGTTATTCATATTATTATTTGCAATATTAACAATGTCTAGAAGTTCTGTCAAGGAGAGGTTTGGTCACTTAATTGCGCACCAATAAGGAGAAATCCTTATCGGAAAGCCCCCTATTTCCTAGGAACGACCTGGTTATTAAATATTGTGAATTATAATATTAATGATGAATAAGTTCGTGTTGATTAAAGATGTAATGGATAGTTCCATTGTGTTGGAATTATTAGTGTTAGTGAAAATCGACATTTATTTCGATAATAATTGATGTCCGGAGGTTATATTGATCAATCGGGTAATTAACCGAATAAATGAGCAATTAATTGCTATTAATTCACATGATTATAACTATTTGTTCACATGTGTGTACTATTGATTCACATTCTTGTACTATTAGGGGAGGTGGTGCAAGATTGATAATACTTGCATGACTAAGTTAAAAATAGAGGTATAGTTGAAGGTACTATACTGTAATTCGGATTTTCACATGATTACAACTATTGATTCACATGATTGAACTATTGATTCACATTATTTACTATTAGGGGAGGTGGTGCAAGTTTGATAATACTTATAGGACTAAATTAAAAATGACGAAAAAGAGGAAGGTATTATACTGTAATATTTTGAGCCCCAAAACGTGCAATTATCAAAACTATATTTTCCTATAAATAGAAGCTCATTCTTCCTTTATTTCTCACCAATTCACTAAAGCTATAGAGTAATTATTATAGAGAGAAATTATAAAGAGAAAGAAGAAGAGAAGTCTACTACCTCACTATTCCAGTATCCAGTCTTCTTCTAAGGTAAGGGGTATTATTCTTTCGTATTCATAAAGAGAGTTATTTTCTTTCAATACTCCTAAGGGTTGTTATTCCTTTCTTTATTATTATGTTGGAATAACCTATCGATGCGAAGTACCGCATACATAGTGAAATTCTTCTGTTATTCCATTCTTTACTATTCTGTTGGAATAACCTGTCTGTGCGGTCTATCGCATGCCTAGTGAATTCTATTGTTATTCCATTCTTTATTATTCTGTTGGAACATCTTGTCTGTGCGGATTACACATGACCTGGTTCCATTCTTTATTATTTTGTTGGAGTATCCTGTCTGTGCGGATTACGCATGACCTGGTTCCATTCTTTATTATTCTGTTGGGAATAACCTGTCTGTGCGGTCTATCGCATGCCTGGTGAATTCTTTTGTTATTCCATTCTTTATTATTCTATTGGACTAACCTGCCTATGTGGATTACCGCATGTATGGTGAATGATCCTTCGTATTCATTCCTTATTAAATTGTGGAAATGATCTATCTACGTGGATTACCGCATGGTAGGCGAAAATCCATTTCCAGTTTCATATATTCAATTATACACAGTTGGTTAAAGTTTTGGCTTCTATACTCAATGAAATTAGTAGAATATCCTGGATATTTGCGCTTCATCCAGTATCTTTTCATGGAAATATTCTTCTGAGCATTCTTGAATTTTACTCCACAAAGCAATATCATGTTGACAATTTGGACGTTATTGATTTCTGGATAAATTAAATTATAAATATTTAAAATTTATCCTTGAACTTGTTTTATTGATTTATTATGTCATTGTCATCATCCTCATGCTTATATTGTGATGAAAGTCATCTTTGGCTTACGTGCATAGATGGACTTGGTATGATTATGACCGGGGATTATTCGGTATAATCATGACCGTAATGTGACAAATGATGTGGTGAAAGTCCTCAGTGGCCTGTAGTGCATTGATGGACAGTTTTTGGTATGATTATGACCAGGGATTATTCGTTATAGTCATGACCATTGATGATTTAATGAATATCCTTGGCCCGTAATGCAGGGAAGATTCGATGATATGGTTTATTTATTAAGCTGAGTCTCAGCGATAAAAATTGATGAAAACATTTTAAATCATAAAAGATAGTAGATATCATGCTCTACTTGACTCTTCTAATGGATTTCTTATTCCGCTGCAGTTAAACTTGATGTCTATTGTATTTTATCAGTTTAACATTGTTGAAGGCTAATGATAATTTATTCTGCATTATCTTAGTCATAATATTTCTTACTGGGCTAGTTGAGCTCACCCTTTCTTTCACCGTTCTCTTCAAGAAATGAGAATATAGCTGGGACGAGTCGGGGAACAGAGTGACGGTCTAGATGATAGCATTAGTAGTCCTTACTATTCCGTTAAATAGTGTGACAATAAATGTAATGAGGACTCCTTTGAGTGTGGATATTGTCTAGATAACAATATTCTTATTAAAACTCTCAGTTTATGTTTTGTCGTATTTTACACGACAGTTGTATTATTAAGTTGTATTTCAATTTTGTACCATGTATTTGGCGACTCAAGATAGGTGATGTATACCTATTTTGGGGGCGTCACATAGCCATTTTTTCATGTACAGGACATATTGTATATATCAAACAGCATTATATATGGCAGGGAAATATATTTTGATTTACTTCCCTTTTAGTTATGCCTTGATACTTGCTTGATATTTTTCCTGCTTCTTTAGGGCTTGTAATCTTGATGTATTCTGAACTCATCCTTGATGTATGAACATTGAGACGTCTCAGGATCTTTCAGAATGGATCATTGATCTGTATGTATCCCTACCCTCTTTGGTGTCTTAGGACTAGTTTTTGTATGTAGATGTGGAGAGGAATGTGGCTTTTCCTCTCTGAGATTGATCGCACCACAGATGGTCGACAATACTCCTATTCAAGAGGAGCCCAGTTAGTTCCATCTCTTATGGATTGGTGTTGCTCTTCGAGGAATCAACCGTAGCTTAGATGATCGCCAACTCTCCCATTTATGGGGAGGCCAGGTAGTTCCATCCCTTTGGTCTGAAGCCGATGAAATGTGGTTGATTGAAGTTTGATCCCAGTACTGTTGACAAGTATTTATTTTGGTAGGGGTAAGACCGAACCATAAATGGCTGCCTACGTACTTCTATTGAAGAGGAGATCAGGTCTGCGTAGTTCGAACTTGGTGTAAGAGGTTCAACGCTAAATGGTGTAAGGGTAGAAAGGTGTAAGAGTGTTTTTGTTATTTTTGTTTTTGTAGAAAAGGGTGTAGAAATGTTTTTGTTATTTTTTTTTATTATGACTGGGCCATATGAAATGGTTGCCTACGTTCAAGACAATTTGTAGCTAAAAAAGTTTGATCCCATGTTCAGGACAAACTGCAGGTGTGAAAAAGTTTTATCCCATATTCAGGACAAGTTGTAGGAGAAGGGTTCAATCCCTGGTGGGATAACCGAAATTGTATGAAATGTGAAAGACCTGATGATCTGAAAAACCAGGCTGCTGGCTTGAAGAGTGTGTTTCCCAGATGAGGCAAATGGGTATGAAGAAAGGGTTGTGTGTAATAAGGGTTAGAAAACCTAAAATGACTGGTGATCTGGTGATCCACAACCAGGATGTTTTCTTTATGATAACTTCATACATAGTACCATTTCACAGTGTCTGAGTTGATGAGCTATGGAAATTCGTCGCCATCCATTTCCTGCAATCTGAGAGCACCTCCTGTCAATACCTCCTTGACAATAAATGGGCCTTCCCAGTTTGGAGTGAATTTTCTCTTTGCTTGATCTTGGTTGTTAATGATCTTCTTCAAGACCAAGTCATATTATTTAAATTGTCGTAGCCGAACTTTCTTGTTATAGGATCTGGCGATCTTTTGTAGGTATAACTGACCATGGAAGATAGCATCACTTCGCCTTTCGTCTATTAGAGACAATTGGTGATACATGTCTTGTAACCATTGGTCTTCATCCAGCTGAGTGTCAATCAACACTCTGAGGGATTCCATTTCCACTTCTATGGGGAGCACTGCTTGCATCCCATAGATCAATGAGTAGGGGGTTGCCCCAGTGGAAGTACACATTGAAGTTTTGTAGGCTAATAGAGTCAGAGGCAAGAGGTCAGGCCATCCTTTATGATTGGCAGACATCTTTTGCATGATCTTCTTGATGTTCTTATTAGCCGCTTCTACAACACCATTAATCTTTGGACGGTAGATGATGGAGTTAAGGTGTTTGATGTGCAATTTATTGCATAACTCCTCCATCATTTTGTTGTTGAGGTTCTTAGAATTGTCTGACACAATTACCTCTGGTTGTCCATACCGACAAATGACATTATTTCTGATGAAAGCAATGATAACTTCTTTGGTAACCCTGGGGAAGGAGGCTACCTCTACCTATTTGGTGAAGTAGTCGATCATGGTAAAGATAAACCGATGCCCATTACTAGCTTTGGGCTCGATGGGCCCGATCACGTCCATTCCCCACATTGAGAAGGGCCAAGGTGAACTCATATTGTGGAGTTCCCTCGAAGGGGCGTGGATAGTATTCCCATTAATTTAGCATTGATAGCATCTCTTGACGTGATCATCATAGTCAGCCTTAAGTGAGAGCCAGTAATGCCCTATTCTGAGGATCTTTTTAACAAGTAAAGGGCCGCTCATGTGTAGGCCACATACTCCACCATAGATTTCATCCATGAGCCTCTGAGCTTGGTTCTTGTCCAGACATCTGAGGAGACCTATTCCTGCATCTCTTTTGTAGAGTGCATCTCCGCTTAGGTAGAACTTCATAGCCAGTCGATGGATCCACCTTCTTTCAGTTGAGCTCGCCTCAGCGGGTGTAGATCCATCTCATAAGTACTCCTTGATATGCTGAAACCAAGGGTGTTGGATGGGAGGTAGCTCATCCGATACTTGTCTAATGTAATTCCCATAGGCTGGAGACTTTTGTAGGGCAAATGGAATGCTCGGCATGTTTCCCTTGTCATGTATGGTGATCAAGGAGGCCAAAGTTGCTAGCGCGTCCGCAAAATCATTCCTATTCTGAGGAATGTGGAGGAAGTTTATTTCTTCAAACTCAAAGCATCTCAGAAACTTGTCGATGGTAAGGCGAAGAAATGTAGCTCTTTGGTGTGATAGATTCTCGTGGTTTATCGATTACCAATTCAATCTCCAAAGACAAGTTTAACCACCCGATACCCATTGATTGGGCAAGTTTGAGTCCCATGATCTGTAAATTCTTCATACTCGGTTGTGTTGTTGGTCTTTGAAAAGCGCAATTTGACAAAGAACGGGATATCGCTTCCCCGTCATCTGGATACTAGAACTTCTCCAGCTCCAGAACCTTCCATATTTACAGCTCCATCAAAATACATTTTCCACGTATGGCATGCATTATATTGATGGTGTTGTTGCACTATCATTACCCCCTTCATCGGGGAAGTATGTTTCCAAGGGTTAAAAATCCCCTGCAGGTGCGGCGGCTAGTTGATCCACAATTCCTAGTCCTTTAATGGACTTTTGCGCCACATAGATGATGTCAAATTGTTGTAGGATCAACTGTCATCTGGACAGCCGATAATTCAATATGGGTTTACTAAACATGTACTTGAGAGGATCCACGCGGGATATGAGATGGGTTGTGTGACCATGAAGGTAATGCTATATCATCATGGAAGCCCATGCTAAATCACAACAAGTCTTCTCAATCAGAGTGTACTTGTGTTCACTGTTGCTGAATCTTTTGCTGAGGTAGTAGATAGCTCATTCTTGGCCTCTATCATCTTTTTATCCCAGCATGCAGCCCATGGAATTGTTATTAATGGACAGGTACATGAACAGGGGAACATCATCCCTGGGTGGTACCAAAATAGGAGCATTAACCAACTGCTCTTTGATTGTAAAAAAGGCTTTTTGACACTCATCGTTCCATTTCATGGAGGAGTTCTTCCTTAACAACTTGAAGATAGGCTCATAGGTTGCTGTGAGTTGAGAAATAAACCTGCTAATGAAGTTGATTCTTCCCAAAAATCCCCGTATCTCTTTCTCTGTCTGAGGAATGGGCATTTCCTTGATGGCCTGTATATTGGTGGGATCCAGCTCAATCCCTTTGTGGCTGACTAAGAATCCTAGCAATTTGCCTGATTTAACGCCAAAGGCGCACTTGGCTGGATTCAACTTCAAGTTGTACTTATGCAACCTGTTGAAAAGCTTTTTGAGATAGTCTACGTGGTCTTCTTCACTTCGGGATTTCACAATGATGTCATCCACGTAGATCTTTATCTCTTTGTGCATTAAATCATGGAAAAGAGTCATCATAGCTCGCTGGTAGGTTGCTCCGGCATTAATGAGGTCGAATGACAACCGTCTATAGCAAAAGGTTCCCCAAGGCGTGATGAATGCAATTTTCTCACGATCTTCCTCAGCAACCATAATTTGATGATACCCCACAAAGCAATCAGCAAATGAGTACATGTCATATTGAGCAGTATTGTCAATGAGAATGTGGATAAATGGCACAGGAAAGCTATCCTTAAGGAAAGCTTTATTCAGATCCCTATAATTCACGCAAACTCACACCTTTCCTCCCGGTTTAGGCACGGGGACTATATTTGATAGCCATTCAGGATATGTGGACACCGTGATGATGTCAGCTTGAAATTATTTTATAATTTCTTCTTTAACCTTTAAACTCCACTCAGGTTTTAATCGCCTGAGCTTCTGCCTGACTGGCTTGAATCCCTCTTTAATGGGAAGGCGATGGATGACGATGTTCGTGGACAAACCCACCATGTCTTCATGAGACCATGCAAAGACATCCTAGAATTGGGTTAATAATGCAACCATGTCATTCCTTTGGTTTGGAGTGAGGACTGTACCAATCTGGATCAACCTAGGGCTTTCTAAGGTTCCGAGATTGAATGAGGTGGTTTAATCAAGATTTGGTTTGGGTTTGTCTTCGACCCATTCCTTGATCTCCTGAGGTATCTCAATGTCCTCTTGTATTTCCATCAAGTCTGAGTCCAACTTTTCATCAAAGTTATAGTCCTTGTGGAGAAAAGGCACCTCATCAGCAAGTACAGGCACATCTAAATTCAGAGTCCTGAAACAAAATATGCTTTCACTTAATATATGAAGTTGTTCAATTATACAAAAGTGTTAGCATGTACTGATAAAATAACTGCTAATACTGTACAGAAAAGTAAGCAGTTAAAGCTATCTACAGGGCAGAGGGGTTCTACCCTTTTTACCCTTGTCGACAAATGCAAGGAGTACTGCTCCAATTGTCGAGGGTGAAGTCCTGATGGACGGCAGTGATGAAGTGGTTGTCATCGTCCTCTTTCTCCCGAATAATGACCATAATGTCAGGATAATCATCGTCTAGAGTGTATCTATTTGTGTGCTCATCATGAAAAAAGATGCATAGATGAGACAAACTCCTAGCGATGTCTTGTTTACATTTTTGTTCCCTCTCTTCCACTTTGGGATCAAGAATCAGGACCTCTTTTGCTTTAACCGGTATCGGTTTGGGAAATAGCATAGCCATAACATGGGCTGGAACCTTTACCAGAAACTGTATAGGATCAGGATCGGTAGGTGGTGATAATCTTCGTATGGCTGAAGATGAAGGAATCTATTTGTGCTTGTGAGGATTCCTATAAGTGGAGCTACCAGAATAGCCTAATCCAGTTGTCCCTATTTGACTGGAAACTTGAATTGGGTACTTAATACCCTAATGATCTTTGCCCAACCCTTGTCCAGGTTGATGACCCAATGACATCATCTCTTGAGTGGCCGACATTACTTCGGCAGAAATCTTGGGTGTGAGACGTGGCGCCCCAATGGGATGGTAATGAGTGTTGCTCACCTCCAGAGCATGGAAACTGACCGATTCAACTTCTGTGTTGAAGTTGATGAGTGGTATGTCACATTGTTCAAGACATTCTGGCTCAGCATTAACAGTGACTAGGCTATTGTTGATAATGTACTTGAGTTGGTGGTGAAGTGTGGAAGGGATGGCTCCGGCCATATGAATCCATGGTCTTCCCAATAGCAGATTGTATCTTGTGGCGATTTTGAGCAGATGAAAGGATACACTGAATGTATGTGGACTAATCTCCACAGGTAGCTCAATTTCCCCAACTGCATTTCGTCGGGACCCATCAAAAGTTTTGATAACCGTATGGCTGCTTTTGATCCTCTTGGGGTTGATATTTATCTTCTCCAAGGTAGCATAAGGACAAATATTCAGAGATGAACCTCCATCTATCAAGACTCCTCCCACCATATATCCGAAGGACAAAACCGCTATGTGCAACGGCTTGCAATGACCCGTCCCTTCAGCGAGTATGTCGTCATCAGTGAAAGATATCACATTGTTGTTAAAAATATGATCAACTAGATGTCGAAATTTTTCTACATCCACTGATTTTGGTAAATGGTCTTCTTCCAAGACCCTTAGCAAGATCTTCTTGTGATCTTTGGAAGAGAAAACCAAGTCTAGTATGGAAATTTTTTGTGGAGCTTCTCTCAAGCTTAAAACCACCTTGGCTTCGTTATGGCCCATGGTACGGAGGAATTCTTCAATTTTCTCCATGGGAACTTTCCCATTTGATTTGATGGTAGGCTTCATCACCCGGTGGCGAAGGTACAGTGGATTCTCCTTCGATATTGTAGAAGTTGTATGTGATGTAGATCCTTTAGCCTGCCCATAATTCCATGGGACTTTTTTCAAGCTGACAACAGAATATTGTGGCCTAGATGTCAAGAGAATTGTCTTTGGTGCAGCCACTTTCAAAGGATTGTCAACACCTTTAAGTTGAATTTCTTGTATTATGAGTGGTCTGGCAGCCAAATCATCCTCAGCGGATATAACTGATACACCGTCCTTCCATTTTGTAGGACATGTGTTCCCACTCTTGAGTAATAAAGTGTCATCGTATGCCATCTGTAGGACACTGTTGTCAATTAAATGGCGGAGTGCCTAGCATTCTTCTGTGTTGTGACTGCGAGAATGGGAGTGGTACTGACATACTCCATTGGAATTAAACCGTCTGGAACGGGGATTGATTGGAGGCAGAAGGGATGTAATTCTTCCTTCATTGATCAGCATCTGAAATATCTCCTCCATAGGTTAGCCAAGGTATATAAATTCCCTTTTGTTGGCAAAATCCCGATGGGCTTCGGCACTTGCTCTTTTTGCAACTATATCCTCCAGTGTTTCACTTTTTGAAGGCGATGATGGAGTATTCATGACAAAAGAAAGGAGACTAGCATGCTCATGACTGACTAGTTGGCGTGTGACTTGGTGTTGATGGATCATCAGTTCTGCCAATTGGTCTACTTGCTTACAAAAAGCCTTAATCTTTCGTTCCATCATGAACTGGAACTGTGCATAATCCCATTTGTCAGTACCGTCTTTGCTGGTTTGGGAAGATTCAATAATGTAATTGAAACTTTGTCCACTGCTCTAATTAATCATATTGATCTCTTCTTCTTTGTGTTGAGGAAGAGGGTTATCTTGTACAATCTCCCCGTTGTCGATCAAATCCTGGATCTTATGTTTCAAGGCCCAGCAATCCTGAGTATCATGTCTCGGTGCCCCGGCATGATAAGCACATTTTCGTGTAGCATTGTAACCCTTCCCATTCGGGTTTGCTGGTGGAAGAAGATGTGTAATTTTTCTCTGAGTAGTCAGAAGATTGAGAACATTCTCGAGCGAATCCCCTAGGGGTGTGAACACTCTATTGCGTCGGACTTCTCCACCCTTTGGCAATGTGGGGTTGGAAGACTATGCTGGAAAAGGGAAGTAGTTTCTCCTTTGGATAAGCATATTCTGACTGCCTTTTTGACCTTGTAGTATCAAGGAAACATCATCCTCTTTCTTTTTATGGACCCTCCGGGGTTGTTTCCATAAGTTTCGGAGTGGATGTGCTCGGCAATAGCTTTCAGAGAGGCTAGGTTTTGAATTTTTTCTGACTTCAATCCCATCTCAGTCATCTCTCCGTGTTTGATCATTTCAGAAAATGGCTTATCAATGCCAGCTAAGACTCTCTCATAGAAAGGAGCTTCTTGTATGTCTATGAAAGTCATCACCATTTCTGACTCCGTCATAGAAGGAATAACTTGAACAGCAAGGCACCTCCACCTTTGAGCATACTCTCTAAATGACTCATTGGACTGTTTTTTGACCTTGGTAATTTGGTACCGGTCAGGAGCCATCTGAGACTGGAAGATGTATTGAGTGAGGAAAGCATGAGCTAACTCTTCCCAGCTATGTATTTTAGAATTGTCTAATCTGGTATACCATGATCGGGCTTCTCCAGTTAGACTCTTTTGGAACCGCTGCATTCTAAGCATCTCATCCTCAGCATAAGATCTGAGTTCTCCAATGAATACCTTTAAATGTGTATAAGGATCTCCTAACCCATCATAATTTTCAAAGTCAGGAGTCTTGAACTTCTTTGGATAATGAACACCAGGGAATATACAAAGATCAGCATAAGAAACACTCCTGTGTGCTCCAATCCTTTTTATAGACCGAATGGTCTCTTCCATCTGAAGGACTTTTTTCCTGATATCACCGGTGTCTGTGTGAGACCCCAGATTTTATGAATAAAGAATTAAATTTCTCGAAATATTTTTTTTAAAATTTATGGTGTGGATTTGATATAATGTTATAGTTGTGGGTAGTATTTATAAATTTTACAAAGTATGCAAGTTGTTATATTATATTCGATTGGTCGGGGAATATTCATTTTAACAGGGAATATTCGTACAACGGCACAATCATTGGTGGACCCCACAACAGAATTATTGTCGGATTGAGAAAACAATAAAAATATCTTTTTATGAAAATAATAGCGGAAGTTTTACCATTAACTCTTGAAACACCCGGTGTTAAAAATATAGTAATACGCGTGGTTGCATAGTAGCACACGGTATTGATTATTAATGCTTACATGAGAAGTCACTCAGTGTTGTTCAATTATTGCTTCAATAATTGTTGCATAGTATCTCACGTTATTTGATTCAATTATTGTTTATATTTTATATATTATTAAATCAATAATTGAGACGATGAAGTTATTAATATTATTATTTGCAATATTAACGATGTCTAGAAGTTATGCCAAGGAGAGGTTTGGTCACCTAATTGCGCGCCAATAGGGAGAAATCCATATTGGAAAGCCCCCTCTTTCCTGGGAACGACCTGATCGATTAATATTGTGAATTATAATAATGATGATAAATGTTGTTAAATATATTGAGGTGTCTTTTTATGAAGTCACAGAAGTTTATATACATATATTTTGGGGTGATGTATACCTATTTTGGGGGCGTCACAGTTGGTATCAAAGCTTAGGGATATGATCCCTGGCTGAGATGTGAGACAAGAACTAGGAGGGAGAGACGGGGAATTCCTTCGCTAGTATGACATACCTAAGTTTATTTGGTATTTAATTGGTCAGTCAGAGTATAGGGATAATATGTGATATGTCAATTAACCCTTGTTTTGTGACAGTGTTTGAAAATGGCATCTAAAAATGTTGAGATAAGCAATGGAGCAAAATAATATGACAGTATCGTAGTACGAGGCTAAGTTTGCGTAGTTATCTCGGTTTGCATCCCATTTGGTCGATAATGAGGAACGAATGACGCAAATGTTTCTAAGAGGTTTGAAACCCGATATACGTCAATATCTTATCTCTCATAAATTGTGTTTGTATTCAGATGTTGTTAATAGGGCTTAGTTATTGGAGCGCGATAGTGAGTTAGCACAACCAAAAGATAACGACCAACAACACGATAATAATCGTACCGGTGGCAACGGCCATCGGAACAATGATGACCATCGTGGGGGAAATTATCATGCCAATAATGGTAACCACTTCGGTAGTAATCATGGCCAAGATAATAGAAGTGGAAATTTCAAGAAGAGAAGGTCATTTAGCTCAATTTTGTCGTATAGTGAAGTCAAGTCCAGCTGGGACGGTGGCACCAAAGGCGGATACGGACAAAAAAAAGTTGGTGCTTTCAGGAAGAGCATTTTTCAAGACTTCTCAAAAAGCGAGTAACCCGAACGAAGTTAGCACGGGTTAGTTAATTAAAAATTTTTGCGAAGTCTATACCTTATTAGATACTGGTTCTACCCATTCTTTTATCTCTCTTGCTTGCGTTCAACGTTTAAATTTTACTCCGGAGAAGTTAGACTTTGACTTATCTATTGAAACTCCATTAGGAGAAACCTTCATTACATGTGCTATCCAAGTCTTGGATGAGAGTCACAGTTTTGAATGATATTTCTATTGTTAATAAATTTCCTAACGTATTCTTGAAGACTTCTTAGCCTACCCCAGAACGTGAAATCGAATTTTGTATTGACCCCAGTACAAAACCCATTTCTTCAACCCTTAAATATTTCTTCAACTAAAACGAACGTATAATGCGCCAAAGACGTTGGCTTGAGCTGTTAAAGATTACGATCATACCATTCAATATCATTGTGGAAGAGCAAACGTGGTAGTTGACGCGTTGAGTAGAAGATCATATACGTTTATAAGTGCGAATATACGAACCTACGTGATGATAACGAATATATGATTAGAACCGACTTTAGTCGATAATGTTAAAGCTGCTACAGCTACAGACCCGGAGCTGATGAGTACAAAGAAGAAGGTTCAAGAGGGCATTATTTTAAAAGCAAGAGTTGCTGAAGAGAGAAAATCTCAACCCTCGATTTAATTGGCCCATTTTAAATCCTTGATCGAGTAGGAACTGTGACCTATAGACTCGTTTTACCGCCAAGTATATCGCGTGTTCATAATGTTTTTCACGTATCGATGTTACGTAAATATGTGGATGACCCAAACCATGTTATTAAATTAGAACTAGACGAGATAGCAGAAGATTTAACGTATGAGGAGATACGTGTTAAAATCTTCGATAAGAAGGATCGTATTCAACACTCTAGGGTTATACCTCAAGAGTCAGAATCTGAAATGAAGTCAAGGTATCCTCACCTCTTTGGCATACCAGATACGTACATAAATTTCGAGGGCGAAATTTCATAAGGAGGGGAGATTGTGAGACCCCAGATTTTATGAATAAAGATTTAAATTTCTCGAAATATTTTTTTTAAAATTTATGGTGTGGATTTGATATAATGTTATAGTTGTGGGTAGTATTTATAAATTTTGCAAAGTATGCAAGTTGTTATATTATATTCGATTGGTCAGGGAATATTCGTTTTAATAGGGAATATTCGTACGACGACACAATCATTGGTGGACCCCATAACGGAATTATTGTCGGATTGAGAAAACGATAAAAATATCTTTTTATGAAAATAACGGCAGAAGTTTTACCATTAACTGTTGAAATACCCGGTGTTAAAAGTACAGTAATACGCGTGGTTGCATAGTAACACACGGTAATGATTATTAATGCTTACGTGAGAAGTCACTCAGTGTTGTTCAATTATTGCTTCAGTAATTGTTGCATAGTATCTCACGTTATTTGATTCAATTATTGTCGATATTTTATATATTATTAAATCAATAATTGAGACAATGAAGTTATTAATATTATTATTTGCAATATTAACAATGTCTAGAAGTTCTGCTAATGAGAGGTTTGGTCACCTAATTGCGCGCCAATAGGGAGAAATCCTTATTGGAAAGCCCTCTTTTCACAGGAACGACACAGTGGATTAATATTGTGAATTATAATAATGATGAAAAATGTTGTTAAATATATTGAGGTATCTTTTTTATGAAGTCACTATATTTATATATATATATATATATATATATATATATATATATATATATATATAAATTTTGTTTTATTAGTATTATTAATGTAATAAAATGTAAAAGCTTTTATATAAAACAAAATACTTTTATAAAGTTATTTGTTTTATTAGACTATAAATAGAATATATTATATTCTATTATGCATAGTGTTTTGCATTGTAAAATCTTTTATATAAAATGTAATACTTTTATAAAGTTATTTGTTTTATTAGACAATAATTAGAATATATTATATTTTATTATGCATAGTATTTGAATGTGCTGCATAGTGTTTTTGCATAGTAAAATCTTTTTATATAAAAATGTAATACTTTTATAAAGTTATTTGTTTTATTAGATAATAATTAGAATATATTATATTTTATTATGCATAGTGTTTTTATAATGCTGCGTAGTGTTTTGCATAGTAAAATCTTTTTATATAAAATAGAATACTTTTATAAAGTTATTCATTTTATTAGATTATAAATAGAATATATTATACTTTATTTAAAAGATTTTGTTTTATTAGAATATTTTATTAATATTGTATAGTAAATCAATATGGACCGTCCGTTTAAAAGTAAATCAATCTGGACCGTTCATGAATTAGTTACTATTCAGTCCATTCTCCTATAAATAGAAGCTCATTCCTTCATTATTTCTTATGAATTCACTGAAACTCTAGAGAGAGAAACTATAGAGAGAAAGAAGAAAAGTATTATGCTACTTCACTACTCTTATATCCAGTTTCTTCTAAGGTAAGGGGTATTATTTCTTTTGTATTCATGAAGAAAACTTCTATTATTCCATTCTTTATTATTCTGTTGGAATAACCTGTATACGCGAGCTACCCAATACATGGTGAAATTCTTCTGTTATTCCATTCTTTATCATTATGTTAAAATAACCTGTCTATGCGAAGTACCGCATACATGATGAAATTCTTTTGTTATTCCGTTCTTTATTATTTTGTAGGAATATCATGTCTATGCGTTTACGCATGACCTGGTTCCGTTATTTATTATTTTGTTGGAATATCCTGTCTGTGCGTTTACGCATGACCTGGTTCGGTTATTTATTATTCTGTTGGAATAACATGTCTGTGCGGTCTATCGCATGCATGGTGATTTATTCTGTTATTCCATTCTTTATTATTCTGTTAGAATAACCTGTCTATGTGGATTATCACATGCATGGTGAATGATCCTTTGTATTCATTCCTTTTTAAATTGTGGAAATGATCTGTCTAAGTGGATTACCGCATGGCAGACAAAAATCCATTGCAGATTCATATATTCTCTTATACTCAGTTGGTTAAAGCTTTGACTTCTATACTCCATGAAATTAGTGGAATATCCTTGATATTTGTGCTTCATCCAGTATCTTTTCATGGAAATATTCTTCTGAGCATTCTTGAATTTTACTCTACAAAGAAGTATCATGTTGACAATTTGGACATTATTAGTTCCTGGATAAATTAATTCTTGAACTTGTTTTATTGAATTCTTATATCATTGTCATCATCCTCATGTTTATATTATGTTGAAAGTCATCTGTGGCCTGTAGTACATAGATGGACTTGGTATGATTATTACCAGGGATTAATCGGTATAATCATGACCGTAATGTTACAAATGTTGTAGTAAAAGTCCTCATTGGTCCGTAGTGCATTGATGGACAGTTGTTGGCATGATCATGACCATTGATGAATACACGAATATCCTTAGCCCGTAGTGCATGGATAATTTGTGGTTGTGATACTAATGAATATCCTTGGCCATAGTGCAGGGATGATGTGGATTATTTATTAAGCTGAGTCTCAGCGATAAAAGTGATGAAAAACCTTTTTAAATCATAAGAGATAGTAGATTTTATTCTCTACTTGACTCTTTTAATGGATTGCTTGTTCCGCTGCAGTTAAACTTGATGTTTGTTATATTTTATCAGTTTAACATTGTTGAAGACTAATGATAATTTATTCTACATTATCTTAGTCATAATATTTCTTACTGGGCTAGTTAAGCTCACCCCTTTCTTTCATTGTTCTCTTCAAGAAATGAGAACGTAGCTGGGACTAGTCGGGGAACGGAGTGATGGTCCAGATGATAGTATTAGTAGTCCTCACTATTCTGTTAAATAGTGTGACAATAAATGTAATGATGACTCCTTTGAGTGTGGATATTGTCTAGATGACAATATTCTTATTAAAACTCTTAATTATGTTTTGTCGTATTTTACATGACAGCTGTATTATTAAGTTGTATTTGTATTCTGTACCATGTATATGGCGACTCAAAATAGGTGATGTATACTTATTTTGGGGGCGTCACAGTCTGGATCTTCTTTGAGATGGGTGTTTTCAGGAATTTTGTTGGTCGTATCCAATTGAAGTTCCGAAATTGTTCTATCCAAACCTTTTATTCCTCCATGTGCAGAGGATTCTATATGTACGGGTATTCATGAACCCTGAGTAGACTGGTGTAGTTCTTTAAGCAGAACAGCCAAATCTATAATTTGTTTGCTTAAATCGTCAAACTCTTCTCGAGAGACAGGAGCAAGATTAGACTGGTCAGATGAAGACATAATTAAATGTAGGCTCGTGGCCTTTTTGGACTTTGAACGGGTAACATGCCCAATTATTTCCCTACAAAAACTTATGTAGTTTAGTCTTAGGGAATGTAAAAATGTTTACATGCTATCATAATGTGTCCATTTTAGGAATATTATCCTATAAAACGGGTGTCATTTGATAGCATGTCAAGCTTTAATATGCATGTACACATATTCTTCATATTTTCCATTACATATAGATTGACATGGAATAAAATTACAAGTAATTGAAAATGGAAAGCACGAAGAGACTTTCCTCCGCGTTTGATTTATCAGAGGCTGACCTATCTTAGGTTACTCTTGCGGCTTTTTGGCATGAAGGTTCCCAGATCATCGCAATTTACTTGACAGGAAGTTAATCCGATTTTTCAACTAGAGCAAATCTTGGTGGTGCCTTTCCCGAGCCTCGTTGGAATTAGTCTCCCTATGAGTCCAGTAATCAAACACCAACAGGATAGACTCCTGGTGGAGGAACCACACAACTAACATTCACATGCAACGTATCTCACTATTTATGAAAATGATGACATGTGCGAAGCAGTAATATCACAGATATATATATTATAGTGCAGTAATTAACATGCATTCATACACATTTATCAAAAATATAAATGCAACATCCACACGCAAGCATATAACAGTTTTGAAAAGCTTGTAGTAGCGGCTTAAGTCCTCTTACTGGAGTCCCCAGCAGAGTCGCCACCTGTCGACATCGGGATTTTTACTGTCCCTCTTCTGTTTTTGTCTTTTGGTGTTCTCATGTTAGGTGAGATTTGTTTGAAAAAATAATTGTTAAAAGGTCTGATATTTATATGTCGACGATTTGACTGTAAGAGTCGCCAGTTAGTGTTTTTAAATGGTTGCACCAACGCAATCGAGAAAAGGTTTGCACATTGACCCAGTGATGTGACACTGCTAAACGGGCCTGTGAAAACGAGATTTATTAGGGTCCGGGGACTTGCTTATGCGGAGGGAAGGTGTTAGGCATGTAAGACCCCAACTTTTATAAATAAAGATGAATTTTCTATAATTATCATTTTTGAATATTATGGAATAAATTTGATATAATGTTATAGTTATGGGTAATAGTTATAAATTTTGCAAAGTACGCAAGTTGTTATATAATATTCGATTGGTCGGGGAATATTCGTTTTAACAGGGAATATTCATATGACGGCACAATCATTGGTGGACCCCACAATGGAATTATTGTCGGATTGAGTAAACGACAAAAAAAATTATGAAAATAACGGCAGAAGTTTTATCGTTAACTGTTGAAACACCCGGTGTTAAAAGTAAAGGAATACACGTGGTTGCATAGTAGTACACGGTATTGATTATTGATGCTTACGTGAGAAGTCACTCAGTTTTGTTCAATTATTGCTTCAGTAATTGTTGCATAGTATCTCACGTTAATTGATTCAATTATTGTCAATATTTTTGAAAGTAGTATGCACATAAGCCAATCATGTTTGATGATGAAGCATATACTTTGTAAAAATCTTATTCATTTATTAATAAAAAGTATAAGTTTATTAAAGGCTTTTAATTATCTACATGATGTTGTTTTATAATATGTGATAAACTCATAGTTTTAAGCAATGTTTTTAGAATAATGATGATGATCATTCTATTGAGATCTAAATTCTTAGAAAGCTTAAAACTAAAATAGTTCCCAATCGTTGGATTACTAAATTGGGGATTAGTGAATCCGGATAGATTGGTACATACATTGCTTGCTCATTGGATGAGGATGATTAATCTCATGATCATTTGTGTGGAGACACTAAAGCAAGTATGTAGGTGCTTATTAGAGAATAAGTTCACTGAACGTGGCTCGCTAAGGAATACCTAATGGAGTTTTACTTGTCTGTCAATAGGAATTCTCAGAGTGATAGTAAAGACTGAGTGATCCTTGGACTTGAGATCGCCATAGCATCTTGTGTATGATGAGTTATACTTTGACTTAATCCTTAAGACCCTTAGGGTATATCAAAGGGTATGCTTGGGTATAATAAGTTGTATATGGAGATAATGTATGATCAATAAAGAATCTACCACTTCTAGTAAAAGAAGAGAATGTATATATGTGATTCGATAAATGACAACCCAAAGAGTCCTTGGCAAAGGCGTAATGAAATTAGAAAGGAGTTTCTAATTTGCATTATTTGGTGTTGTGCATTTATGAATCGAAATACATATAATTAAATAAAATAAGACTTGACATAATTCCATGCCTTATATTTAATTGGGACATTGTATGGTGGAAGGATTGAATTGTATGCAGAACTATTTACTCAAAGGTTCTTTTATGATTAATATTAAAATCTATATTATCCGGAAAGTCGTTGATCGCTTGAGGAGGCTTATCCCTATTGTAGAATAAATATTATTTATTTAAATAAATTAATTAATTAATTAATTAATTTAAATAAGATTAAATTATTCTAATTGATTTATTCACAACCTTTAATATGGAGAACCTAAAGGGTCACACCATAAAAGGGAGAATAATTATTTAAGAAGTTAATGGCATAATCGTAATAATATATGTTAAATATATTTAATTTAATCTATGGTGATAGAATAAATTAAATAGCTTAATATTTATTGTTTAATATTTTAGAAATATTAAATATAAATTAATAAGAGGATTCTTATTAATATTATTACAATTATTATTATTTTAATTTCTAAAAGAGTTTAGAAATTAATTTAATATTAGTACTCTCATTTATTCCTAATAAGATTAGGAGGCTAATTAATTAAAAGAGTTTAATTAATTATTCCTAATAAGATTGGGAGCCTAATTAATTAATGGAATTTAATTAATTAAAATAAAAATCTAATTCCTTAATTGTTAAGGAGGGTTGCTCACATCTATAAATAAGAGGAGTCTTATTATGGGTGTGGTGGTTGTTGACTTTTTCACAACAAACGTGATTCCAATTGTTGGAGAGTACGCATTTTCTATGAGAGATAGAAAAACTAGGGTTTTGCCAAACGCCCATCTTCTTGAATCTTTATTCTTTCTTGGTGGATCACCTCTAGAGGCCAAACACTTGGGTGGCTAACGTTGATCAAAGGAAGGAACCAAACCCGGTGGATTCAAGATGAACGCGAAAAAGATTGGAGGTGAACTTGAACCTGAGGAAGCTCGGATCTTCAAGGGTATGATTCTTTTTCTTTCTTTTTCGTTTAATTAATAATTGTGCATAAAGGGTGATCCGGGTATATGGTTTCTAAAATTTTAAATTCTGATTTTTACACGTTTTCGCTTAATTTGTGCAATTTGATTGCGTTCATGAATATTACAAACCTAACAATTTATATATTATTAAATCAATAATTGAGACGACGAAGTTATTAATATTATTATTTGCAATATTAACGATGTCTAGAAGTTCTGCCAAGGAGAGGTTTGGTCACCTAATTGCGCGCCAATAGGGAGAAATCCTTATTGGAAAGCCCCCTCTTTCCTGGGAACGACCTGGTCGATTAATAGTGTGAATTATAATAATGATGATGAAGTTTTATTTTATTAGTATTATTAATGTAATAAAATGAAAAATATTTTATATAAAAAAGTAATACTTTTATAAAGTTATTCGTTTTATTAAACTATAAATAGAATATATTATATTCTATTATGCATAGTGTTTTTGCATATAGTAAAATCTTTTATATAAAACAAAATACTTTTATAAAGTTATTCGCTTTATTAGACTATCAATAGAATATATTATATTTTATTATGCATAGTGTTTGCATAGTGCATGCATAGTGTTTGCATAGTAAAATCTTTTTATATAAAACAGAATACTTTTATAAAGTTATTCGTTTTATTAGATTATAAATAGAATATATTACACTACTAGAAAATTGACCTATAGCGACGGTCGTCGACCGTCGCCATAAACCCGTCTTGCAGCCTATAGCGACAGTTCTTTTTAGCTTATAGCGACTATGTCACGAATTCCTAGCTATAGATCATGGCAAAATCGTGTATAGATGTTCATATAATGACGCCGACGACGAATCGCTTTATAGGCACATGATTTATAGAACACTATAGCTACGATTAATGATCGCCGCATTATAGCCTTTTTTATATTTAAAAAAATAATTAATAATGCAAATTTATTCAACAAACACAAATACAATATAAAATAAAATATAAAAAATATTATATACATCATTTAAAATAATTCACATTACAACATTACAATATAATAATTGAATGAACTACCAACCACCCAACATTACAAAGGAATACATATATTGATTGAAAAACTAGCAACTACCAACCACCCAATGTTTTGTTTAATCAAAAGATTAGTGCAACAAGGTGATATGACAAATAGATACTCCTCCATTTGAAGTCAATCGGTGGGTTCCCCACTTGTTTAGAATGCACTTGTAAACCCATCATGAATCGCTTCAATACTCCCACTAGTTTAGTTTTGATTTGTACCACTATATATAAAATCAAAAACTTAAAAATATTGAAAATATAACCACCAGTAATGTAATTTCCACAAGAAAAAATTATTGTCATACCATTTTTCAAATTGACGAGTGATATACATACATACTAAATAAGCTAGAATAGAAATGTTCTTTTAGCATCTATTTACATTGCAATCAAGAGCATATCTCCTCTATATCCACACAGGTTGTTGGCGGAAAACAATGAATTTGAGTACACAAAGAAGATTATCGACTGTAATGTCAAAGGATTGCCTTTCCTCGCTTGCCAAAACAATGACTTAGTCATAAATTTCCCGCCTCTAAATCCACACAACTACTATCGAATATTTCCGATCTAATCATTTTGGACCGCTCAAATAATAAGCAACAATCAAGATTAAAAGTATTTAAACAGATGTCTCATGTATCATCTTGATACAAAAGTGAGGAGCATAATCACAAGACTTGAAAATAAAATTACCGTAATGAATAAACAAGATCTTTGTACAAAATATATCCGCACAAGACATGCTAGAATGCTGCAAAAAAGAAAGAGATTACCAGGCGTTGTTTACTTTGCATTCCTATCACGTCGGTGAAGTAGAAAAACTTGGAAGCACTTGCTTTCGGGATACAAGTATCTCAAGTGCAACGTAAAACAAATTGACAAAGAACAACCTCAAATTTCATACAAGAAATATAAGTGTATGACAAGTAATAAATTGTTGACAATAAGACTAGCTCAAAACATAGAGGGTTAAAAGAGAATGAAATCCTTCTGCTATTTTCCATGTCTTTAACCTCTTTAACAGGAGTCCCGACTTTTGTATTCCACATCCCGCTTGGGTTCTAGAGACAATATAACAGTAAAAGGCCTAAACTAATAGTAAACAAAATATCAAATGCAAGAGGATGATCCTCCTTCAATATAATGTCCTGCACTATTCAAATCATGTACCCGGCCAAATGTCACTTGTACAAAATTAGAAACTGAAGCTCTTAAACATTTAAAGTAGAGTTAATGAGTCATTGTCAAATGTACTAACTTGTTGAGAAAGCATTGATCAAGCAACAATTGAGGAGAAAACTCAGTCTCCCTTCATATGGATCAAAAACTGCCTAACCGCCATGGAAGTCAGCGGTGGAGGTCTTCCTGAAAAGCTCAGGTGCAACAAAGTCATTGTATGTACATTGCCCAACTTAACAATTTCCACATAAAATATGTTGATGCTCATCGATTTGACAACGAACAACATTAATATGCAAAATATGAACAGATAAGCTTATCACCACGATCAACTTGATACGTAAATGTCGCAAGAGAACTTAAGAAATTAAGAACTTAAGTAAATGTCGCAAGAGAACTTAAGAACTTATAAATGTTGCAACAAATGAAAATTGATAAATTGATAAATGCAACATCTTCTCCACCAGACCAAACTTAACTAACTTAAGAACTTAAGAACAAGAACTAAATGAACAACTACTAAATTACTAGAACTTAAGAACAATAACTACCTTGAGTGAGAACAACCACTTTCACAATCATCCAGTTCCTTGGGCAAATATACCGCGCAGAAATCAATCGATAGTTAGAGAAATTAATAGTAGCATGAACAAGCTAACAAGATACGCTTCTTATAAAGAACAAAATGCTTAAAAGCCTTACAGCTGTTTGCTCTCACCGCTGATCGTTATATTTCGGGTCAATGTTAAGTCTGAAATGAGCTTCGCAATCTCGATTTAACTTTGTTTTTTCCATCTCCTTGAGCAATGATATTGCTATTTTTAAGTAATATTCTTTCTTATTTTCCCTCAATTTTTGAATTTCCAAGAATCTTTTAAACCTAGTCTGATCATCCCAAAAGAAAGGCAAAAGACAATTGAGTGCACCAACTTATGAATAACTTCATGAATGCAGAGAAAAGAAGAACCACTTTTAACAAATGAACAAATATAATTAAAAAAAACACACACACCATATAAGAAAAGAGGATGAGGAGGTTCAGATTAGACATGTGGCTTCTAAGCTAAATGAGCACATGACACCCATCCAATGCTACTGGAATCTGCGTTCCCAAGCACTCAAAGATAGAATCTGCAGATGCAATGAACTAATCACCATGACTTCATTCCCAAGCACTCAAAGATAGAATCTACAGATGCAATGAACTAATCACCATACGGATTCACACATCACATATAGTAGTCTTCAGCAGAACTAATTGAAGAAGTAAATGAAAAGAACATACTTTATAGTCTTGTCCTAATCCCCAACACGATAAACAACATGAAGCATTCTTCGTTTGTCATTTTTGACCTAGTCTAATAATTTTCCTCGATCCACAAGAAGTGGTCGGTGGTGTCCTCATCCAATGTAAATTTGTCAAGAATGGCAAAAAGACACTAACTTCATTCAAATGTATTAAAATTAAAAAAAATTAAACTACGAGAAAAAGATACTAACTTCATCCTCTCGATCATGTATTAAATAAATACAAGATTAACAAATGTAATCTACAAACAATAACTAGATCACTAAAAGTGAGATGCAAAAACTAAGCAATCGATTTAAATGGAAAAAGTTAACTAATAAGATTAGAGTTACTTTAAAACAAAAGGAAACTACAATGCTTCAAGAATCCCCAATCTTGATGTGCAACTTGAAATTGGACTTAATAGGTCTTGGAAAAACACCATGAATAACAAATTTGCGATAAAAGGTACATTTACGTGATATTATCCAATTGGATTGATGATTGATAAATTTGTATTGCTTTGAAAACATTACCTATATATATATAATTAAATGAAAACATTTACTCCATGATACATAAATTTCAAACAGAAATTGATAGGGGTTTGGAAGAAACATACATATCACCGCTTAGGTGGAATAGAGCAAGTCTACGAGATGGGTTATAAGCATAAGGAAAAGAAACACCACCTCTTCTTCTTGACAATTTAAGGAGAGAGAAGATAGGTAATCGATGACAGAGAAACCCACCAACCGTCACCCATTAAGATCATCATTAGCCTCGACTCAGTTAAATTACCTCACCATCGCATATCCTATACCCTTGTTTCGCTCCAATCCACGATCATCGCCACCGCCTCCTTGGACCACCATCCGCACTAAATGCAATTGTTATATCTGTAATTAAGAGAGAAAAGTACCTTGTGGGTGGGAGGAGAGAAAAGTACCTTGATTAAGCTTCAATAACTCAAAATTTCGCTTTAATTTTATACTAAAACCCTAAGTATTATCGCACTGCTTAAATGTCAGAATAACGAGAGAGAGAGATACTAGAATGATTCAGTGAAACTGGGAGGGTTTTATCTTTAAAAACCTCTATACCGACGGCTTTCAGTCTTTGGCCGCTATATAGATAGATACCTATATGACGGCCCGTGTTTGATCGGTCAAGTTATAAATTCGTCGCTATATGTTAAATTTCTAGTAGTGTTATATTTTATTTAAAAGATTTTGTTTTATTAGAATATTTTATAGTAAATCAATCTGGACCGTCTGCTTAAAAGTAAATCAATCTGGACCGCTTAGAAATTAGATACTATTCAGATCCATTCTCCTATAAATAAAGCTCATTCCTTCATTATTTCCGATTTAATTCACTAAAACTCTAGAGAGAGAAACTATAGAGAGAAAGAAGAAAAGTATTCTGCTACTTCACTACTCCTATATCCAGTTTGTTTTAAGGTAAGGGATATTATTTATTATACTAGTAAGGGGTATTATTTCTTTCGTATTCATGAAGAAAACTTCTGTTATTCCATTTTTTTTATTCTGTTAGAATAACATGTATACGCGGTCTACCCTATACTTGGTGAAATTCTTTTGTTATTCCATTCTTTATCATTATGTTGGAATAACCTGTCTATGTGAAGTACCGCATACATGGTGAAATTCTTCTGTTATTCCATTCTTTATTATTATGTTGGAACATCATGTCTGTGCGTTTACGCATGACCTGGTTCCGTTATTTATTATTTTGTTGGAACATCCTGTCGGTGCGAATTTCGCCTGACCTGGTTCCGTTATTTATTATTCTGTTGGAATAACCTGTCTGTGTGGTCTATCGCATGCCTGGTGATTTCTTTTGTTATTCAATTCTTTATTATACTCAGCTGGATAAAGTTTTTACTTCTATACTCCATGAAATTAGTGGAATATCCTTGATATTTGTGTTTCATCCAGTATCATTTCATGGAAATATTCTTCTGAGCATTCTTGAATTTTACTCCACAAAGCAGTATCATGTTGACAATTTGGACGTTATTGGTTCCTGGATAAATTAATTCTTGAACTTATTTTATTGAATTCTTATATCATTGTCATCATCCTCATGTTTATATTATGTTGAAAGTCATCTATGGCCTTTAGTGCATAGATGGACTTGGTATGATTATGACCAGGGATTATTCGGTATAATCATGACCATAATGTTACAAATGATGTGGTAAAAGTCCTCATTGGCCCGTAGTGCATTGATGGACAATTGTTGGCATGATCATGACCATTGATGAATACATGAATATCCTTGGCCCGTAGTGCATGGATAATTTGTGGGTGTGATACTAATAAATATCCTCGGTCAGTAAGTCTTGGGGATGATGTGGATTATTTATTGTCGATTCCCAAATGATAAAAGTGATGAAAAGCCTTTTAAATCATAAAAGATAGTAGATTTTATTCTCTACTTGACTCTTTTAATGGATTGCTGTTGTTCCTTCTGCCATTTAAACTTGATGTTTGTTATATTGTATCAGTTTAACACTGTTGAAGGCTAACGATAATTTATTATGTATTTTCTTAGTCATAATATTTCTTACTGGGCTAGTTGAGCTCACCCTTTTACTTTCATTGTTCTCTTCAGGAAATGAGAAGGTAGTAGGGACTAGTCGGGAAACGGAGTGACGGTCCAGATAATAGCATTAGTAGTCCTCACTATTCTGTTAAATAGTGTGATAATAAATGTAATGAGGACTCAATTGAGTGTGGATATTGTCTAGATGACAATATTTTATTAAAACTCACAGCATAAGTTTTGTCGTATTTTACACGACTGTTGTATAATTAAGTTGTATTTGAATTTTGTACCATGTATTTGGTGACTCAAGATGGGTGAGGTATACCTATTTTGGGGGCGTCACAGTTGGTATCATAGCTTAGGGATATGATCCCTGGCAGAGATGTGAGACAAAAACTAGGAGGGGAGAGACGGGGAATTCCTTCGCTAGTATGACCTACTTAAATTTATTTGGTATTTAATTGGTCAGTCAGAGTATAGGGATAATATGTGATATGTTAATTAACCCTTGTTTTGTGGCAGTATTTGAAAATAGCATCCGAGAATGTTGAGATTGGCAATGGAACACAAGAGACCATTGAGTCTCCACAGATCAATAATCAGGATAATGTGCATCAGGAAGGCGACAATCCTCAGGCAAACAACAACACTGACCAGATGATGAACGATGGAATGTTCAGAGGCTTTATTCAATTTATGCAACATCAGGCAAGAGTGGCTCCTGTACAAAATGCAGGTGGAAACACTGGCAACTCTCAGACGGTCACCGCTAAGCAGTTCAAGGAACTGGGACCACTGGAGTTTTTTGGAGAGCCAAAACCACTTAAGGCGGAGACGTGGATAAAGCAAATCTGCAAGATATTTGATGTCTTGGATGCTCCGAGAGCAAAGGTTCCTTTGCCACCTTCATGTTGCATGCAGAGGCAGACATCGGGTGGGAATCAGAAAAACGATTTAACCTACCGCATCAAGATGACTTGGGAGAAGTTCCAAGAATTGTTCAACGACAAGTACTTTCCCGAAAGTATTCGGCATGAAAGAGGTAGAGTTCATCAAGTCGAGCAAAACAATGATGACCGTGTCGCAAAGACGAAGCCAAGTTTGCCGAAGTTGTCTCGGTTTTGTATCCCATTTGGTTGATAATGAGGAGAGAATGACGCTAATGTTTCTAAGAAGTTTGAAACCCGAGATACGTCAATATCTTATCTCTCATAAACTGTGTTTGTATTCAGATGTTGTTAATAGGGCTCAGTTATTGGAGCGCGATAATGAGTCAACCCAACCAAAAGAGAGTAGCCGGTAAAATGATAATACTAGTGATAGCAATCCATCGGGTTATGGCAATAAGCGTGAGGGAATCAACATGCTAGAAATGGTAACCACTTCTGGGTAATCATGGCCAAAACAATAAGAATGGACATTTCAAGAAGAGGAGATTCAACAATGATGGAAAGACGTCAGCACCAGCACCCATTGTTAAGGAAGGAGAACGACCACCTATCATATGCTTCAAATGCGGAGGGGAAGGACACATCAGTCCAAACTGCGCGATGCTGTCCAAAGCATGTTATAATTGTGGAAGAGAAGGTCACCTAGCCCGATTTTGTCATTCACCAAAGACAAGTTCAGCTAGGATAGAGGCACCAAAGGACGTCCCAGAAAAGTCAAAGCCAGTAGTGCAAGGGAGAACGTTTGTCGTGACCTCCCAGAAAGCAAGGAACCCGAACGAGGTCATCACGGGTAAGCTTATCATAAACTCTAGCGAAGTTTATACCTTATTTGATACCGGTTCTACCCATTCTTTTATTTCTCCTACTTGTGCTCAACGTTTAAATTTGACTTCGGAGAAATTAGACTTTGACTTATCTGTTGAAACTCCATTAGGAGAAACCTTCATTACATCCACTATTTATAAGTCTTGTTTGGTTCAAATCGGTATCCTCACATTACCTATCGATCTTATTTCATTAAAAATACTTGTATTTGACGTAATTCTAGGGATTGATTGGTTAACTACTCATCATGCAAAAATTGATTGTTTTCATAAGGTTGTTAGCTTTCATATTCCTAACCAACCTATTATGTGAATTCAAGCAACCAAACCATTAAAATCAATCACCGCTATCTCAAGCCATAAAGCTATTCGCTTATTAAAAATGGATGTCAAGCTTTCTTAGCTCATGTCACGGATCTAAACAAAAATACGCCAATTTTGAATGATATTTCTATTGTTAATGAATTTCCGACGTATTCTCAAGAACTTCCCCGCCTACCCCGTAACATGAAATTGAATTTTGTATCGACCTTAAACCCGGTACAAAACCCATTTCCAAAGCCCCATATCAAATGGCTCCTATTGAACTTCAGGAGTTAAAGACCCAACTGCATGAATTGTTAGACATCGGTTTCATTCGTCCCCAAGTACGTCTCCTTGGGGTGCTCTGCTCTATTCAGAAGAAGAAAGATGGGAGTATGCGACTTTGTAATGATTAATGGGAGTTGAACCATGTCACTATCAAAAATAGATACCCATTGCCTCGCATTGATGACCTGTTTGACCAGTTGCAAGGCGCCAAATGTTTTTCAAAGATTGATCTTCGTTCCGGATATCACCAATTAAAGATTAGAACTGATGACATTCCAAAGACGGCTTTTAACTCTAAGACGGGTATTATGAATTCCTAGTCATGTCTTTTGGATTGACTAATGCTCCTAACGCCTTTCATGGATATGATGAACCGAGTATTCAAGGAATATTTGGATCACTTTGTGGTCGTCTTTATTGATGACATCCTTATTTATTCCAAAAGCCGTGAAGATCATGAGCAACACTTGAGGTTGATACTTCAAAAGCTTCGTGAATATAAGCTTTATGCCAAGTTGAAGAAATGAGAGTTCTGGCTTGAGGAAGTAGCATTCCTTGGGCACATGGTATCAAGTCATGAAATATCTGTTGACCCGGCAAAGATTGAAGTTATTCAAAGTCGAGCAACCTAAATCGATGATCGAGTACGTAGCTTTCTCAACTTAGCTGGTTATTATCGGAGATTCGTAGAAGGGTTTTCTCGAATCGGTACTCCCTTAACTCAGCTAACTCAGAAAGATACAAAATTCGGTTGGAATAAGGAATGTGAGAAGAGTTTTCAAGAACTCAAAAGAAGACTCATTTCAACACCTGTTCTAACAATACCATCTGGCTCGGAGGGATTTGTCATCTACAGTGATGCTTCAGGCAAAGGGTTAGGATGTGTTCTCATGTAACATGGGAAAGTCATAGCCTATGCCTCTCGACAACTCAAAGAATATGAGAGAAATTATCCTACTCATGATCTAGAGTTGGCAGCTGTTGTCTTCGCACTTAAAATTTGGAGGCATTACTTGTATGGGGAGAAAGTAGAGATCTTTACGGATCATAAAAGCCTCAAATATTTCTTCACTCAAAAGGAACTCAACATGCGACAGTGACGTTGGCTTGAACTATTGAAAGATTATGATCATACCATCCAATACCATCCTGGAAAAGCGAACATAGTAGCTGACGCATTGAGTAGAAGATCATATGCGAGTACGATTGCGATATTGTCAACGCAAAGGCCCATTTTGTATGACTTATAAAGGATGGAGATAGAGTTAAAGACTCCAGGGACCCATGTGATGATAGCGAATATACGAGTAGAACCGACTTTAATCGATAAAGTTAAAGCTGCTCAAGCTATAGACCTGGAGCTGTTGCATATGAGGAAGAAAGTACAAGAAGGTGCTATACTGGAAGCAAGAATCGATGAAGAAGGAATACTTCGAGTCAACTCCAGACTTTGTGTTCCTAACGATTCCAACTTGAAGTATAAAATCATGATGGAGGCGCACAACACACCATTTGCAATCCATCCTGGGAGTACCAAAATGTATTGTGATCTTCGACATACATTTTGGTGGAGAAATATGAAAAGAGAGATAGCGGGGTTTATCTCAAGGTGTCTAACTTGTCAATGAGTCAAGGCGGAGCATCAAGTGCCAAAAGGTCCATTGTAACCACTTGAAATTCTAGAATAGAAGTGGGAGCACATTACCATGGATTTCAAGCATCGGTCTTCCCAAGGTTTCTCAAGGCATAGATGCAATTTGGGTCATTGTTGATAGATTGACCAAGTCTGCTCATTTCTTACCAATACGAGAAACTTATACACTTGAACGTCTTACTCGTATATACATAAATGAGATTATAAGACTGCATGGTATGCCAGTATCCATAGTTTCTGATTGAGACCCAAGATTCACTTCACGATTTTGGGTTAGTTTACAAAAAACTATGGGCACGGATTTACGATTTAGTTCGGCATATCATCCTCAGACGGGCGGACAATCAGAGAGGACTATTCAAACTCTTGAAGATTTATTAAGACTTTGTGTCCTTGACTTCAAGGGAAGTTGGGACAAGTTCTTACTATTGGTGGAGTTTTCTTACAACAATAGTTATCAAACAAGTATTGGCATGGCTCCATTCGAGGCGTTGTATGGAAGAAAGTGTCATTCTCCAGTATGCTGGGATGAGGTGGGTGAAGAAACGTTGTTGGGACCAGAGTTGGTACGTATGACTATGAAAAAGAATCAAATGATCAGACAACGTATAAAAACCTCACAAGACCGACAAAAGAGTTATGCTGATCTTCATCGAAAGGACGTGGAATTCGATATTGGAGATCATGTATTGTTACGTGTTGCTCCATGGAAAGGAGTTACGAGATTTGGAAAGAGAGGAAAGCTCAATCCTCGATTCATTGGCCCATTTTAATCCTCGATCGAAGTAGGGACTGTAGCCTTTATAGATTCGCTTTTTCCGCCAAGTATGTCTCGTGTTCATAACATTTTTCATATATCCATGTTATGTAAATATGTGAAAGACCCGAACCACATTATTGAGTTAGAACTAGATGAAATAGCGGAAGATTTAACGTATGAAGAGGTTCCTGTTCAAATCTTGGATAAGAAGGAACATATTCTACGCTCCAAGGTTATACCTTAAGTCAAAGTTTTATGAAGGAACCACGATGTTGAGGAAATGACCTGGGAGTTAGAATCTGAAATGAAATCAAGGTATCCTTACCTCTTCGACATACCAGGTACATACCCTAATTTCGAGGGCGAAATTTCATAAGAAGGGGAAATTTTCTATAATCATCATTTTTGAATATTATGGAATGAATTTGATATAATGTTATAGTTGTGGGTAATAGTTATAAATTTTTCAAAGTACGCAAGTTGTTATATAATATTCGATTGGTCGAGGAATATTCGTTTTAACAGGGAATTTTCGTACGACGGCACAATCATTGGTGGACCCCACAACGGAATTATTATCGGATTGAGTAAACGACAAAAATATTTTATGAAAATAACGGCAGAAGTTTTATCTTTAACAGTTGAAACACCCGGTGTTAAAAGTACAGGAATACGCGTGGTTGCATAGTAGCACACGGTATTGATTATTGATGCTTACGTGAGAAGTCACTAAGTTTTGTTCAATTATTGCTTCAGTAATTGTTGCATAGTATCTCACGTTAATTGATTCAATTATTGTCGATATTTTATATAGTATTAAATCAATAATTGAGACGATGAAGTTATTAATATTATTATTTGGAATATTAACGATGTCTAGAAGTTCTGCCAAGGAGAGGTTTGGTCACCTAATTGCGCGCCAATAGGGAGAAATCCTTATTGGAAAGTTGTTGGATAAAATCTAGTTACGCACAGCACGCAAGTATATGTGGTCAACAAGTAATAAAGTGATGAGTAGAGTATCGTTCCCACAGAGATTAATTAGCAATAACCTTAACTTATAATTTCCAATCTTCTATTAACCCTAATTTTATTAAACAAATCAAACTCAATAATTCAAATTAACGAAACTAAAATTTAAATAATTAAACTAACACAAAATAACCACGAATATCAAAATCTGAAATTTCAAATAATTAATGGAGAATTAGACTTATGATTTCACCCTAAGCTTCACTTTGATTTTAACACCTTTATCCCAATTCAATGCACTATCCCAGTTTATTAATCAAGAACATGAAAGTAGCATTAACCACCTCTCGATGCACTAACACCCTATTAACTTCAATCCACAATTAAGATAGAAATCCATTAAACACCTTAATCAACTAACCCACTATATCTCTATGTGAATTACAATTGAAGAAGGTTGAAGAATAAGTTCTCTATCCGATTACATGCGGTGTCAAGCATATCTCTACTTTAACACTCATCAAGTTTAAGCTACTAACAAAAACCTGAACACATGCTATATCAACTACGTCTAGATTTGAATATCCTCTCTCGATTCCATCCAACTCCACAAAGAATTGTTAATCAAGCAATTCATAGATTCAAGCACAAATTAATATAGATAAACTGGAGATAGCTTACTAAATTGGAAATCAAAGTTTACAAAACCATTGATTCACTTAAGGATCCATCACAAGCCTAAAAAGTGACTTAGTTTATAATAAATGAAATAAACACTGAATATATCATAGAAATCATTCTTCCAATTACAAATAATAATCTAACATGAAAATTATTGAAGAACACCCTTCACGTAGACTAAAATCGCAATTGTCTTGAAAAACTCCTCGAAATACTCCTCCACACTTGCTATCAAAAACTCACCTTAGATCTTCGTAATTCTCCTCTCCCTCCTCTCCTTGTTGTTATTGATAGAGTAATAGATATCTCGCATAACACTCTAGCCGAATTCTCTATCAATTAGAGTTATATTGCCATGCAACTAGCCAAAATTTGTGCCCAATAAGAATTGCAAACATAACAGGACACTAAGAATTTTCCACCCCCGCCTTTGCCGGGGTTTGATTAATGTAAGTCCCACGATTTGCTATGCTCCTGATTTGCTCGAATGAGGACCCCCCCGTGGGGTGTGTAGTTATATAATGCCCACCACCCGCCATGTCATCGATAATCGGATTGTAAGACCCCGCCTTTGCGGGGTTTATAATCTATTCATGCCCGCCCCGACTAGGGTGTGTTCTATTAACTGACTATGCTGCACTTCTAACTTGTTTCCAATCACGCTCCATTTGAGTCCCAATCGCACCGAATATCACCAATTGTACGTTGAATGCCACAACCACCAATCTACACATGAAATAACATAAAATAAGTAAAGCTGAACATGATCACAAGAATGTAGCAACAAATAAGCATGAATTGGATATTAAATCACGTATATAAAATACACTTATCAAAATCCCCCAAAACGACTATATGCAATGCAATGATATGAATACGAATTCACTTATATGCTATCAAATCCAACAATATCGCAGAATCAACATTATCTTAACGGCCTCAGCGAAAATAAGCAACTATACAATATCAACCATCAAAAACCAATCTACAAATACGCTTTAATCCTCGAATCTCAAGCCATCACCACTGGTATAGTGTGTGTGTGTGTGTGTGTACATCCATGATAACAGATACTAACTCAAATTCAATACATAACCAGTCTCTTAGAAGGAATCATGCAGCACAAACTTAAAAATTTCAAAAATAAATAGTTCCAACTAAAATCAAGCAATCACAAATCTTAAGGGATCACGTGGGGTACTTATGCTTTATTCCAAAAAAAAATTCTTTTTTTTTCTTTTTTTTCATCTAAATACTGGGGCTTTTTGCTCTTATTTCCCGTTTTATTTTTATACACATAGCTATGCAGTGTCTTATTCCCTTAGGCTTTTCAATGCTACCTTAACGAACTTTCGACCAACGACTCCCAGACCATTAAGACCTTAGGGCGCTAGGTGTAAAGATAATCCCATCGGGCTTACTTGCTCAAGTAACAAAGGCCACAAAATTAGACAAACACGCTACGGTGTTTATTCATATTTTTTTTAAAATAGCTTAAAGCTTATATACCCCACATAACATCCCCCAAACTTAGGTTCTTGCCTAACTTTAGCCTTTACTATCCATCCTTGTCATTTTATCATTCACCCTAACATTATCCTTTAGAGACCATTTAGGTACCAGTTTGAGCTTAACCAATTAACATAGATGTTTGTTACTCGTGCTATCCTTTTCTACCAGTTCCAAACAAACTCATGATTTGATTCATAAACGATCATTGTGTCATAGTTCTAATACCCAATACTGTATTTGCTACTTATTTGACAATCACATCATAGGCCGACAACAACATGAAACCCAACAATGTTGGACTTAAACAATACAATAATTACTAATCAACATATATTTTTTATTTTTTTTATTATTTTTTTTATGTGAATAACAAAATGCGGATAACAAACTGCATTACACTATTATCTACTATGCAAAACCTAAGCTACTATGAATGCCCTAAACTATCATGCAATACTGAAAATAAAATGCAATACAGAAATTTAAGTGACCAAAATTAAAAATGAACCCTAAAAGCTAAAATGCATGCAAACATGAATTTAAATCCCCCAAACTTAAATAATACAATGTCCTCATTCGATAATTGATCAAAATAAGTACGTGAGGACTTCCCTACCAATGCTTAAGCTTGAGGAGGTGGTTGTTGTTCTTCTTCATCGGAATCACTCGGTGGGAACCTTGGCATTGGACCGGGCTGTTGATATGGAAATTGTGCCACCGGGTTGAAACTTTGAAGAGTTGTGTTCAACGAGGCAAAAGATGTGTGCATAACGTTGAACATGTGCTCTTGCCTCATTGCCAATCGGCGCATTTCCCGACGAGTTACCTTGGTGTGTGCATTCAGTTGATTTTTGAAATCAAGGAATTGAGATCTAGATATAGCCACGGCCCGCGATACTTGCTCATCCCCTTGATCATCCATTTCTTCATCATCGTCCTCCGATGTCTCTGTAGCATCCACGTTGTCTTCCGACGACGATGGGAAAATGAAGCCCAATCCACGCGGGTGTGACTCGCCTCTTGCCCATACAGAGTACCGCGTTATCATTCTTGAATCAAGCAGCGCTAGTGGCATTTGAGTGGGCTCGTCATCAGACCATCTAACTCCTGCTTGACGGCATAACCCACATATGAGTGATGGGTGTGGCAAACCTCCAGAAAAATTTCCACGTAGGCACTGGCGGATGGAGAAGCAAATGATAGCCCCGACATCAATTATAAAATCTTGCACAATGGCGTACAACAGCAACGCCTTCTCTTTGGTGACGTCCGAGGTATGTTGGGACGGAAGCAATTTCGAGCAGAGGAAGGCATACCATATTTTGCCATATCGGCTAAGGTCCTTGTTGTGGAACACGGTGCCTCCCTTCCGACCTTTCATCCATGACGTTCCTGGCTTCGTCATCTCCATGATAATAGCATCAAAATCCGGGTCAGAAGTACGAAGATGCTCATACTGGCAGTGGCGAGGCACTCGCAGTCGGTAGTATATGTTGATGGCGTCGACACTGAATGGAACCAGACGTCCGCGCACAAATGCTTGAAATGGTTCTTTGTCCACAACATTTGAGTAAAAGTCCTTGACAATATTTACAACGGATGGTTCCGGCTCCTCGGTAAATTTTGTCCATCCCTTTTGGTAAATTTGCGGCATCAGCTCCCTATCATTAGGATCCGGTGCCAATCCCCTCTCCGGTGTAAGGGCTTTGGTAAGCATGTAGTTATACCGGTCGGCGGCGGTGGCACTTGTAAATTTCCAACGATCGAAGGTGCGAGTTGGTTGTGATGGACGCGAACTCTCCCCTCTTTGGCGTTTGGATGATGATTGTGAAGCCATATCTCTCCCTAGTGCTGGCCTTACCCTAACTCTCTAGGCTCACAAATATACTCTATGTTTGCTTTATCTTTATAAGAAGTGTGGTGGGAGAGTTTGTATGATAATTGGTGGTATTTATAGATGGAGATGATAGGCTAGCATTAGTGGGGTGAGGAGGTGGAGAGGTGGAGAAGAGTAATGTAATGTTGGAAATATAGGGAAAGTGGGTGGTGGTTATGGAGTAATGAGGTAGTGGGAAAGTGTGAAAATGGGGTGTTATTGGGAAGGAGAGAAGACCAAACAACTGCCCACATCTGTCTAAATTCCAGGACCCCCACCCCATTGGTAGTGTATTAGAAAATGCCACCCAATGGGTTTGGCCACTATTTTCTGAAATTGAGGAGGACCCCTTTATATGAGGGTTGTAATGCTTTTAGGGCGCACTTCTCACATGGCATGGTTACTGCCAGGCTCCCTTGTTTTGCTTCAATGGAGTTTACTTTGCTTCAATATACTCGCTTAATGATCCTTTTTCCATCCTGCATGACATGAAACATAAAAATTAGTGAGTCGTTGATGTCATGTTATGTTATGGAGAGATTAATGAGATTTTTATTTTACTCTTTTACTAAAACTATGATTAAGTAAATACGAATGGAAAATACGATAAAGAACTAAAAATTGGGTTGCCTCCCAATAAGCGCTTGATTTTAAGTCATTCTGCCTGACTACTTCCTGCTTAAGTTGTGTCGGTCAATGTGATGGCGATCACGTCACTGTTAGCTTCACCACCCCAGTAATGCTTTAGACGGTGTCCGTTAACTTTGAATGTTTCGAGTGGATTGCGATTGTAAATTTCAACTACACCGTGAGGGAATACCTGTTTGGCCATAAATGGTCCCGACCATCTTGATTTAAGCTTTCCGGGGAACAAACGCAGCCTTGAGTTGAATAATAGTACTGATTGGCCTGGCTCGAATGTTCAACGCAAAATTTTCTGGTCGTGCCATCTTTTGACTTTTTCTTTGTATAGTTTGGCATTCTCATAGGCATGAAGGCGGAACTCGTCGAGTTCATTCAATTGAAGTAATCTCTTCTCTCCTACAGCTTTTTGATCAAAATTGAGTTTTTGCACCGCCCAATATGCCTTATGCTATAGTTCCACCGGTAAATGACATGTCTTCCCGTACAACAGTTGATATGGTGACATACCGATTGGCATCTTGTATGCAGTTCTGTAGGCCCATAAAGCATCATCCAATCTAAGTGACCAATCTTTTCGACTCGGATTCACCACTTTCTCCAATATCTTTTTGACTTCTCTGTTCGATACCTCAGCTTGTCCACTGGTTTCAGGGTGATATGTTGTAGCTATCTTGTGGTTCACCCCATACTTGGCCAAAAGAGCAGTAAACGGTTTATTGCAAAAGTGACTACCTTCGTCACTTATAATTGCTCTTGGAGTGCCAAACCTCGTGAAGATGTTCTTTTGAAGGAATTTGAGGACCACCTTGGCATCATTTGTTGGTAAAGCTGTCGCTTCAACCCACTTTGACACGTAGTCCACTACGAGTAGAATGTATTGATTGTTTAAGGATGAGGGAAATGGTCCCATGAAATCGATACCCCATACGTCAAAAATTTCCACTTCCAGAATCGTTTGTAAGGGCATCTCAGTACGTTTCAAAATGTTGCCCACCCTTTGACATCTATCGCATTGTTTGACAAACTGGTGGGCGTCTTTGAATAATGTGGGCTAATAAAAACCATATTACAGCACCTTCACTGCTGTCCTCTCGCTCCCATAATGCCCGCTATACGCCGATGAGTGACACTCATGCAAAATATTCTTCACTTCGCTATATGGGACACACCGTCGAATCACCTTGTCGGCGCACTACTTGAACAAATATGGATCATCCCACATGTACCATTTCACGTCCTGAAGAAATTTCTTTTTCTCTTACCTTGTGAGGTTAGGTGGTAGAATGTTGCTCACAATGAAATTTGCATAATCGCCATACCATGGAATCTCTGCTGAAATCCCAAATAGTTGCTCATCCGGGAACAATTCGTTGATTTCACATTTGTCGTCTTTTTGTTTCCCGTGGTTTTCCAACCTAGACAAGTGGTCAGCTACCTGATTCTCCATCCCCTTCCTATCCTTTATTTTTAAATCGAACTCTTGAAGTAGGAGAATCCACTGAATAAGGCATGGCTTAGAATCCTTTTTCGCTATCAAGTACCGAATCGCTGCATGGTCCGTATATACTATTACCTTAGTCCCGATCAAGTAAGCCCAAAATTTGTCGAACGCATATACCACTACAAGCAATTCCTTTTCTGTGGTTGTGTAGTTCATTTGAGTTTCTGTAAGTGTTTTGCTTGCATAGTATATAGCATGAAACACTTTGTCTCTCCGCTGACCCAAAACAGCCCCAACCGCGAAGTCGCTTGCATCACATATAAGCTCGAATGGCATGCTCCAATCCGGTGCAACTATAATGGGGGCAGTAGTTAATTTCCTCTTTAATAAATCAAACGTTGTCTTGCATTCTTCATCAAAGCTGAATGTCGCATCCTTCTCTAAAAGACTACATAGGGGTTTCACAATTTTAGAGAAGTCTTTTATAAACCTCCGGTAGAACCCATCGTGTCCCAAGAAACTCCTAATACCCTTCACTGAGGTTGGTGGAGGAAATTTTTCAATAGTTTCCAGCTTCGCTTTATCAACTTCCAACCCTTGAGCCGATACCTTATGGCCCAAAATTATGCCCTCTTCAACCATGAAGTGGCATTTCTCCCAATTTAGTACAAGATTCGTGTCCTTACATCTTTGCAACACCATGACCAGATTTATCAAGCAATTATCAAAGCTGTCCCCATAAACTGAAAAGTCATCCATGAAGACCTCAACATTTTTCTCCACCATATCTGAAAAAATTGCCATCATACACCGTTGAAAGTTGCCGCCGCATGCGTTGCATAAATCCGAATGACATCCTCCTGAATGCAAATGTGCCGTAAGGGCACGTGAATGTGGTCTTCTCTTGATCCTTCGAAACGATGACTATTTGGTTGTAGCCCGAATACCCATCCAACAAACAATAATATTGGTGTCCCGCCAATCTATCTAACATTTGGTCAAAAAAAGGCATCGGGAAATGATCTTTTCGGGTTGCCTTGTTCAATTTTCGGTAATCCATGCAAACCCAAAAACCTGTCACTGTTCTACTTGGGATTAATTCATTGTCGTCATTTTGCACCACCGTCATTCCTCCTTTTTTCGGTACGCACTGGACTGGACTAACCCATTTGCTGTCGGAAATCGAGTAGATGATGCCGGAGTCTAACTATTTCAAAATTTCCTTCTTTACCACTTCCTTCATAATTGGATTGAGTCGCCGCTGTTGTTCCACCGTTGGTTTTGCTTCGTCTTCCATTAGGATCTTGTACATGCAAAATGAAGGGTTGATTCCCTTTATGTCAAAGAATTGTCCATCCAATAGTGATTTGTGTTCTCAAGCACCCTCAAAGAACTTTTTTCTTCCTGTAATTCGTTAAGTGCAGCTGAAATAATAACAGGTAAAGAATTTAAATTGCCTAAATACGCATACCTGAGGTGCTTAGGAAGTGGCTTAAGTTCCAGCTTTGGTGGTTCTTCCGATGATGGTTTTAGTTTTTCTGCGGTTACCTCCTCTGTGTGCAGTGGTTCAAACGGTGTTCTAAATCTTAGTACTCGTGGCAATGAGTCTAGCAGTTGAAGATAATCCACCAATTCCGGATCATCGATCTCTTCATCTCCCAATAATGTTGTTTCTAACGGATCGTTCACCAAACTTTTGCTCATGTCATCACTAATGATTTTCTCAATTAGATCCATTCAAAAACATTCTTCCTCATCCGTAGGAAATTTCATGGCCTTAAACACATTGAATTTCACTTCTTGATCTTGGACCCTCATAGTGAGTTCTCCCTTTTGTACATCTATAAGTGTTCTCCTTGTAGCCAAAAATGGTCTCCCTAGGATAATTGGGATGTTCTTGTCCTCCTCAAAATCCAGAATGATAAAGTCCGCGGGGAATATAAACTTATCCACTTTCACTAAGATGTCCTCTACTATGCCTCTCGAATACGTGACTGACCTATCCGCTAACTTTAAGGAGATGTTCGTAGGCCTTGGTGTGGGCAAACCCAATTCTAAGTATACTGACAATGGCATAAGGTTTACACTCGCCCCCAAATCACATAAACACTTACTGAAATGCATCTCCCCGATCGTGCATGGAATAGTAAAGCTCCCCGGGTCCTTAAGTTTTGGTGGTAATTTCTGCTCTAATACCGCACTACACTCCTATGTTAATGCCACAGTCTCAAAATCTTCCCATTTCTTTTTCCTTGATAAAATCCCTTTCATAAATTTTGCATAACTCGGCATTAGTTCTAGGGTCTCTGCAAATGGTATGTTGATTTGAAGTTTCTTGAAAACTTCCAAAAATTTTAAAAATTGCTTGTCTAATTTTTGTTTTTGAACTCTTTGCTGGAATGGTGGGGGAGGATAAACAGCTGGTTCGTTGACTGGTTTGTTCTTTTTCATTTGTTTTTCGTTCCCTTGCTTTACCTCAGCCACTGTATTTTCTGTCTCTGGATCAATCTCCTTTGTAACCAAAATTTTTGGCTCTTGACCAACAAGTTGTTTTCCACTTCTCAACATAATGGCTTGACACTGCTCGTGATTACCCTTAGGATTTTTCTTGGTGTCACTTGGTAATGTCCCTTGTGGTCTATTATTCAATGCCAACGCAATTTGACCCATCTGATTCTCTAGATTCTTAATCGCCCTATCTTGTGATTTCATAGCCATGGCGTGATCTTTTATAGCCAACTCGGTGCTAGTCATGAATTTTGCCAACACTTCCTCCAGATCCGGTTTTCTTTCTTGATATTGAACTGGTTGTTGCTGGTTCTGAAAACCTGGGGGATATGATTGTCGTGAAGCTTGATTTTTCTAGTTGTTGCTCCATGAGAAATTCTGATGATTCCTATTTCCTTGATTGGATGTGTTCTGATATGTGTTTTGAGGAATTCTCATTGTAATTACTGAACCGCATAAATTCTTGGATTAATTGCACATTGCTCCGTTGGGTGTTCTCCTGCGCACAACTCGCATACTATTGCCACTTGCTGAACTTGTTGTGTTTGTTGTGTTTGTGCTACTGCCACTGACTCCAACTTCTTTGAAAGTGCCGATATCTGTGCTTGCATCGCTGTCATACTATCTACTTCTAACACCCCAGCTGCCTTCACTTGTGTCATTCTTGCTGTTGGCCACTGGTAGTTATTAGCAACCATGGTTTCAATCAACTCGTAGGCTTCCTCGTGGCTCTTAGCCATGAACGCTCCGCCCGATGCTGCATCGATACTTGTCCTGAGATTCCCATGTAGTCCGTTGTAAAAGGTGTTCATTTGTAGCCACTGGGGCAATCCATGATGTGGGCATTTTCTGAGCAGTTCTTTATATCTTTCCCAGGCTTCATATAATAACTCCCCATTTTGATGTTCAAACATTGTAATCTCATTCCTCATCTTCGCAGTTTTTGTCGGTGGAAAGAATTTTGCAAGGAATTTTTGAGCTAAATCCTCCCATGTAGTTATCGAACCGGATGGTAGAGAATGTAACCAACTCTTTGCCTTGTCCCGTAAAGAGAATGGGAACAATCGAAGTCTCATCGCCTCATCTGAAACCCCATTAAACCTAAATGTGTCGCACATTTCCAGAAAGATGACTAGATGCTCGTTCGGATTGTCATTTGCAAATCCCCCAAACTGAACTGAATTATGAATCATTTGTATCATCCCAGGCTTAATTTCGAACGTATTTGCTGCTATTGCTGGCCTGGTGATGCTTGACTGCAGTTCAGTCACTTGGTGTTGCGAAGTTCCTCAACGCTTTCCGATCTTCGGCTGCCATTACTATTCCCTCTTCCTTTTCAGGTATTTCGAATTCTTGCCTCGTTTCCTTGATCCACTTACTTAACCTCTGAAACCTTTTCTCAATGTCGTTCTCAAAAGGTAGCAAGTCTGGATTTTGGGATCGAGTTCGCATAAACTACGTCCAACACCTGAAATAAGAAGCACAATACAAAAATAAAAATGTCTAAGTAAAACTGGATTAATTAAACTGATATTGTAAAACACTTAAGATTTATACTATAAAAAAAAGTCCCCGGCAACGGCGCCAAAAACTTGTTGGGTAAAATCTAGTTACGCACAGCACGCAAGTATACGTGGTCAACAAGTAATAAAGTGATGAGTAGAGTATCGTTCCCACAAAGATCAATTAGCAATAACTTTAACTTATAATTACCAATCTTCTATTAACCCTAATTTTATTAAACAAATCAAACTCAATAATTCAAATTAACGAAACTAAATTTTAAATAATTAAACTAACACAAAATAACCACGAATATCAAAATCTGAAATTTCAAATAATTAATGGAGAATTAGACTTATGATTTCACCCTAAGCTTCACTTTGATTTTAACACCTTTATCCCAATTCAATGCACTATCTCAGTTTATTAATCAAGAACATGAAAGTAGCATTAACCACATCTCGATGCACTAATACCCTATTAACTTCAATCCACAATTAAGATAGAAATCCGTTAAACACCTTAATCAACTAGCCCATTATATCTTTATGTGAATTACAATTGAAGAAGGTTGAAGAATAAGTTCTCTATTTGATTACATGCGGTGTCAAGCATATCTCTACCTTAACACTAATCAAGTTTAAGCTACTAACAAAAACCTAAACACATGCTATATCAACTAAGTCTAGATTTGAATATCCTCTCTCGATTCCATCCAACTCCACAAAGAATTGTTGATCAGGCAATTCATAGATTCAAGCACAAATTAATATAGATAAACTGGAGATAGCTTACTAAATTGGAAATCAAAGTTTACAAAACCATCGATTCACTTAAGGATCCATCACAAGCCTAAAAAGTGACTTAGTTCATAATAAATGAAATAAACACTGAATATATCATAGAAATCATTCTTCCAATTACAAATAATAATCTAACACAAAAAATATTGAAGAACACCCTTCACGTAGACTAAAATCGCAATTGTCTTTAAAAACTCCTTGAAATACTCCTCCACACTTGCTATCAAAAACTCAGCTTAGATCTTCGTAATTCTCCTCTCCCTCCTCTCCTTGTTGTTATTGATAGAGTAATAGATATCTCGCATAACACTCTAGCCGAATTCTCTATCAATTAGAGTTATATTGCCATGCAACTAGCCAAAATTCGTGCCCAATAAGAATTGCAAACATAACAGGACACTCAGAATTTTCCATCCCCCGCCCCGGCGGGGGTTTGTATGTTATATAAGCCCACCCCGGAGGGCTATGCTCCTGATTTGTTCGAATGAGAACCCCCGCCCCGGCGGGGGTGTGTAGTTATATAATGCCCACCCCCTGAAGCTATGTCATCGATAATCGGATTAGAAGACCCCATTTTGGCGGGGTTTATAAGTTGTTTGCCGCACGCCATTTCCGTGGGATGTGTTATGTTAACTGACTATGCTGCTCTTCTAACTTGTTTCCAATCACGCTCCATTTGAGTCCCAATCGCACCGAATATCACCAATTGTACGTTGAATGCCACAACCACCAATCTACACATGAAATAACATAAAACAAGTAAAACTGAACATGATCACAAGAATGTAGCAACAAATAAGTATGAATTACATATTAAATCACGTATATAAAATACACTTATCAAAAGCCCCCTCTTTCCTGAGAACGACCTGGTCAATTAATAGTGTGAATTATAATTATGATGATGAAATTTTGTTTTATTAGTATTATTAATGTAATAAAACAAAAAGCTTTTATATAAAATGTAATACTTTTATAAAGTTATTCGCTTTATTAGACTATAAATAGAATATATTATATTCTATTATGCATAGTGTTTTGCATAGTAAAATCTTTTTATATAAAATGTAATACTTTTATAAAGTTATTTGTTTTATTAGACTATAAATAGAATATATTATATTTTATTATGCATAGTGTTTGCATAAGTACATTGCATAGTGTTTCAGCATAGTAAAATCTTTTATATAAAAATGTAATACTTTTATAAAGTTATTCGTTTTATTAGATTATAAATAGAATATATTATATTTTATTTAAAAGATTTTGTTTTATTAGAATATTTTATAGTAAACTAATCCAGACCGTCTGCTTAAAAAGTAAATCAAATCGGACCGCTCAGAATTAGTTACTATTCACCCATTCTCCTATAAATAGAAGCTCATTCCTTCATTATTTCTGACAAATTCACTGAAACTCTAGAGAAAGAAACTATAAAGAGAAAAAAGAAAAGTATTCTGCTACTTCACTACTCCTATATCCAGTTTGTTCTAAGGTAAGGGATATTATTTGTTGTACTAGTAAGGGGTATTATTTCTTTCGAATTCATAAAGAGAACTTCTGTTATTCTATTTTTTTTATTCTTTTGGAATAACTCAGATACGCCGTGATCACCCTATATTTGGTGAAATTCTTCCATTATTCCATTCTTTATCATTATATTGAATAACTCATGTATGCATAAGTACCGCATACATAGTGAAATTCTTCTTCATTATTCCAGGTCTTTATTATTTTGTTGTAACATCCTCGTCTGCAAGCGCTTACGCATGCCCGGTTCCGTTATTTATTATTCTCATTGAACATTCTCGCTTGGTGCGTAATTTCATCCGACTCGTTCCGTTATTTATTATTCTGCTGAATAACTCCGTCATGTGCTGCCTATCGCATGGTCATGATTTCTTTTCTTATTCCATTCTTTATTATACTCGGTTGGTTAAAGTTTTGACTTCTATACTCCATGAAATTAGTGGAATATCGTTGATATTTGCGTTTCATCCAAAGATCTTTCATGAAAATATTCTTCCAGCATTCTTGAATTTTACTCCACAAAGTAGTATCATGTTGACAATTTGGACGTTATCGGTTCCCTGGATAATTTACGTAATGTTACAAATGATATGGTAAAAGTCCTCATTGGTCTGTAGTACATTGATGGACGTTTGTTGGCATGATCACGACCATTGATGAATACACGAATATCTTTGGCTCGTGAGTGCATGGATAATTTGTGGTTGTGATATTAATGAATATCCTTGGTCGAAGTCTAAGAGGATGATGTGGATTATTTATTGTCGAGTCCCAATGATAAAAGTGATGAAAAAACCTTTTAAATCATAAAAGATAATAGATTTTATTCTCTACTTGACTCTTTTAATGGATTGCTTGTTCCGCTGCAGTTAAACTTGATGTTTGTTATATTGTATCAATTTAACACTGTTAAAGGCTAACGATAATTTATGTTGTATTATCTTAGTCATAATATTTCTTACTGGGCTAGTTGAGCTCACCCTTTTACTTTCATTGTTCTCTTCAGAAAATGAGAACGTAGCAGGGACTAGTCGCTGCCAAGCGGAGTGACGTCGGCCCGTATAATAGCATTAGTAGTCCTCACTATTCTCATAAATAGTGTGATAATAAATGTAATGAGGACTCAATTGAGTGTGGATATTGTCTAGATGACAATATTTTTATTAAAACTCACAGCATATGTTTTGTCGTATTTTACACGACTGTTGTATAATTAAGTTGTATTTGAATTTTGTACCATGTATTTGGCGACTCAAGATGGGTGATGTATACCTATTTTGGGGGCGTCACAGAGAACCCCCTCCCGACATTCGTGTTATCACGGTTATCGCCACTTTTCAATTAAACCATTATATGAATGTGTGTGTGTGTGTGTGGATCAATGTGCAGTTATTTGGAAGTAATGATATGCCTCGTTCGTACCTATATACAAGGGTTTGAATTTGTGTAAAAATTCAGTTTTAAACAAGATATAGCAATGATGTTTTGTAAAAGAGGTTTTTCAAACCCTGTGCTCAATAGTAATTGAGGCCTTTGATACTTCCATTTTATTAAATGTTCAGCTTGATTTCTTTTATTTTTGAGATGCGAAGCATCTTCGAGAGAATAATATATAAAGTAGTGCCGAACTCCTTGTGGGCATGAAAGTCATCTAAGGAAATTCAAACACTGTGAATAATTTATAAGTCACATAATTTGAAAATGTCCATCACGGAACCGAATCTAGATTCAAGAGATCTAATATGTGATCACATGATTCCTAGCCTCACATGATGCATGCAATTTATATGAAAGCGATGGCGCTTATATATATATAAAAGTCAGAATATATATATATGACGACATGATCAACCACCACGAAGCACCTCCGTGGGGAATCGAAAATATAAATATATAAAAGCGATAAATATATATATATAGAGAGAGAGAAAGAGAGAGAGAGATGATCAACCACCACGAAGCACCTCCATGGGGGATCAAAAATGTAAATAAAGCAATAAAGACGATCAACCGCCACAAAGTCAACTCTAGGTGGGACGGAATTAAATAAAGCAATAAAAATGATTAACCGCCACGAAGTAAACTCCAAAGTGATGTAATGTAAATAAAGCAAGAAAAGGCCACACAAGTAAACTCCAAGCTCGATGTAAATGTAAATATATATTTATATATAATTCCAGAAACGCATACGTGATATATATCGATCCATCCTTACCATTTATCATTTCAAAGATTTGTCATATATATATATATATATATATATATATATATATATATATATATATATATATATATATATATATATAGTAAAATGCAATTTATGTAAAATCTGTGCTCATCGAATGTAGTCCGACAACAGCTTATATATATATATATATATATATATAATAAAACGCCCGGATGTAAAATCTGTGCTCATCGAATGTAGTTCACCATAGTTTATATATATAAGTGTATATATATATATATATATATATATATATATATATATATATATATACAAAAGCAAGTAAACGCTCCGAACGTGAGTCCAGCCTCAATCGAGGCATAACTCGATAATGTTAATCCGAATATATAAATATTTATATATATATATATAAAGAAATAAAAGCCACGGACCGAAGTCTGGGAATTCACATGCAACACGACTCTCAATGTGAAAAATGGTGTGTGCAAAGTAGAAGAGAAAGTCTTTAAAGTGTGTAAGAAGGCTTACAGTGGACTACCAAAGAAGACTTCTATAGCTTTAAACGGATGAACACTCGGCTCCCGCCGGTAAAAATATGACTGAATATAAGCTCACAAGTGTTTAAAATGAGAAAGCACTCAGTTTAAGGTGTGTACAGAGCAAATTAGACAGGGCTTCCTCGTCGTTTTCTCTTACAAAATTGCCACCCCAAGCCCTCTATTTATAGAGGGGAGCATAGAACACTGCGCACCGGCAGATGCACCCTGCACGCTCGGGTGCCCCTACTCGCGGGTTCTCACTGGCTCAAAATGCGTATCGCTGCAGTAACGTGATGTCCGCTCAACTTGCGTAACTTCAACTGAGCCTCCGATTAAGGTGTATAAGGCCTTTATGGAGTGCTTATTCACGAGAGCTACGCCATGACATGGGATTAGAGGTTGTCAAGTCGGGAAGATGGGACCACGCCTTGGTCTTCAAGCTTCAAATTCTATCCATTGTCTTTGCCTTATAGTAGTAGTCACCGTGATCGGAAGTCCTTGGCTCTTGTGGGACATTGATGTATAGAATGTATGTTGAGATGTTGTTGAGAAGGCGCAATGTGGAATCAAGGTGGAAAAATGATTTATTTTGCCCTCACCGGGTTATCTCTCTTGAGGTTGATAAGCGCTTGTTACTCGTGGTTATCTCTCGAGATTGGAGTTATCGCAAGCAATCGGATGTTGAAGTTAACTGCTTAGGTTGAAACCAGCATCTCTGGGGTTATCTCCGGAACTACAACTGCATTCCTCGGGGTTATCTCCGAGGTTAACGATGTCTTTCCTACTGTTGTTTCTGGGACTGAGACTGAGTATCTCAGGGTTATCTCCGAGATGAAACGGCCTTCTCTAGTTTGATTTTCGGAATTTGAACTGCATGCCTCGGGGTTATCTCTGAGGTTGAAACCCACACTTCCTTATTATTTATGGATCGAAATAACTGTCCTCCGTGATTATCTCCGAAAGAGACGATTTCTTTCTTAGGAGATGCGTCAAACAGATCGCATGTAGGGTGTGCTTAGCCACCGGGTCTAGTATACTACAGAAAAAGTATAATGATATGTGTTATGTGAATTGTGTTTTGCAATAACTAATAGATATATTACCAATATGTTAACACTATCGTCGGAAGCGACATCCACCGCATCTTAAGTGGCACCGCCACGACGCGACCAAAGATATCGAGGTTCGTCCATCGGTGTTGTCGACGAGGTGCATCTATAATAATTGTATTTAACTGATTCAATAAACATTGTAATTAATGCAGCTTGAGATATATTTAAATCCTAGTTAAGATAACTTACTTAATATCAAGAAGAGCCTCCATCGTGGCTACAGGGTCTCAAAGATCGGATCGCCCACCACCTCGGAGACCTCCACCGATATGTCTAGCCATGAATATCCTACTGCAATAACCAAATTGGTAGATTATGAATATGTAATGTTTAACAATATCTGGTATGTACTAATATGAATGCTCATTTTCAATTACGCACGTCATCAAACCCATCAGAATCAACGTGTATATCATTCTCGGATTTATTATCTTCCTCATCCTCACTTTCGAGATTAGTTTCGTCATCGTTATCATCCTCAACGACTACATAATCATTCATGTGTACGTTTGCCTCGACATCCGCATCATCAGGTACGTCCATGACATCAGTACTCACCACATCTTCAGCATGGAAGACTACGGCCAAAAGGTTGCTAACATCTTCTTGCAACGCCTCATCCATACCAAATATGTTATCAGCATTAAATGAACGTGTTTTAGTAGTGACTACTGTATACCAGGGGCTTCGAGTATTTACGACATTAGGAGCATAATACACTTGAGTCGCTCGACTTGCTAACACGAACACTTCATCAGACTTTAACACCGACTTCATATCCACGATTGTGATTCTATTACGATCAACTTTAACCTTCTTTTCAGTATCAAACCAGCTACACTTAAATGTAACTACCTTTTTGCCCCGTTTATATATATATATATATATAAACGGGGCAAAAAAGATAGTTACATTTAAGTGTAACATAACTATTTAAAGCTTTTCCTCAGCCTTCCTTACTTACGCGTCTTTTTTAAAAAAAAACCCAAATCTGAGTCGTGCTTCTCTCCTCTCTCTCCAAATAATAAGCCCTAGTCGAGCTCTTCTCCCCAAATTCGCGATTTAGGCAAACTGAGAATCGCGATTGTAGCAAACTGAGCTCCTCTCTCTCCAAATAATAAGCCCTAGGTTCTGCAAACTGAGAATCGCGATTTAGGCAAACGGGGAAGAAGGGCAGTTTGCCAGAGAATGCCCGAGCTCTAACCGTTAGTGTCTATCCTGAAGTGGGTGGACTTGTCTTTCACATTTACTACTCATTTCTGCTGCTTTTTACTTTTTTATGTCATTTTGGTGGTGAACTATGAGTTTTCTGGTGGTGGTTTTTGGGGTTACCTAGCTGTTTGGTCACATTTCGTGGTAGTTTTTATGGTTGTGGAACGTTTATTAATCTTTTATTTTCTCTTTTTTTTTTCTTATGTAGTTAAAGATTAGTCTTTTCTGTCTTGAAGGGTCTTAAATTGAAGATAAATCCAGAGATTGTGATTATGCTTACCAGTGCTTCAGGGGTTAGTTTTCTCTTGCTCTGTATACATGTATATGCATACATGTTGGCTTTATATTAATGGATCAACTGGGCTTTCTTATCTTCATTATTTTGAAAAATGATTCTTACTATTGTTATATGTGCTTGTTAATTTGATTCTCTTTGTTTATTGTGTTGGATATTTGAATGATAAGGTTGATCTGTGTTTTTTCCCTGATGGGTGTCTCCTAAAATTGCTTTAATTTATTGTTCATAGGAGCAGGGTAAGGGGATTGGTCAGTTTAATTTGGTATGGGTATGTACAATGTAAATAGTTCAACCTAATGTTTTCTAGTTTTAGTAACATTTGATTGTGGGTTGGGTTCATTATGCGAGGACCATGATGGAGTATATAGTTTGATCTACTTATTTGTTTGTTATTAGGTACTTGAAATTTGTTTTGGTCCAAATGTATATTGGTATTTTGTTTTCATTTCATAAGATTTTTAATTTAATCTTTTAATTTCGTATCTTTATAATTTTTGGCTTGTTGAGATATGTATGATCTCTATAAGTATTTTTTTATAATCTCTATAAGTATTTTTTAACATTTCATTATGAGATTATGAGGCTGCTGTTGCCGGATGTAGTTTAGTTTTTCAGATATTGTTGTCCTTATTGTGTTGTTATATATGGTGTTAGCTAACTGTTGTTGAATTAAACAGTTAATGAGTGTGCTGAACAACCATCTGTATATGCTCCACTTCCCAGTGGTGTTGTGCAAACTCAAAGTGGTCGGAATGCAGCTGCAGACATCTTCCTTGACATTGGTGTTAAAACCCCACCATTTGACAAAGCTATCGTCAATTTCAAAGATTAATGGAAGAATTTTTGTTCAGGAACTCTTAACATCCTATTGGATATGTGTTGTTGTGATGGAAGATTGGTTTTAACTTGTGCCTGTAATTAGTCTTTTACTATTTCTTATTAAATGTGTGATCAGGAAGCTTAAAGTTAGTCTGCCAAACCAAGTGTTATAATGTTGAGTCATAATTTCATGTTAATCATGTGTACATGGTTCATGGAAATTCGACTTGCTTATGTAGCTCGAATAGTAATTTATTGTTATGGGAAGTTAATAAGGTGCAGAGCAAGTTTGTGGCAGATGAGGTTTTCCGGTGGCCATAAGGCCATGGTTCTCTTAGCAATTTCTAGAGCTTTTTGTAAAATGCTGGTTGGTTAGGAGGGATATAGGTATGTTTTGTCACATTATCTGATTTGTATACACCGTGTAAATGGGTCACCCTTCTGGAAATTTTATATTGCATTTACAGTAAAATGTTCACATAATGCTCCATGTCTTTTGTCATACATCAAAATTATGCTTCTTTTATCTTTCAATAACAAGAAGAAGAACAAAGGTAGAACCAACATGACAAAATTTCCTGAAAACATGTACCAGCATTATCTTGACCACATAATTAATGAAATGATAATCTTGTGAAGTTAATACAGTTCATGCCCATTCAAAACAACATTGCTTTAAATTGAAATAACAAGATGACAATTCATTAGATTACAAAGTTGGAAAGTTTTCATTACAATAGTTTCATTACAAAGCAACTACAACTTGTAATTTCATTACATTAAACAATCTCATTACAACACAACTACAACTACATTACAAACAACAAAAACCCCAACATAAAAGAAAAAAGAAAAATCGAGTACACTTTTGCCTTTAGTCTTTCATTCTTCAATGTCATCTCCTCAATTTTTTCCACCAGCTCTTGATTTTTCTTTTCTACAATAGCTTTGTCATTTTTGGCATTGATAATAACAATAGTCAACTCGTTAAGCCTTTTATTCAAAATTTCTATTTCAGACTTCAATTTGCAAACGAGTTACATGGTATTGTTTTATAATTTGTGCAACCAACAAATCGTCTCCGGGATTTGTTTTGGTCCATGAAACCTTCACAGAACGAACTCCACATTTGCAACTCGCATGATGAACTCCCCGATGAATTTGTGCTCATATACGATTTTTCCTTCGACCGATGAGAGAAAAACAAGTGTCATCACTATATGCACATATTGGTCAAAGAACAACCTAAAAAATAAAAGAGCCAATGATATGGAAGAAACAAAACTCCATGCCTAATATCCCGAAAAAGTACATAGGACTTACCTTATCTTAAGCATCCATTTCATACATTTTTATCAATGAAATCATCTCTGCATAAACAATGAGGAAACAAAAAAAAGCGAAACAATATAAAACCTCCCAATTTCAAAGAAAATTCCTCACCATACACTCATTACTTACATGGGCTCTCTCCAAATTATCATTCTCAATTAAAGAATGAGCCAAAACAATATATAATCTCAAAAGTACCAATATTTAGCACACCTAGTTGTTCAACAAAGACGAAAACGAGAATAACAAAGTAAGATTAGAAAAAAGCAGAATCTAGTAAAATTAGAAGGACCTTGAGGATATCGGTATCCCAAGCTCAATTGCACACTGACTACAAACAATTGATGGCAAAACACGTATTTCCGGATATTTTATATTTTCATCCAGTGAACATGTATGTGCCCATGCTCTATTAATCAACTTTATATTTTCATCTATGTCCACAATCAATTTCTATCTTCATAATCTATGAAACACATACACACACACGTATAAATGTAGGAACCTGAACTATACACATACACGATTTGGAGAGAAGAGAGATGAGATAAGCGAGGATTTGGCTCTACTTGCGTCCCGATTTGGAGAGAAGAGAGAACGGCAACCTAGGGCTTATTATTTGGAGAGAGAGGAGCTCAATTTGCCTAAATCGCAATTCTCAGTTTGCCGGGATCCTCAGTTTGCCTAAATCGCGATTCTCAATTTGCAGAACCTAGGGCTTATTATTTGGAGAGAGAGGAGCTCAGTTTTCCACAATCGCGATTCTAAGTTTGCCTAAATCACGAATTTGGGGAGAAGAGCTCGACTAGGGCTTATTATTTGGAGAGAGAGGAGAGAAGCGCGACTCAGATTTGGGTTTTTTAAAAAAAGACGCGTAGGTAAGGAAGGCTGAGGAAATGCTTTAAATAGTTATGTTACTTAAGAAAATTATGCTATTTAAAACTTATGCTTTTGAATCTCTCTCTCTCTCTCTCTCTCTCTCTCTATATATATATATATATATATATATATATATATCTGATCAGGATCAAAGTCATACTTATTCTTCCACTCACCCCGTACTCACCCCCTTTAGCGATTTTGACGGCGTGACGGTTGATCGTCATACAACTATCGCTCTCGCTATATGTTGTCAAAATCATTAAAAAGTATATAACAGACAGTTGTATGGTAGAAACCGTCATGGTCCCGTCGCCAAAGGGAGGTGAGTGCGGGTGAGTAAGATAATGGTGTCACTTGATCCTACTCTCTCTCTCTCTCTCTCTATATATATATATATATATATATATATATATATATATATATATATATATAGCGAGGATTAAATAAATCTGCTTATTTTATTATTGCTCTCACCCCCTTTAATGATGGACCAATGACGATTTTGGTCATATGGCAACCGGCTCGCCATACTTTTAGTGATGAATGACATATAACGTCACTAAAAAGTATAGACAGATTCTCTATACCGACCAAATCCGTCACCGGTCCGTCGCTAAAGGGGGTGAGCACGTAAGTAAGATAAGAGGTATACGCTGTTCGATCCGACCATATATATATATATATATATATATATATATATATATATATATTCAGTTTGTTTATCAGTGAAGGTATGTTCAAATTTGTTTGCCAAATGATTACTGACAATATTGATTTGTAGATTCAATATATTTCGGAATTTTTAAAATTGTTTAAAAAAATATATTATATAATTTTAAATATGAAAATATCAAATTGATTGTATAAGATCAAACTTGATCTTCTATCTTGAAACAAAGATAATAGTATTTTTACACCTCCACGGCACCAAAAGAGTACAATTTACTTAACTTACAAATATTAAGTGCATTTTTATTTCATTTTTATACTTAGAAATAATAAGCTATTAGAATGGCACTGATGATAATGAAATGAGAATAAATTGACACTTGAAAATTTTGTCACTTTATATTAATCTCAATAAGAAAAGAGCACTTTTGTGCAAAAAATAAATTAAAATGGCTAATAGAATTCATTTTCCGGAGCAAAGGAGTATTATTTTCGGATAGAAGTTCTAATCCTTTCCAGCCACTTTTACAACTACTTAGAGTATTCACAGCAGTTTTTCCAATAGACTCTTTATCCCTACATTTGAAGAATATATCAATAAATCAGTATCCAACAGTTTTTTTATTCTTATATAATTTTCTATTTTAATCCTTGTATATAATTTGACTCCTCAGAGTGAGGGAATCAAAAGAAATAAGTTCTATTTATGTAAAAACGACATTTCACACCTATTTATTGCGATTTTATGTTAGTTAAAGGATCTTATCTCACTTAATTGTTTGATTTGGGTATCCTATTAAATTCACTCATTTTATTTTTTTTAACAGAGGATTTAGAGAAGAAAGAGAACTATAAAAAATTAAAAATCGATTCAAATTTTGATTTTGATCATTTTGTAAAAATATTACTACTAATTATAAATTTTATTATTTTATAATTAAAATAATGTTGTTTTAGTTCTCATAAACACATAATGATCGTTGCACATTTTGATTTCTAGCAATATCTATTTTTAAATTAAAATAATTACAAATTTTAAATTCAAACAACAATTACTTTTAAATAAAAAATAGTTACAACGTTAAAAACATAATTTTACCGTTGAAACTTTCAAATTTTAATTTTAAATTTTAATATTTAAGGAATCAATATTAGGAACCTTATTGGGTAGATAGTGAAAAATTGAATCTATATCCCATGAAATGACCCAATAAAGACTGCAGATGTAAGGATAGAGATAAGAAAACTGTTGTGAATGCTCTAAGACCCAAAAAAAAGGTTCCAAATATGAAATTCTTTGCATGAGAGAAGGAGCTAGTGAATGTATATACATTTTGTGTGAAAATGATGAATGCTATTAACACAAATAATACACAAAAATTTGTGCACAAATAGTCTAAAAAAGGAGAGATAATAAGAAGTGGGATATTCCATTGGATATTTTACATATTTTCATTGGTAAACAATACATAATTCATATACTCATACTCTTTGTGCACATAGTATTACTCAAAAGGAAACTCATATTTTTACATGACTTTTAATATTTTCACATGAAAACCGTCGTTATAGATCCTGTTGCGACTGTTTTTACCGTCGCTATACATCTATAGCTATACTTTTTATGTGAAAATATCAAAAAAATCATGTGAAAATATCAATTTTCTACTCAAAATAATTAGTCACCCAAATGTACGACTTTGAAGCAGGTAACAAGAAACTGCTAAAAATACTACCAGGAAAGTTCACTAGACATTTTAATCTGCAGATTAAAAGCTGACACAGAAAAAATCACCACCAAAGCGAGCACCAGTGCTACCAGCAGGGTTTGCAAGAGTATTGGAATAATCATCGGCCGTTGAGCAAGCACTGGTCTGCAGTGCTGCATCATCTGGTACTGGAAGGCCTTGTTTTGGACCTAAAAACGTAGTGAGCACATGTTGGAGGGCTGAGTTTATGTTGCACTTACAACTACATTAGCAACTAGGGCTGGCAGTTGTTCCAATAGCCAATTAGGTGTCCTCTTACAACTCGATGTTATTAGAAGATAATTCTTTCCATTTTGAATTGTCAATGTCGGAACTGTCCGAGATCGAGACCACAGCTAGCAAGGATAACAAGACTAGTAGTAATTGAGAGAAGGAAACAACATTACCCTACCTGGCTCAACCAGGCTGTTCTGACTGAAGCACAGGCGGGTCGATCGCCTGACTCTGATCAAAAAGACCTCAAATTTAAATATATATATATATATATATATATATATATATATAAAAAGTTTATCCATATTAGGTTAACATGGGAGAACCCCCCTTTTGGTTTGATGAATTTTATTATTATTTTTTTTACTAATATTAAAATTCACCAGCTAAAAAAGGGTTCTTCAAGAACTTATGTTATGGATTTAACCCCATATATATATATATATATATATATATATATATATATATATAAGATTTTGAACATTTGATTGAAAATTTTGGCTTTCTAGAATCTTTCAATTTCTCATATATTTTGTTGTATTTGAACTATTATGTTTTAAACTAGGAAAAACACTTTTTTAAATGCAACTTTTACTTTTTATTTATTTATGTTTTCTTTTTTTAGGTGAAGACAATATTTTAAAAAATGGTCTTGTTTTTATATTTCGTCTCCGAACCACCAAAATCTCAAGAACGGTGCTGGGCTCAACCGATCAAAGCTTGACCAAGTTGATTTGATCAAACTGCCACAAAGAACAATTATGACTAATTTGATTTGATCGAACCGCCAAAGGTAAATAGTCGATTTACAATTGTAAGGAATTCAATTAGAGGAGTTCAGCTAGAAGGCTCAAGCAATAGTGCTTTGATGACTAAAGACAAAAAAGAACTGCCCACCATATTCATAGCTTAAGAGATCCCAACTCAATATACTCGGGTGAGGACCTGACAAAATCTCACCGGGAATAAATCTCCTACAAGTCTTATATGGTTTCGCATGCAGACCTTGCAATTTAAGTTGTAAATCTATAATATATTGGGTTAGTTAATTAAATTTTAGGTGATGAATTGGTTTGATTTTGTATCCATATTATTATTATAAATATGGGTTGGATCTAGTTTAACTAGTTTTGACCCATATTAGTCTATAATAATTATTTACACTTTGTAGAGCTAATACATCAACATATATATATATATATATATATATATATATATATATATATATATATTATTACACTACATTTTTATATAACACATATATTATACATATTACATTACATACATATTACATACTTTTGTAATTTATACATTTTATGTATAAAAATCATTTCACTAATTATGAAATTAATCCATAATAAAGTTAACAATTTTAATAATATTTATTAATTATGTATACACCTCCACCCCCCCCCTCACCCCCACCCCCACCCCCACCCCCACCCCCCCCTCAAAAAAATATTATTTATTGATTATGTATACACCCACCCCCCCATCCCCACTCTCCACCCCTCCTCCAAAAAAATATATTTACTGATTATATATACACTCCAAAAAAAATAATATTTACTGATTATTGTAATAAAATTCTCAATAATTTCATTAATTTTAATTAACATAATAATTATTAATGTAAATTTTACAAAATTAATGTTTTTAATACTCAAATTAGTAGCATCAATTAAATTTTTTTTATTTCAAACTTGGGTCTAAAAAAATAAAATAAGACTTTTTTAGTATAACAGAAATTAAAATTTTAGTGAAACTATAATTTAAAAAATAAGTCGACCTAAATTCAACCCATAACCATTCAAATCCAAACCACATGACCCATATTAAATATAAGTAATATGATTTTAATTCTAAAACCAACCCAAACCTATTTTATATAACCCAAAACCAACCCAAACTTAACTTATTTTTTGTCAGCTTTAACCGCATGGTATGGGTGAATAAATCACAAAAACAATAAAGGCACTTGACCAGACATTATAACATCATGTAATTAAAGTAATAAAATAAGGGTTTATCACAATATGCCAAACCAACAAACATCCATGTTTCATCAAATACTACTGCATAGTAAACATGTTCAGCACGAAACTTCTGCTCAAATCATAAACTTCCCCTCATTAATATGTTTTGGAACTTATTGAATACGAAAAGACTTCAGATAACAGTATAACACAACAACATATATACCACGGACACAACTCCATGCGATACTGGCCATCTGGTATACTGGCTCTTTCACGGATGGGATGGGATGGGATGGGATGGGATGGGCATTGTATGTGAGAGACGGTCAATCCAGCAGCAAGGATCGTTTTCCGTTCTCCTTTTCCAAAATGCTTATAGATGGATCTTCAAGGTCTTGCTCAAGTCATCCAACAAGTTGATGCAAAAGCAAAAGACAGATTCAAATAATCCCCTGCAAGCACAGAAAGAAGGGACCATGACTGTTCCATCCAGTTGATCTATCCGACTGGTTCATCACATACCACGCGCAATCACAAAATAAGCTTTTCAATTGTTTCCATCTAACTTCTAAAGTAAAATAAAAAGATGAAGGAGACAAAGAAAAGACTTGGACGCACCTTATTAAGAACTTCTTCATACTTTTCAGGATATAGACGAGCAGCAGCATCGAGCGCGAGACCTCGCGCCGTCCCGGTGCAGGACTTCTGCCCCATCCCTCTGCACCGGCATTGAAAAAGGTGATTGATTGTTATTCAGAATCTTCATAAACTTCATCATCAGAAGGCTCATCAAAAGTTCGAATATCAAGCTGGTAGCGGAGAATTCCCCCAATTCCACCAAAGCCTCTGCAAAACTGGGATCCCTCTTGCGATTTGTTGGTGACAAACTCTAGTATGCAACCAAACTTCTTGTACTCATTAGCAAACCACTCAAGAAGTGACATCTTCTCCTGAACCTCCAGTTCAGCTTTGCTGGCTGCGTCTCTGAAGTTGCTCTGAACTGCATCTTGCTCTTTGTTCAAGTGTTTTATAATAATTTCACCAGTAGTGCTATTTTTAAGCACATACCTATTCATGTCCAGATTTTCCCACACAATAAGGATCTCAACAGCACCCATCTCCAGAGCTTTCAAAGTGTCATCCACACCAAAGACATACTTCCCGGTATCCTGACTAATCTCCTCAAAGTACTTGCCTATCAAATGCTTCTCCTGTATAAACTTCACGTTGGATAGGATTTCAGAGGACAACTCAATAGCCTGATTGAAACCATTTTCCCCACCATAAGAAACATCTACAACATTCAGAATTTTTGCCTGAAGACGGGGATCAAACATATCAGACTGACTCAGCTCAGTCTTGAAATCAGCAGATCCAGCAAGTATAAGTCCTGCAACATTTGGCTGGCTAGTGGAAGGATTGATATAGAACTGTGTGGCAAGCTCTGCTGTCTTCCTTACGTAATTGTGACGCTTCTCCATACGAAGGCGAGCAAAGCGCAGAGCTGACTGACCTCCTCTCCCATGTTTCTTTGGTAGATCAACACTAAATTTGTGAAGCACCTCTCTCGTGTTGCCACTCAATGTGCCAAAAAGGGTCCCATTCCCATCCATTATAATAAAACCAAATTTGTCATCAGACTCTAAGAGTTCATTCAGAGCTTCAGTATGGAACTTGTTATCACAGAGATAAAGAGATGCATTTATGGGCCTGAAGGGCTCAAAGTCGATCGTAACCTTCTTTTCCTTCCCATCTTCCGTTACAATGGTTCCAGTGTAAAGCACAAGCCCATTGGGAGGAACCTTATTGTACAGCTTAAGTCTCTGCTGAGCAGATGTAATTGCACCTAGAACAGACTGACGATTGACCCTGCTTTTAATGTTTGAAGCGGTTCCAAATTCATCTCCTAACATCTTGGTAACTCGCGAGACTTGATCACGTGGAGGCATAATAAGTGAGATCATGCTGGTGCCATTTCCTCGTGCAGCTTCTAGAGCCTTTATAAGCTTCTTGATCTTCCATATCTCAATGTTCTTATCAGTCTCATGCCCATCGGCCATTATAAGAGGTAGTAAAGGCTGTTGAATTAATGAAATCACCTGCAAATTTAACATCAGTCAAATTTACGCTTCAAAATACAATGGAAAAAGGCATCCCGAAGAAGTAAGATTAGGATAATGATGCAAACTAGAAAAGGAACTGCAAATATAATAGTATACTGGATATTATGGCGTACATATCAAATAAAGAATAGTATAAACAATTATGGCAAATTAAAAGTACATTTTCAGGAAGAGGGCAGCATACTTTGTTAGACTATAAGAAATTACAGTGTAAATCAATATGAAGGGCAAAAAAATATTAAAGAGCCTGGATCCAAAGATGTTTCACGTATGCACGCTCCATATATTTAGGTAATTCTTAGCATTATGCATTACACAATGTTGTACAGGTAATTACTTCAGATTTATGATTATGGGTTTCATGGAGAGGTCATAAACACTAATTCCAATTCTCGCTCAAGAAACTACCCAAAAAAGACATTAGATGACTGTTCCAAGAGCTTTTCAGACAAATATGAGATATAGCACTATATTTACCTTCATATTCAGAAGATGGAAATGGATTCAAGTTGGAAAGTAAGTTTTCTGAATCCCACTACTTTCTTTTTTTCAGATACAGAATAATTATCAAGAAATAAGAAACATTAATTAGAAAAAACATCAAATCTTCCCTACTTCTCTCATTTGATAAAAATCTTATCAAAAGTACAAACCATTTTAGGCATCTCTATTACCAAGGATGAAAAACCATGCCAATATTCAAATTCATGTGCCAATATGCAAATTCATGTAATGCTAAAGTCACAAAATTGATTATTACAATGACGAATTTTTATAAGAAGAGCAGAAAATATATTTATCAAGCAAAATGGTTGATATGATTAAACCACATAATATCATACACATTGTATTACATCAACCTGTTATAAGCAGAGCAGATGATATCTAGCGATTAGAATAAATAGTAGCAATCTAGAATAAATAGTAGTTATCTAAATAAATATTAGTTATCATTATCAACAAGTAGAAACAAATCTCTTGCAATTAATATGCCACTTTATTCAACTAAAGTGACCTATGAGCCAATAATTGTTTAGTAGTCCATGTACATTTTCAGTGTCTTGGGAGTGATTTTGTGGTACACCGGAGACATATCATTAAGATTAAAATTAGCCATAAATAATTCAATTTTCAGACTGAAGAGTTTTGAAGTTACATAGTTTCTCTATGGCTGATATTATGCCTCAAATTAGGATAGTCTGTCTGAGCCCTCCAAATAGGTTCTTAAAACACATTCACACAGACATAAGCACACGGAATCACACGATGAACACACATATATGACATCCACATTTGAAGATAATGGTAGCAAATTATGTTCAAGTATCATCACGTATGATATTAAATAAATTTAATGTATATATAGAAATAGACATATGAATGTATGTAAGGGCTTATTATTTCCAAAATATTCGACAATACACAGCCACAACTCACAAGTGTCAAAATCAAAAGTATCGGAACAAAAAATTAAATTAATCACATGACATAAGGCTCATGTAAGTTAAAAATACAAAAGAAGATCCAGCACAGCCAGCAAAACCTCATATCACTCCCCAACTCATAAACCAAAATTCTCATTAATGAAGATAAAAATTAGCAACAGAGTATTTTTAAAGTAATTCATATTTTTATCAAATAACAAAAACCACAAATAGCACTTACAAAAATAATTGCCACAAAAACAAACTAGATACAACATCACGTCACCATAATTAATCATATTCAGATCAGGAAAAAATCGAAACAAATAAACTGCGTATCAAATTCTTGTACATGAGATTCAATTTAACGATAACAAATCATCAAAATTATGCTCAAGACATAATTGATTTTACCTTTGCGTTGTATACAAGCAATTCAATCGCGTCATGTATATTGCTTAAAACAGATATTTATACATCAAAACTAGAAATCACAAGAACAGAATAGAACAAATCTACAAATCAGGAATTGATATATATCCAGAACCAGAACTGATTGTAAAGGGTACAGAGATTATATTAGAGAGATAAACCTGTGACAAATTGCTGTGAAGTGGTGCTGACTCTCTCTGCTCGCTCCGGTAACGTTTGCATATATATATATATATAGGAATCGAATTTGTATAAATTATTAAAGTATTTAATATAATAAGACTAGGAATACAAAATAACTACGCAATCTAAAAAAGTGTAAATAATCGAGTGGTGAATAAGGGTATAAATGAACTGTTTCGTAGAGTCAAAGATATTTGTAGAAGACACGATTAGTTTGCTAAGCGCTATAAATAATATATTTTTAGGATATATGTTAAGCCTTGGTAAATAATTTGTGATAGTAATTTATAGAAAACTCTAATTGAATATTACTTTATAGTAGTTATTTGTTTGTAAGAAGAATAGAGAAGATAGAAAAAAAGTTCACTTGTGTAAATTTTTCATATAACTTCTCTATATATTGTATGCGTCTCTTATATATGGGAAATTATCCATGAAAACGCGTAATTTTGGATAATCGTTTAAACTAATCATTATTCAGTCAAATCAATAAAAAGATCTAAGGGTGAGTTGGAGCCGTGGCCGCTACTCCTCTAGCGTCCATCAAATTTTTTTATGTTGGCCGCTACTCTCTCTTCTAATGCCAAATCAAACGATCAGATTTTGATGGTACTACTTCCTCTAGCTGCCACAACATAAAAGAATTTGACTTAATTACTGATTATACATATACATACTACTTATTAATCATTAAAATAAAATAATAAAAATTATAAGGATAATCAAGAAGATTTCTCTCTCAGAAAGAGGGGGCTTTCGATAAGGATTTCTCCTTATCATGCATAATTAGATGACTAAACCTCCTCGATGTAACTTCTGTATATAGTAAATATTGCAATTTAATAATATGAATAACTTTGTCGTTTCAATTATTGATTTAATAATATATCATATTATGCGTATGATAATGTGACAATAATCGAATCAATAATATAGAGAGATATGATGCAAAGAATTATCAGAAGAATAATTGAGTATAAATGAGTGACTTCTCACGTAAGCATCAATAATCAATACCGCAGCTACTACGCAACCACGATATTATCGACTTTTACTAATGGGTAGTTCAATGGTTTAACTCAGAAACTTCCGCCGTTATTTTTATAAAAGATAATTATGCTGCTTTCTTAACTACGATAATACTTCCGTTATGGGGTCCACAAATGATTGTCTTTACATACTAATATTCCCCGTTAAAACGAATATTCCCCACCAATCGAATATTATATAACCACTTGCTTACTTTGCAAAATTTATAAATATTACCCACAACTATAACATTATATCAAATCCACACCATAATATTCAAAAATATATTTCGAAAAAATTATTCTTTATTCAAAAAAGTTGGGGTCTTACAATATGACCATACTGCGAATATATATTGTCAAATGAAATTTAGAGTGCTACAGAGCTCCCAACTCTACTAATATAGAGTCTCAACTTTACGATAGTACGTAGAAAGCCAAAGCACCAACTCTACTATAGTACAGTAACAACTCAGCAAGGTCACTACGACCGTAGGGTGACAAATCAGTCGATGCAAGCCTTTTCTATATGATCCTTTGGATAATTAATTAGTGAAATAAATTCATATTTCAGTATTGTTCAAAAGTTTGTGTTTAAAAGATTTTTATTTCATTGGACTATATAATCAAATTGAATTTTACAACAAGAAATTCACAAGCCTTAACTATTTCTTACATAAATAAAATTATGCTCCAAATAGTTCAAAGGTCAAATTTAGTCCATAAAAATCTTCAAGAATCACCTCATACTTTTAAATAATTGAAATATCATTGAATAATTTCACTTCATAATATTATGCATCTACTTAAAATAAATTTTAGATTAATTAAAAATTTATGTGATAATTTTTCTATAAATATTACTTCTACATAAGAATATTAAGGAACACTTCTCAAAACAAAAAAATAAGTTCTTGTACATTTTATGTATCGCTTATTCATATAAAGATTGATTCAACATAATAATCTTTTAGAATACCCCCACATAAGAAAAACAAGCTCTTATTTTCTATAATTCCATAAAATCTCAAATCCAAATATTATTTAAGATAAACATTTAAAATTATAGATGTACATTTTTCAAGTATACAAACACTTGACTCAATGTAAATAGTATAAAACTCATTATATGCAAATTATAAAGACAACTCATCATATCAAGACAAATTTATTTGCATATAAATCCTAAAATATAAAAATTTATATTTACTTTTTAAGAAATTAATTTATCACAAACAAAATTAATTTATGTAGAAAGCAAATAAAATTCACACATGAATTAGTGTATCCTCAATTGTTTTATTATCCCAATTACTTGGATATGAAATATCATAAATAATATATCTTTTGACATTTATAAATATAGAATTCAAGACAATCCTCATAATAATATGAAATACTTGAACTTCACTATATTTATAAAAAGTCAAAAAATAAAATGTTTATCTCAATTAGAATATACAAAATTCATATGACCACATTAAAATTTACTACTTATTGAATAAGAAGTATACATAAAATAAATCAATATATACCAATTGTGATTATCCCAAAAAACACTACGAAGAACATTTCTAAGTATTTTCTCAATATCATAATCATATTGTATACAAGATTTACTCAACCAAATTTACTTCTATAATAAGTCATTTAACTATTAGTTGATAATTAATTTATTATCCACAAACAAAGTAATTTATCTCAAAATTCATGTATACAAATACCAAGTAATATTACACACTAAATATTAACTCAAATTTTATATGCATAATTTTGTTCAAGAAGATCATAAATATATTTTATTCTCAAAATAAATTAATTTATAACTAATTGTTATATATAGAAAAAGTAAATTTCATAACTTTTACTACAACCACTAATAATAAATTAATTAGTTTATAATAATATTCTTAAAACTCATGCATATACACTTTTAACAATATTATCTACTCATAAAACATTACAAGTCAATATATCGCACAATTTAAAGTTTGTTCCACCATGAACAATCGAATTATCTCCAAATCAAATAAAATTAATAAAATTAATTTATTATATAAGATCATAAGTAAATTAATACTCAACATGTAAATATCATCAACACATGATATAGTGCATCACATATATACCATTCATGTATATACACATACAAAATGATACACAATTATCATTCTCTAAAATAAAGAAAATTCACGACACACCTTTTTGGATAAAATATGTAGAACGCCATATTTTTTTAGAAAAATTTTTAGGCATCAACATTTGATGTTTTTCCATAATAACTCTTCATCTTCTCCATTTCTACAATTCCATTTTTTACCAATGGTTGTCAACGAAAATAATTAGTAAAATATCTCAAAATATAACTAATTATAATAATAATTTTATTAGTGAAATATATAGGAATAAGAAAAATATCATT
>CM035156.1:73924984-74134833 GCA_020205615.1 Panax quinquefolius | reverse complement strand
AGTTACTATTAAAACTTTAAATCAACGATCCATATTGATTTACTATTATAATTTCAACCAACGGTCTGAAAAATTAGCACATCTCCTCATGGAATAATATTGTATCCAAAAATGATTTGGACTGAAAATAAATATATTGTTCGGGTGAATGGTACCCCGTGAATAGTACTTGTGAATAGTAACTCGTGAATAGTAACTCATGAATAGTAACTCGTAAATAGTAACTCATGAATAGTAACTCATGAATAGTAACTCGTGAATAGTAACTCATCAATATTAACTCATGAATAGTAACTCGTGAATAGTACTCCGACACAAAAAGTGCCCCGAATACCCGATTAAACAATATAACCTTCAGACATCAATTATTATCAAAATAAATGTCGATTTCCATTAACACAAATAATTTCAACACAATGGAACTATTAAATTCATCTTTAATCAACACGAACTTATCCGTCATTAATATCATAATTCACAATATTTAACAACCGTGTCGTTTCCGGAAAGGGGCTTTTAATAAGGATTTCTCCTATCATGCGCGTAATTAGGTGACCAAACCTCTCCTTGACAGAACTTCTAGACATTATAAATATTGCAATTTAATAATATGAATAACTTTGTCGTCTCAATTATTGATTTAATAATATAACATATTGTGCAAATGATACTGTGACAATAATCGAATCAATAATATGAGAGATATGATGCAGCAATTACTGTAGCAATAATTGAGTATAACTAGGTGACTTCTCAAATAAGCATCAATAATCAATACCGTGTGCTACTATGCAACCACGCGTATTTTACCACCGATTATTTTATAACAACTTGCTTACTTTGCAAAATTTTCACATATCACTCTTAACTTTAACCTTTATCAATTTAACCATTTACTAAATGGAATAATTATAAGAAAATTGAATACTTTTATTTTATAAAATTTGGGGTCTCACAGTCTATTACTCTTATGAGAATCAATATATTTAAGTCTGTGCTTCCTTCTTGAGGGAGCAACAGGGGGTAAACCATATTGTTCACAGAATGTGCCTAACTCATATTTGGCTTTCTTTTTGTCTTTACTAGCTTGTTTGGCTAATTTAAAGTAAATACACATTTTTAATCCAATCTTTTGAATATAACTGATTATGTCACCGTAAGTGAGATTATCATAATCAATATATCCTAAGTTTTTACTTAATTCTTCACGAACTTTATGTGCAAACAATGACGGTAAACCATTGACAAATTTTCTTTCTTTTCCACCGAAAGCATCTGATGAGTCAAAAGTTGTCGGCCTCTTTGTCAAAAGTTGCTGAAAGCATCCATGAATAGTAAAAAGTCAAGATCTTTGTAGCACTTTTTTTGTAATCATTTACTTTTACTTTTGCTTTTACTTCTGCTTTTACTTAAGTAATATGTTTTTACCTAAGTAATATGTTTCTTACTTTACCCCAGTTATTGCAATAGTTCTCTTTCCTTGGTTTATAAAAGGAAACCGAACTCATTTGGCGATTCAGACTTCCCATTTAGGGACGGAAGCAAATATTTAAGAAGAAAATGAGTGGTGCATGCAGAACATAACAGTTAATTACTAAAATAAAATAATTTTATTGATTACTTAAGCTATGTACAAACAAAAATTAAAAATTTACTTACAAATTAAAACATTTAACTGAAGAAGTAGAGAAGAGGGGTTTAAGTAGGCTAATCAGAGGTAGAAACTAAAGATTCGTCTGAGAGAGAGAGCTCAGAGTCTTTCAAAGTTTCGAAGTCTGCATCGCCAAATGAGTTCGGTTTCCTTTTATATACCAAGGAAAGAGAACTATTACAATAACTGGGGTAAAGTAAGAAACATATTACTTAGGTAAAAACATCTTACTTAAGTAAAAGCGAGTATAAAAGCAAAAGTAAAAGTAAATGATTACAGACAACTTTTACTATTGATGAACAGTGCTACAGTGCTGACTTTTTTACTATTCATGGATGCTTTCGGCAACTTTTGACAAAGAGGCCGACAACTTTTGACTCATCAGATGCTTTCGGTGGAAAAGAAAGAGCATCTTTTGACTTTAAAAGCTGCAGGGGTAGGCGCATGTGATTGGGGCTGCTTTTGGTGGAAAAGCAAATTCCTCCGAATAATTGGTCGCTTGAAGTGGTCTTTGGATTTACTGTGGACATTAGGCGAATGGATCCTGAAGGCCCCAGTAGAGGTTGATGGTGCCGTATGGGTCATCATCATCATCGAGGTTCTGAGAGACCATGACCGGAGGATGAAGTACATACCGAGGCTTCTTCATGTATGGCTTCATTAATCCTTTTTGTTGAGTGCTGGGCAATTTTATTAATTTTTTATCGGAACAATTTTAAAATAGAAATTTTACTAGAACATGCTGAACCAGTGGGACTAACTTTAGACTCTTTTGACTTGGATTTTGACTCCTTTTCTTTACTAGCCTGAGGAATGGCTGTGACCAGAAGAGGGGAAACTGGAGAAACAAGAAATTCCTGCTGAACCTGACCAACTATTCTGTTAATGTCGAATTTATCCCACCACTTAACATAAAAGAGGCGAGACACTAGAGGGAGTGGATCTGACTGAATACCATTGACTGGAGTAGAGGGAGGTGGAATTCCGTACTGCCATTTAAGAATCCAGGGGATCTTATATTTACTAACAAATAAAAGAGTGAGGGGAACTCCGTCATTCTTTGGATCTATTTTACTGTGATTGCTAAAATGATTTAGTTGAACTTTAAGGAGGTCGGGAAGAAGGTCATAAGTAGAACCTAACCTATACCACCAAAGAACAAACCAATAGGGGATTGGGCTCTTGAATTTATGGCCAAATTGAATAAACCATGAATGACTATGTGATTCATTTTGGTGAAGGAGAACCTTGTACCAAGCTTCAATATAATCATAATAATGTAAAGAATTATCTTGACTAGAGAGATTCATAAGATCGGAGGGTTTTTTCCCCAATCAGACATTTGAACAAACTGTTTAATGTATAAAGAATGATAAAGAACTTTAGTCTTATCATTGTTGGCGTAAATTGGTTTAATGTTTACTGACTCTGTTTCTAGAAGAATATCCTTATAAAATACAAGAGATTTATAAGGAGCCAGGGGCTGGAAATGCCATCCAGGGGGAAAAAGCTGGCAAAGAAGTTTAATGGGGTCATCTTTTGGTTTCATGTAGGGTTCAATATGAAAAGGTAATTTTCCCACTTAAGCATATGCTCGGAAGGATGATGACCAGAGTCAAGATGAAGCCTTGGTTGGATTACTAAAAGGTTGAATTGGTTCAGCTTCATCGTTAAAAGTTTGAACTATACTGGCTTGGGAAGTGTTCCAAGGATCGTGAATTTGTTTGGTGATAAACTGGTGACTGGGTGAGGAATCAAAGTTCCTCGGGTTGATTACTTGGGCCAAGAGGGCTAACCGGAATTCTCGAGGAAGATGATCCTCTAATGCTATAATCGAATGGTATCAGATTGATAAATTCCTGAGTGAGAAAATCAGGAATTGAATTGTTACTACCTTTAATATATTTAATTTCAAAATCAAAAATGCTTAATAAAGCTTGCCATCTAGCGAAGGAATGCTTAGAGGCTAGATTTTCAACATCTTTTTCTAATATGTATTTTTCTGACTTGCAATCAATGCGAACTAAAAACTTTTGATTTAATAAATCACTTTGAAACTTATTAATACATAATACTAATGAAACTATTTCCTTTTTAATAGTACTGTAATTTAACTGTGTAATATTCCATGCACCGGAATGAAAACGAACAATTTGTTCTAGGGATTCTGGTGTTAACTTCTGTTTAAGAATGCCTCCGAATCCAATATCTGAGGCGTCAGTTTCAACAAATTTATACGCTGAATCATTGGAAATACCAAGACAGGGCAATGCCTTGACTTATTTTTTAACTTGTTGGACGACAGAAGTATGGATGTCAGTCCAAGGTGGAGGATCATCTTATAAACGCTGAAAAAAAGGTTTGCAAATTTTTCTGAGATCCTTGTAGAACTTGCCAATATAATTGAGTGAACCAAGAAATTCCTACAGTTGGGTTTTATTGGTTATCTTATCAGAAAACTTGTCAGCGAATTGAATAGCTCTTTTAATGGGCTGAACTTGTCCTCTGAAGATATTAAGACCAAGAAACCTTATTCTGACCTGAAACAGGCTACATTTGGAAGGAGAAAGAACTAGGCCATTATCTTTAACTGTCTTGAAGAATGATTTCATGTGTTTAATGTGTTCTTCAATGGTCTTAGAAAAAATTAGAATATCGTCGATATAGACAACAATAAAATGACTGAAAGGGTTTAATATGTCATTGAGAATATTTTGAAATTCACTAGGAGCATTTTTCAGGCCAAATGCCTGGACATTCCATTCTTAATGACCGAACGGAGTGGTGAATGCTGTTTTGTACCTATCATCTGGATGAATGGCAATTTGCTAGAAGCCGGACTTAAGGTTAAATTTACTGAATAATGTGGCATTACATAATCTATTGATAAGGTCGTCTTTATTGGGAAGGGGATACCTAATCCACTCGAGAACCTTAATCAATGGTTTGTAATTAATGACTAGGCGAGGTACTCCTCTCTCTTTTTCTGCTTCATTGTTAACATAGAAAGCAGGACAAGACCAAGGGGATTTACTGGGTTTAATTAAACCTTTATTAAGGAGATCATTAATTTCCTTTTTACATAATTCCATTTGCTCATGATTCATCTGAATAGGCCTAGCCTTAGTAGGAATTAAATGTTCTTTAAATTCCTTGGCATAAGAAAGCCTAACCACATGTTTTTTTCGATGCCAGAAGGCATTAGGAGAATCTAAACAAAGGTTGTCCTTTAAATAAGTTTTTAACTCTTCAAATTTTTCCTGAACTTCTTTATTTCGTATCTGTTTTTCAACTCGTTTGTACTTAATTTCTTCTTTTAAGAAATTCAAATGAGTGGATTTACAATTTAATAAATTTAGTGATTTAGAAATAGATTCTTCTTGAATAAATTTTAAATCTCTTTCTTTTGGTTTAATAAGAAATTTAAATGTTATTTTCTTTCCTAAATGATTACAACTTAAGCCTTCATTACTAGTAGTAAATGGGTAGAGTAAATATATAAATGGCAATCCTAAAATTATCTTGTCAGTAAGGTTACAGATTAAAATAAATGATGTTTTAAAACACATATTATCCTGACAGATATGAACCTTAGGTAATTTATATTTTATCTCCGTTTGACTACCATTAGTTGAATTAAGTTTTTTCAGTGGTTTTCTTATAGTATTTGGTTGGGATTAAACCTTCTTGTACACAGTTTAAATCTGCACCTGTATCAACCAAGGCAGGAAGCTGTATAGAGAAGTGTTTATCAACAAATAGGTTAATGGAGACATACCATTTCTGAATGGTAATGTCTTTAATTCTTTTAAGTGAAAGACATTGTACAAATAAATCTGGTTCATCTTTAGCACCAGACGATTCTGGTTCATCGTGATTTTCATCACTAGAGGTGGAATCATTGATCTGAAGATCAGACTTTCTGTCATCCAAATCTTTCCTTAAATTATGTACTTCTAATTTTAAATTAATAATTTCTTTTTTGAGTTTATTAACCTCTTGATTTAATTCTGAAAGAGTAACCTCTTTAACTGGAGATTTAAATATTTCCAATGTTTTATTAAGACTAAAAATTGGTTTTTCTTTAGCTTTAATAAACTTATCACTATCCTTATTATCTTTGGTTAATAAATCTTTTAACTGTTTTGTATACTGAGCCTTTAGCTTAGGATCAGTGATTTTACTAATTAGGTCAATTAACAAAGAACTTTCTTTATCTTCTTTGTTAATCACATTAACTCTTTTATTGCAACAATTTTCATTGCAATTATCTGCACAAATAACGACTTCTTCTGTGTCACTACTTGATTCATTACTACTATCGTTATTATTAAAGGAATAAAGAATATCAGAACCTTCATCATTATTGACGTTGTTCTCTATTCTCATTAACTCTAATATATGTTCAGTGTCTTCAGTAGAAATATTTAGTTGGTTTAATTTTTGCTTTATCTTACATTCATTTTTATAATGACCTTTCTGCCCACAATTGTGGCTAACAATTTTACTTTTGTCATATTTTTTAGATTTAGATTTTTTATTATAATTCTTATTTATAGGTTTGGGTTTATTATAATAACTATCTTGGTTTTTATCTTTGCGATGACTTCGTTTTTTCCCGTGATGTCTATTACTCTTATGAGAATCAATATATTTAAGTCTGTGCTTCCTTCTTGAGGGAGCAACAAGGGGTGAAAACCATATTGTTCACAGAATGTGCCTAACTCATATTTGGCTTTCTTTTTGTCTTTACTAGCTTGTTTGGCTAATTTAAAGTCAATACACATTTTTAATCCAATCTTTTGAATAGAACTGATTATGTCACCGTAAGTGAGATTATCATAATCAATATATCCTAAGTTTTTACTTAATTCTTCACGAACTTTATGTGCAAACAATGACGGTAAACCATTGTTAAATTTTTCTTTCTAGAATGGTTTATTATCGCTCATCACAAGCATCATAACTTCGAAGTAAAAACATCTTTGTACCATCTAAAGTCACTTAGAGTGGGACAAGTGAGATTACTTAAATCGGTCGTGAATCCTTTCCATTATATTACTAGGGGTACTAACAAAATGTTTTATTACGGTAAATATTAAAGTATTAACTCCATCAAAGTGGACCAACACCAACATCTTCACAAAGATGGGGTTGTCGTCTGCCGCATCCAACCGGACAACATGGATTATAGATAACCTAGTGTCTTTCGTGAGGTGTTTCTCCCACCAAGACCTAAGAATACTCGTGAATCCACTAACTAATAACTCAACAATGTCCTGGCCGAAATGATTGTTGAATTTAGTTATATAGCTATTTGCTACCATGGACATATGATTTAATTTATTGAGAATTTCTTGTTCACTAAAACCATCAATGTTCCATTCAGAATTTTATGGATGGAATGTAAAAACTGCTTATCTAGATTTCTCTCTTCGAACTGTAAATTCGGAGGAGTTGGTCTAGAATACCAATTTCTGGTTATGCTAGAATTTTTAACTGTTAACTTGTTTAACTGATCGTATAAATCTGGTAATGAAACAGTGTCAGAATAATCTGATTGGCTACTGCTTTCAATATTTGTTTTAAGCTGATCAATAGTAGCAATAGTGCCACTCGAACTGGGTTCATTTTTTAGTTTTTTAAATAACTCATCGATTGAACGAGTAAGTATGCTGTCATTATTAGGTAAACCTAATTTACTTCTATTTTCTGGTAATTTTAATAGAGGTTGTTCAATTTTTGAATCGGGTTTTTTAATCATATTTTCTTCAAATTTTTCTTCAATACAGTCTAACTGTTTACCTATAGTTGCAAGATACTGATTACTAAAATTTAATTGTTCAATAATTTTTTTATCATCTTTGTTACTATCTGAAATTTTAAATGGACTAGCAACAATGATGTATTTTTCTTTGAAATTAGGACAGTTTTAAAGGGGGGGTGAAGAAGAGACTTTGGATTTATCTTCTTTAATCCACTGTGTTTTAGTAATAACATTACACTTACTTTGATATTGCTCATACCAATCGTAAAATGTAATGATTAATTTTTCGTTAATAATAAATCTTTTCCATCTATTTACAATCTTATCACGCTCCTTTTCTGTGGGGTGATTAGATCTGAATAGATGCCTTTTTTTCTTTATTAGACTTGGAATTGAAATCTTGTACAAGATTGTCCCAATCTAATACGAATTCTTTTTTAATAACTCTTAATTGATTATTAATGGGAATATCAAAATCTGACTGAGTCGGAAACTCAGAAGGGGTTGGAGAGGAAGAACCTTATTCTTCAATATGGTGATTCTGAGTGTAACATGGATGACTCGCCTGACCTTGATTTAAAATTCCTTTCATTTTAATATCTCTAATAGAAGGGTTACTTAGGACTTCTGTATCTCTTCGGGTTTGAACCACTGAAGGGACTGAAGAGCTAGAGTAATCTTCTATGATGACTGATCTTCTCGAACGTTCAAAGCTTACTTTGACAGTTCCATCAGAAAATTGCCTAACATTTTCAATATTCATTATGTTATTAAATATAGGTTGTTGTGGTATTTCACTGGGTAAAGTCCATTGACTAGGTAATGTAATATCTTTCCAGAGGATGGTCCTTGGAATTTGGATAGTAGCATCACTGGTTGAACTTTGGATTAGAACAGTTTGATCTTTAGGGCTTTTATTCAGAGCATGAACATTTAAGTTAGTTTTCATGGTCTTGTAATAAATCCTATAAATCAAAGCAATAGGCTGAAAGCCTTCAATCATTTGGGTTATTTCTCCTGCTGTTTTAATGTTTAATGTTAAAGCTTTTAATAGATGTTGGTCACTCAGACTTAATGTGAAGTCAGGAAAGCAATTGAAATGGATTGGTCCATTGTACAAACTTGACTCCATAGCACCAATCATGCTAGGATAGTAATTCAAAAATCTAGCATCTCTGAGACAGAGGTAGATACATGAATTAATTCCTTTAATGTTCAATGGCTTGACTGCAACTTGAACTAAACCTATATGAATAAAATTATAACCCTTTTTTCTATGTTTTTTAATAACATCTGGGGATAAAAGGCTACAATTTTCATATTCTTTATTAATTGCATAAACTTTTTCAACTGTCTTAACATTGTAATCAGTTTTAAAATTATCTAAAAATGTTGACTAATAAATTCTTTTGGGGAGACTCTGGGAATGTTCCAGTTGTGTAACACTTGACTGATGTTCTCATAACTATGTTCTTCCTGGTTAACTATGTCTGGTATTGGTGGCAAAGTTGACCGGTGACTAACTGACGAATTAGATTTAAATAATCTACTCATTTTTACTAGATTCAAAACAATTTTTCACTATTTATCTTCCATATGCACCTCTTACCACCGAAGTAGACTCATACCCATAATCTAATACCCTATTAATCGCCGCACAAGAGACTTACAAGGGTAGACACGATGAAGGGTGGACTACAGTAAGTTAGGTGATTTCAGATTAAGAATAAAGAAGAAGTTTTGAAAATAGCGCAAATGAAAGATTATTAAAATCTTACTGACAACTAGAAATAAAACAACTTGGCTCTGATACCATTTGGGGATGGAAGAAAATATTTAAGAAGAAAATGAGTGGCGCATGCAGAACATAATAGTCAATTACTAAAATAAAAATAATTTTATTGATTACTTAAGCTATGTACAAACAAAAATTAAAAATTTACTTACAAATTAAAACATTTAACTGAAGAAGTAGAGAAGAGGGGTTTAAGTAGGCTAATTAGAGGTAGAAACTAAAGATTCGTTTGAGAGAGAGAGCTCAAAGTCTTTCAAAGTTTCGAAGTCTGAATCGCCAAATGAGTTTGGTTTCCTTTTATAAACCAAGGAAAGAGAACTATTACAATAACTGGGGTAAAGTAAGAAACATATTACTTAGGTAAAAACATCTTACTTAAGTAAAAGCGAGTAAAAGAAAAGTAAAAGTAAATGATTACGAATAACTTTTACTATTGATGAACGATCTTTATAGTCTTGACTTTTTTACTATTCATGGATGCTTTCGGCAACTTCTGACAAAGAGGCCGACAACTTTTGACTCATCAGATGCTTTCGGTGGAAAAGAAAGAGCATCTTTTGACTTTAAAGGCTGCAGGGGCAGGCGCATGTGATTGAGGCTGCCTTTGGTGGAAAAGCAAATTCCTCCGAATAATTGGCTGCTTGAGCAGGTGCTGGATTTACTATAGACGTTAGGCGAATGGATCCTGAGCGTACTGTAGGTTGATGGTGCCGTATGGGTCATCATCATTATTGAGGTTACAGGGAGAACCATGACTGGAGGATGAAGAACATACTGAGGCTTCTTCATGTATGGCTTCGTCAATCCTTTTGTTGAGTGCCTGGGCAATTTTTATTAATTCTTTACTGGAACAATTTTTTTTTACTTATTGGTTTAATGTTTACTGACTCTGTTTCCCGAAGAATATCCTTATAAAATACAAGAGATTTATAAGGAGCCAGGGGCTGGAAATGCCATCCGGGGAGAAAAAACTGGGCAACAAGCTTAATGGGGTCATCTTTTGGTTTCATGTAGGGTTCAATATGAAAAAGGTAATTTTCTCACTTAAGCATATGCTTAGAAGGAGGATGACTAGGAGCTGAAGATGAAGCCTTGGTTGGATTACTAAAAGGGTCAATTGGTTCAGAGCTTCTTGGTTAAAATTTGAACTATCTGACAGGAAGTGTTCCAAGGATCGTGAATTTGTTTGGTGATAAAGCTGGGGTGTTGGGTGAGGAATCAAAGTTCCTGGGTTGATTACTTTGGGCGATGAGGCGACCGGACCCTTGAGGAAGATGATCCTCTAATGCTCATGGTGAATGGTTTTGTATTGATAAATTCCTGAGTGAGAAAATCAGGAATTGAATTGTTACTACCTTTAATATATTCAATTTCAAAATTAAAAATGCTTAATAAAGCTTGCCATCTAGCGAAGGAATGCTTAGAGGCTAGATTTTCAACATCTTTTTCTAATATGTATTTTGCTGACTTGCAATCAATGCGAACTAAAAACTTTTGATTTAATAAATCACTTTGAAACTTATTAATACATAATACTAATGAAAGTATTTCCTTTTTAATAGTACTATAATTTAACTGTGTAATATTCCATGCACCGGAATGAAAACGAACAATTTGTTCTGGGGATTCTGGTGTTAACTTCTGTTTAAGAATGCCTCCGAATCCAATATCTAAGGCATCAATTTCAACAATTTTATACACTGAATCATTGGAAATACCAAGACAGGGCAATGCCTTGACGTATTTTTTAACTTGTTGGACGACAGAAGTATGGATGTCAGTCCAAGGTGGAGGATCATCTTGCAAACGCTGAAAAAGAGGTTTGCAAATTTTTCTGAGATCCTTGTAGAACTTGACAAATAATTGAGCAAACCAAGAAATCTCTGCAGTTGGGTTTTGTTGGTTATCTTATCGGGAAACTTGTCAGCGAATTGAATAACTCTTTCAATTGGCTGAACTTGTCTTCTGAAGATATTAAGACCAAGAAACCTATACCATTTGGGGATGGAAGCAAATATTTAAGAAGAAAATGAGTGGCGTATGCAGAACATAACAGTCAATTACTAAAATAAAAATAATTTTATTGATTACTTAAGCTATGTACAAACAAAAATTAAAAATTTACTTACAAATTAAAACATTTAACTGAAGAAGTAGAGAAGAGGGGTTTAAGTAGGCTAATCAGAGGTAGAAACTAAAGATTCGTCTGAGAGAAAGAGCTCAGAGTCTTTCAAAGTTTCAAAGTCTGAATCGCCAAATGAGTTCGGTTTCCTTTTATAAACCAAGGAAAGAGAACTATTACAATAACTGGGGTAAAGTAAGAAACATATTACTTAGGTAAAAACATCTTACTTAAGTAAAAGTAGAAGTAAAATCATTTACTAACAAATAAAAGAGTGAGAGGAAATCCGTCATTCTTTGGATCTGTTTTACTGTGATTTCTAAAATGATTTAGTTGAACTTTAAGGAGGTCGGGAAGAAGGTCATAAGTAGAACCTAACCTATACCACCAAAGAACAAACCAATAGGGGATTGGGCTCTTGAATTTATGGTCAAATTGAATGAACCATGAATGACTATGTGATTCATTTTGGTGAAGGAGAACCTTGTACCAAGCTTCAATATAATCATAATAATGAAAGAATTATCTTGACTAGAGATTCATAAGATCGGAGATGTTTTTCCCCAATCGAGACATTTGAACAAACTGCATTTAATGTATAAAGAATGATAAAGAACTTTAGTCTTATCATTGTTGGCGTAAATTGGTTTAATGTTTACTGACTCTGTTTCCAGAAGAATATCCTTATAAAATACAAGAGATTTATAAGGAGTCAGGGGCTGGAAATGCCATCTAGGGGGAAAAACTGGGCAACAAGCTTAATGGGGTCATCTTTTGGTTTCATGTAGGGTTCAATATGAAAAAGGTAATTTTCCCACTTAAGCATATGCTCAGAAGGAGGATGACTAGGAGCTGAAGATGAAACCTTGGTTGGATTACTAAAAGGGTCAATTAGTTAAGGCTATCTTGGTTAAAATTTGAACTATATCTGACTTGGGAAGTGTTCAAGGATCTGTGAATTTGTTTGGTGATAAAGCCTGGGGTGTTGGGTGAGGAATCAAAGTTCCTGGGTTGATTACTTGGGCCAGTAGGGCGACCCGGACCCCTTGAGGAAGATGATCCTCTAATGCTCATAACTGAATGGTACTTGTATTGATAAATTCCCGAGTGAGAAAATCAGGAATTGAATTGTTACTACCTTTAATATATTTAATTTCAAAATCAAAAATGCTTAACAAAGCTTTCCATCTAGCGAAGGAATGCTTAGAGAGCTAGATTTTCAACAATATATATATATATATATATATATATATATATATGTACACACACACACATACACACATATATATAAGTTACATTATAACTATTCAATTATATATTTAACTACATTTGTGATTTATTAGTACTAATTATGTAAGTTACATATTAGTAATAATTAGGAGTTAAGTAGAATTTGAATAGTCTCACTATTTTCTTTTTGTTCCAAAATAAAATAAACTTCTATTAAATGGAACTAAGGAAAAATAGTTTTATCAAACAACTTTCTATCAAAGCTGCTCAGATTTGGTTCACAAAATTTATCGAATATAAAATAAGGTTTGATTGATGCTAGTTTAGCTACCGAGTCGAGCCCGAGTAATCTGAACTTTTCGAACGAGTATCAATAGAAAATTGCAATTTGAGGAGGTTCGAATAATTTATCGAACTTTAAAATTTGCTCATATTTGAATCATTCATATTTCGAGTCGAGCTCGAATCGAACTTTTAATCGAGCGAGTACAAATTGAGCCCGAATTGTTTGCTCATTTTACATCCTTAGTGGTGAAGGCCTTTTCTTTTCTTTTTCCTCATTATTTCAAGTAGGCCAATAATTTGGTTGGGCTATAATACAATAATGGATCAATTACATATTCTATTAAATTTTTAAAAATAATTACAATAATAGTGCACTCATAAAATATTTACACAATTAATGCATTTAAAGTTTTATTTACATAATTAGTGCAATTAGAATCCCTTAAGTTAGGGAATTAGTATTCAATTAGAATTCCTTAATTAGGGGATTAAGATTGATTTACTTATTTAATTAAGTAATTAATAAGTCCCAACTACTTCCATCTCTCTGAAACTCCCAACTACTTCCGGTCTCTTCTTTCTTTCTTTTTCTCTCTATGATTTTCCATCATTTTCTGTTTTTGGGGTTTGTAATAGTAGTCGCCTCTGAAACTTCCATACTACGGTCGGTCAGTGATGCTCTTAATAATATAACGTCTCTAAGCTTCTAAGAATACTCCTAAGGAGAATCATGAGATTGCGAAGATATCGATGAAGGATGATGTTTGTCATTACTGAGTTTATCTTTCCAAGCTTGATATTTTCTACAGATCTTATACAACATGAGTTGTACATGATGGTGGTGGTGGTGGTGCTAAGATGATAAAAGAAATAGTTTGTTTAAATAAAGGTGAGGTTATGGAAAGGTAGTAATACAAGTGGAGGAAGCATCCATAAAATTCTAGTGTGGGCTCGAGATATTGGCGTGGGTGATAATTATTGCCCTTAGCGATTTGGACATAATGATCGAGCCACTTCGAGTTCATAGATGCTATATTTTTGAACCGAGAATGATATCATAAATGATGACACCGATTGAATACGATTGTTGCGATTTTTTAAAAAAATACAGTTGGTAGCCAAACATTCATACCAAGGTAACCAATTCAGTGTTATTAGGTTTCTAATTTATTATTAAAAAATCTATTATAGATTTTTTTATTTAATAGTGCAGTTGGTAGCTAACACTTTATACAAATGTTACCAATTCAGTTTTATTGGGTTACCAATTAATTAAAAAAAAATTATTGTAGATTTTTTTTATAATGCAGATTAGTAGACAAACCTTATCTGAAAAGGTAACCAATTTGGTTTTATTGGGTTACCAATTAATTATAAAAAATCTATTATAGATTATTTTTTTCATAGTGTTGTTGGTAGCCAAACCTTAATATAAATGTAACCAACAAAAACTAAAATTGTTACCTTTGAAAGTTTTGTTACCAATCCTTTGAAATTTCTATTTGTTACCCACAAAAACTAAAATGGTTACCTTTGTATAAATATTTGGATACCAACTGCACTAAAATTTATCTTTTTCTCCTTTTAATTTTTGGACTAAATCAACCTTCGTCATAATGGCAGCTGTGGCCGGCGTCTATGGTGTTGAAGCGGCGGCGTCCATGGTGCGGCGAAGGGGAGGAGGAAGATGACCGGCGAAGGGGAGGAGGAAGATGAAGTTGCCAAACTTTGAATATTTGAATTTTAATTATTATTTTTGAATTTTAATTTATTTTGTTTGTTAGATCTAAGATATTTGAATTTGAATTATTAATTATGGTAGTTATTTTTCCTTGATTTTAGGTTTCCTTATTATTATGAATTGAATCTTATACTAATTCCTTAAATTAAGGAATCCTAATTGCACTAATATTGTAAATAAATATAGAAAGTGTATTAATTACGTAAATTTTTTATGAGTGCACTAATAGTGTAATTACTTTCTAAATGTTGTATACTTATGTAAAGGACCCTACAATAATCACTACAAAAAAAATAGACATTCGACAATGATTTTTCGGGCAACGAATTATAAAGTCGTTGCCAAAAATGCAAGTTTAGCAACGAAATTTGTCGTTTGTTGCAATTTGTGAAAGGCTTTCATTTTTCGTAACGAAATTAATAGTTCGTTGCAAATTTTCGTTGCCAATTAGTTGGCGGGGAAAAAAAAATTCCCGCCTATTTACTTTTTTGTTGCCAATGTGATTTCTCCTCATCGTGGGCAATGAAAAGTTTTTTGTTGCTATATTTTGTTGCCTAATATGGGCTACATTCGTCGTCAACAAAAAATTTTTCGTTGCATATTTTGTACATTTTTTTGCAACGATTAGTAAATTGTTGCTCAAAATTAAAAAAACCCAATAAGTACGTTTTGACCTCTCTTTTTTTCCCCAAAACACTTCATTTATTAATTATTTAATTCACAAACTTAACGTTTGAAACTAAAAAAATGTTGCACCAAAAAATGACAGACACCAAAAATATCACACACTAAAAATGATACAACACCAAAGGTCGTCCCGTCAAGCACACTAAATGGTAGTAGCTAGAAATTTTATCTAAAAAGAAAAACATGCAAATTCTTTATTGTGAATAAATATATTATATAATAATGAATTGATGTATTTAAGGCAACAAAAAACATCATTCTTTTTGTTGTAATATAATGGAAGTCAAATATTTAGATGGCAAATAACATATGAAAATCCATTTATTAAAAATTCACATATTAATTAAAGGGTGAAAATGTGTACAATAACTATGATCAATGGTTTAATGATGCAACTTAACAAGATAGTATATTGACGGGCATAAATATTTACAGAATTAAGGGAAATGAGTAGCATATAAACAGTAAGATAACTTAACAAAAAAGATGAATGGATGCATTGCTCTTGATATATATTCAATTTATCACTATAGTCACAAGGCTACAACTGATCATGTATTGGTGTTCAGCTAATTGGCTGATTTAAAACAACATTGCCTATGAACCGAACCATGCATCTGTGATCAGCTAGCTGGCCTGGCAGATTAAAAACATTGCCTCAATGCTGGAACCGAGCAAAAGAGAGAAGCAAAAATACCGATAAGAGCATAAACAATGGGTTCGTTAGCTGACAATGCTGCTGTTCTGAATCCATTAGCACTGCAACACAACCAATAAATTTAGAGCATGAGGTATTTCCCACAGTAATGGCCTATTTTTTTTTTAATTTTCTCTTACAATGATTCGTAAAGCCATAAACAAGCTAAAGATGTTTTGAAAACCAAACTATTAGTTTCAGCTGATATTTGATTCAAAGATTGTTGAACCTAGAACAAACATTTTACAATTATAAATGGTATTATATCCAGAAATTGAAACTACATGTCAGTCAAATATTTGTAATCTACACAAAAATTGAAACTACATGTCAGCCATATATGCTTTAACTAATTTGTTGGAAAAGTGTCATAGAACTCCAAGGGGTACTTATCTCAAGTGGCAGGGAGCCATGATAACTGTCTCTATGACTCTATATAGTACATGTGGACGCCTCAAAAATAGATATCATTCTCGTTTGAAGTCGCCAAAATCGTAGTGCATGTAATACTGAATACAAACTTAAATATCTCTAACGTGAAATTTGTGAGTTTTAATACAAATATTATCTTTACAGAGCGGTATTCAAACTCAAAATAAGTCCTCAATAAATTTATTATCACACTATTTCACAGAATAGTGAGGACTAATAATGCAAACATCTGGACCGTCACTCCATTCCCCGACTAGTCCCAGTTATATTCTCATTTCCTAAAGAGAACAATGAAATCAAATGGTGAGCTCAACTAGTCTAGTAAGAAATATTATGACTAAGATAATGCAGAATAATTTATTTTTAGCCTTCAACAGTATTAAACTGATAAAATACAATACACATTAAGTTTAACTGTAGCGGAACAAGCAATCCATTAGAAAAGTTAAGTAGAACATGAAATCTATTATCTTCTATGATTTAAAAAGTTTATCAACAGTTTTATCGTTGAGATTCAGCTTAATAAATAATCCACATCATCGAATCATCCATGCACTACGGTCAAGGATATTCATTAGTATTACGACCACAAATTATCCATGCACTACGGGCCAATGATATTCGTGTTTTCATCAATGGTCATGATCATGCCAACAACTGTCCATCAATGCACTATGGGCCAATGAGGATTTTTACCACATTATTTATAACATTACGGTCATGATTATACCGAATAATCCTTGCTCATAATCATACCAAGTCCATCTATGTACTACGGCCAAAGATGACTTTCATAACAATAAAAGCATGAGGATGATGACAATGATATAAGAATTCAATTAAAAGAAAACAAGGATTTTTTAAGATTTATAATTTAATTTATCCAGAATTTAATAATGTCCAAATTGTCAACATGATGATGCTTTGTGGAGTAAAATTCAAGAATAATATTGTATCAAAAATAATTTGGATCGAAAACAAATCAATTTTTGTCATAAATAGTACCCCTGGTGAATAGTAACCGAGTAAATAGTACTCCGTGAATAGTACTCTGACATGAAAAAGTTAAAACTTATCAAGAATGCTCTGAATAATATTTCCATGAAAAGATACTGGATGAAGCGCAAATATCAATGATATTCTACTAATTTCATGGAGTATAGAAGCCAAAACTTTAACAAAATGAGTGTAGAATTCAAAATCTGAAACGAAATAATATTACTTACATACTACAGAGTATGGAAGAAAATATTATTTCATATAAATATTGAACAAAAATAATATCTCTTACCTTGAAAAGAAGAGTATTCCAACTGGTATAGCGGAGATATTCTTGAAGAAAACTTGAACTGTTTTCTACGTTCAAAGCTTTCTAAAACTCAAAAGAAATACGTTCAATATTATAAAAGAAGAATTCTCTAATTCTTGTGTGATTTTCAATTCTAACTAAGCATCCTATTTACAGGAGAATAGAAGGGGTACTATTTGAAATTCTAACGGACCAACAGTTATTCAATTCACGGATGCTTTATGAATTCACGGATGCCAATTTCAAGCAATCATCCATTAAGAACAAAACAAAAAGATATAATACATATATATATATATATATATATATATATATATATATATATAAAATGTTATATAAAACTCCTCCCACACCCTTGAAGCATTTTCAGATTTCTCCCCCCAAAAGTCCTCCACATGTGGGCCCCCACCATATGTCATCATCACATGTGGGCCCCACCTTTATTATAATTTCTATCGATTATTTTGAAAAATGGGGTCCATAAAATAAGCAAAATTACAACAAATACTTCATAAAAATTTCCTCAATATTTTTAACAACTATTATTATTCACAATATTTAACAACCAGATCGTTCCTAGGAAAGAGGGGGCTTTCCAATAAGGATTTTTTCCTATTGGCGCGCAATTAGGTGACCAAACCTCTTCTCGACAGAACTTTCTAGACATCGTCAATATTGCAAATAATAATATGAATAAATGTATCGTCTCAATTATTGATTTAATAATATATAAAATATCGACAATAATTGAATCAAATAACGTGAGATACTATGCAACATTTACTGTAGCAATAATTTAACAAAACTGAGTGACTTCTCACGTACGCATCAATAATCAATACCGTGTGCTACTATGCAACCATGCCAGACATCAGTACTTTTTAACACCGGTATTTCAGCAGTTAACGGTAAAACTTTTGCTGTTATTTTCATAAAAAGATATTTCTGTCGTTTTCTAACTCCGACAATAATTCCGTTGTGGGGTCCACCAATAATTGTGCCGTCGTACGAATATTCCCTGATAAAACGAATATTCCCCGACCAATCGAATATTATATAACAACTTGCATACTTTGCAAAATTTATAAATATTACCCACAACTATAACATTATATTAAATCCACACAATAATATTCAAAAATGACATTTATAGAAAAATTCATCTTTATTCATAAAAGTTGGGGTCTTACAGTAAAAGTCATAGGTTCAATACTCTGCAAAGACAAGGTATTGTGTTCACCCTATTATTAGAAGTGCAAGCATGTGTACGCGATAGAGGGTAGTAGTTTGATATGTATTATTTCTCCATAAGACTGGGTCAAGTGCATGAGCATCTTCAACCTTAAGAATAGGACTTAGTTGTAGTTGTCTTCAATAATGGTTGTAACTTCTTCCACTCTTTCACGTTTTGTGTCACGACCTGTTGCTATTTTTTCAGTTGTTTCCCTTTGTGAATTCTCACTTGGCTTATAAATAGCTTAAGAGCTGTGGAATAAAGATATGCAGAAAATAACTCCAGGCTTCTTCCCTCTGTTTTTCTTTTTCTTGGCTAGTCATTAGCTCACCTTATCAAATTACATACCATTTGGTATCAGAGCCAGGTTCCAGGTTCTATGGACACTCGAGCCAGAAGAAATGCTGAGTTTCATAATGAAGTCAGCGAAATCCTAACTCGCCACGAGTCCAGCTTCGACTGAATCCATGATACCCTCCAAACAATTTTGACAGAACTCTAAACCATGCGAGTCTCACAAAACACCGCTCCCATTGATAATCCATTTGCCCAAACCGAAACCTCCCATAACTAGCCTCTTCCCAATACCAACAATATCCCTGACCGAAACCATAACAACTACCCCGACCAAAACCATGCACATTTGAAACTTTCATTTCCTAACTTTAACGGAGATGATTCGACAGGCTGGATCTTTAAAGCTGAACAATACTTTGATTTCAACAAGGTGGCTCCTGACCAACAAGTTCAACTTGCTTCCTTTCACCTTGAAGGTATAGCTCTCCAATGGCTTTGATGGTTGACCAAGTTTAGAGGTCCTTTAAATTGGAGCGAGCTAACCAAGGCCCTGTTGCTCAGCTTCGGCCCCACTGACTATGAGGATCCCTCGGAAGCTTTGACCCTCCTTAAACAAACTTCAACAGTTGCTACTTATCAAGAAACCTTCGAGATGCTTTCACATCGAGTTGATGTGTTACCCGAAAACTATTTGATTGGATGTTTCATTGCGGGACTCCATGACGACATACTACTAGATGTCAAACTCAAACAACTACGCACCTTAGCCGACACCATTGGAGCTGCCCGCCTAATTGAGGAGTGCAACTCTCTCCAAAAAAGGGGAGCAGTTACTTCCGTCCCTAAGTGGCAGCCCTTACCCCACGATCTGCTCCAAACAACTCAGCTGAAATTCTAGGACCCCCACTCACACCAAAGGTGGGTCAACCTTTGACCATCGCTCCCATACCATTCTGAAGAATTATTAATCAAGAGGAACGAGAACAACATGAAAAAGGGCTGTGCTACTATTGCGACGAGAAGTTTACTCCGGGTCACCGCTGTCAAAACCCTAATTGTTTATGATCGAGGAATTGCCATTACTCGACCCTACCAGTACAATGGATCTTCTTGAAGAACCCGATATAACAGAATCCCTTCCTGAAATCTCATTCCATGTAATAGCAGGGGCAGAACACCCTCAAACATTCCAAGTGGTAGGTAAATTGCAAAATAAAGCGGTGACAGTCCTCATTGATAGTGGGAGCACCCACAACTTTATTGATCAAGCCATAGTCACGAAGTTTGGGCTGGATGTCGCACGTGATCAAAAGTTACAAGTCATGGTGGCTAATTGGGACAAAATCAATTGCGACGGGCGATGCCTTGGACTCACACTCTACGTCCAAAACTTTCCTATTCAAGTTGATTTTTACGTTTTACCCGCGGCGGCATGTCAAGTAGTTTTGGGCATTCAATGGTTAGCCACCCTTGGGACGATTGTAACCGACTACAACAAGCTCACCATGTCTTTCCAGCAAAGAGGTAAAACTTGTATGTTCCAAGGCCTTAGGCAACCAACGGCCACCGCCTTAAGTGATAAGGAACTTCTCAACCTCAATGGCACTCCCTTATTTTTCCAAATCATCCCAACTCATGAAACTGCTGCAGTTAATGACCACCCCGCTGATCTCGCCCAAGTACTCACTGAATTTGAGCATGTCTTTGCTATGCCCCATACCTTGCCACCAATTCAAACCCATGATCACCACATTCCATTATAACCAAATCAAGAACCTGTGAGTGTCCGTCCCTACTGATACCCTTATTATCAAAAGGCAGAAATTGAGAAGATGGTGAAGGAATTTCTTGACTCGGGTTTGATCCGTCCAAGTACCAGTCTGTTTTCTTCGCTGGTATTGCTCGTCAAAAAAGCTAATGGTGGTTGTTAGTTTTATGTGGACTACCGAGCTCTCAACAATATAACCATCAAAGATAAATATCTGATCCCTGTCATCGACGGACTCCTTGACGAATTACATGGATCCTAGTATTTTTCCAAGCTCAATCTCCGTGCCGGATACCATCAGATACGAGTTCAAGAGACTGATATTCATAAAACTGCTTTTCGGACACATGCCGGACATTACGAATTTCTTGTGATGCCCTTCGGGCTTACAAATGGCCCCTCCACCTTCCAGAGTTTGATGAATGACTTGCTGCAACCCTACTTACGGAATTTCGTCCTAGTTTTTTTTGACGACATTTTGGTGTACAACAAAAGTTGGGTCGACCATCTCGACCACCTCCGTGAAGTCCTTCAAGTTTTATCTATCAATCAATTGTTTGCAAAGAAATCCAAATGTTGTTTTGGCATTTCACAGGTGGCATACTTGGGACATCTTATTTCCTTTGCCGGAGTAACAGTTGATCCGACCAAGATTAATTCAGTTCTCGAGTGGCCTATCCCCACTTCGGCAAGAGGAGTTCGTGGTTTCCTTGGATTAGCTAGCTACTATCTCAAATTTATTAGTGGGTTTAGAGGGATTGCTGCACCACTCACTCGCCTATTATCCAATGATGGGTTTCAATGGACTTTCGAGGCTGCCGTTGCCTTCTCCCAATTAAAGAAGGCACTCACATCTCCGCCAGTCCTCCGCTTACCCGATTTCTCTCAATCCTTTGTGATCGAATGCGACGCTTGTGGAGTAGGCATCGGAGCTATTTTATCACAACAAGGCCAACCAATTGCATACTTTAGTGAAGCTCTTAAACCCTCGGCCTTGACTTTATCAACATATGAGAAGGAGATGTTAGCAATAGTCAAAGCCATCCGCAAATGGCGACCATATCTCATCGGTAAACCTTTCATCGTTTGCACGGATCAGAGAAGTTTAAAATATTTGTTGGAGCAACGAATCACAACGCTGGCTCAAACACGGTGGTTACCAAAAATTCTCGGGTATGATTACATCATTGAATACAAGAAAGGAAAAGAGAACTGTGGTGTTGATGCTCTCTCACGGGTTGGAGAGCTCGCCTTCCTTGTTGTGTCCTCGCCCATCGCAGACTGGTGGACCACACTCCAGCAAGAGGTAGCAACCGATCCATTCTATACTCAGCTGTTGGGCTCACTACCACCACAATATTCCTTACGAGATGGGGTGCTATTCAAACATGGGTGTATTTATTTGAGTCCCTCTTCGCAGCTTATTCCTACCATTCTATCCACCCATCACTCTTCACCGGTTGGGGGACACTTTGGCTATCATAAAACAATGAGCCGCCTCCGTGCAAGTTTCACTTGGCCTCACATGCGCACCGCGGTCAAAGACTTCATAAAGAATTGTGATGTCTGTCAATGTTGCAAATCTGATAATACACGACCCGCCAGTTTATTACAACTGCTGCCCATACCCAATAAAATCTGGACTGATATCTCCATGGATTTTGTGGAAGGATTACCATTATCCCGAAGCAAAAATGTCATCATGGTAGTGGTTGATCGCTTGTTCAAATATGCACATTTCCTTCCACTTAAACATCCATTTACTTCCCTCACAGTAGCTCAAGTCTTTCTCGAACAAATTGTCCGACTACACGGAATGCCAGCGTCTATTGTCAGTGATCGTGATAAAATTTTTATTAGTTTATTTTGGAAAACCTTATTTCGGTTGCAGGGGACAGCTCTCTGTATGAGCTCTAGTTATCATCCACAGACCGACGGTCAGACGGAAGTTGTTTTCGAGATTGGTGATTATGTCTACCTCAAACTTCAGCCGTACAGGCAGAAGACCGTAGCCGTCTGCAGCTCCATGAAGCTCTCACCTCGATTCTTTAGTCCTTACAAGATCCTTTCACGAGTCGGACCAGTGGCTTACAAATTTGAATTACCGGCTGCTTCCCAAATCCATGACGTCTTTCATGTGAGTCTTTTAAAGAAACACATCGGCTCTGTCCCTTCTGCCTCCCCGCGCCTGCCTCCCATCTCTGACGCATCTGAAATTCTTCCTCAACCTGAAGCTGTGTTGGACACCCATGTCATTCAAAGAGGTCTTTACCGACCCAAAGCTGAGATTTTGGTTAAATGGAGGGGTGCACCCGTGGAAGACGCCACTTGGGAAAATCGTTGGCATTTTTTGAAGACCTACCCTGCATTTATCCTTGCAGACAAGGATACTGTAAGGGGGGAGGAATGATATGTATTATTTCTCCATAAGACTGGGTCAAGTGCATGAGCATCTTCAACCTTAAGAATAGGACTTAGTTGTAGTTGTCTTCAATAATGGTTGTAACTTCTTCCACTTACTTCTTCCACTCTTTCACGTTTTGTGTCACGACCTGTTGCACGACATGTTGCTATTTTTTCAGTTGTTTCCCTTTGTGAATTCTCACTTGGCTTATAAATAGCTTAAGAGCTGTGGAATAAAGATATTCAGAAAATAACTCCAGGCTTTTTCCCTCTGTTTTTCTTCTTCTTGGTTAGTCATTAGCTCACCTTATCAAATTACATACCATAGTTATGAAGTGAAGGGATGTTTAGACAAATACCAAAATACATATAACAACTAACCAAATTTGCCATGTTTCAGTTGGTGCTTCACCTAATTTTCTCTTCGTAACTTAACCAACATCCTCAATCAGATTATTCTTGATGCAGAGGCGGAACTAGGCGGGGGGGGGGCATTAACTCCGGTAGGAGGTGGCGGTCCAAAGCAGGAGATTGAAATGAGGCGGGGGCAACAAAGAACTGAGCCAGTGGCCGTGAGTAGGTCGACCTTCTTCTCCGAAAATGATCCAATTCATAACAGTCTGCTTTTAACATTTTTTAAGAAACATGAAACGACGTCGTTTCATTAAAAAAAATTATTAGGTCTCCCTCTTTACAGTTTACAGTACGCTTCCGGCTTCACTCTCCGCCTCTCCCTGACTCCCTCTGTAGTCTCTTCGTCTATTCCCTGCTACCGAGTTCAGCCTCAGCCACCACTAGCCCACTATTCCGTCCGCCGTCGCCCGCCGCCGGCCTGCCGCTGTGACGCTGTCTGCTGACTCTGCTCCACGCCTCCACTGCGAAGGTCTAGGTAATTAAATTTGTACTCGTTTTGCAAGAGATTATTCAGTTATTCTGATTGATATTCTTAATTCTTAATTATTCTTGATTGTGGTTAGCCTGTAAGCCTAATATTCTTAATTCTTAAATATTCTGATTGCAACTTGCAAGAGCCTCAGCCTCCACTGATTGTGATTTGTGCTTATTCTTAATTATTTTTCCCATTATTTGAAATATAATGTATTTTCGTAAAATATATACTATTTTTTTTTTCATTTTACTAGTTATCTTATGTATTTATCAATAAAATCAGGGGTATTGACAAAAATTCGGATTCCCATTATTTTGAAATATAATGTATTTGGGTTTGGGAAGTCTTGCTAAGAAGCTGATTGAAACAAGACATATGACTTTTACATTGGTATATCGATTGATCGAGTTGGCTTTAGTTTTACCAACAGAATCGCTCATCGTTGAAGGAATATTCTCTCGTGATGAAAATTGTCAAGACCGACTTTGCGTAACAAAATGGGGAGCAGTGGATGAATGATAGTCGGTAGTTTTATATGAGAAGGATATTTTTTCAACAATTGAAAACGAACAAATTTTCGAGACGTTTTCAAAAACCATTGACTTCATGAGATATGATTCTGCACTCACTTTTCACGTCAGATAACCGAGAAAGAAAGCTTCTCAAGCGTCAATAAATATTTTTTTTATTGATGTATTTTGCCCTCCCTTAAAATATGTTCTAGTTCCGCCACTGCTTCGATCATCTTGAAATATCTATAACATCATGCAGGTTCTCTTCACAGTAAATTAATACCCAGTCACCATCGTTATCCAGATAATTGATGTTAAACATTTCATCCTTTAATCTCTGCCTCTCCGCCACTTTCCCCCTCAACTCTACCGTTCTTGATGAAAAAGGTAGCTGAAACTTTATAGTATTAGCTTTATCTTCACTGCAAAATTTTGCTTTTATGGTCAGGGAACCTGAATCTTTTAAAGTTATCACATGATGTATTTTATGAGCAATAGCAACTGCCACTTGCTCAGGTGGAACATTAGAATGTGAGATGTCATTTCTATTAGATTCTAGAATTCGTTGTTCACCATTTTGACCAAACTCAGTTTAGCTTTCCAAAGTAGACAGGGAATACTTAACCTTTTTTCCCTTCTTAGATGGCCACCTAAAGATACCTTGTTTCCTACACGCACGTTTCAGTGTTGATCGACTAGCTGCAAAATAAAATTCCACATAAGTTGAGTCCTTTCTATTTTTGCCACCCTGAGTGTTCATCCAATATTTTAACAATAAGAAAAAAATAAGTTAGAATAACAGAGATGTTATTGGAAAAGGGTATAATGTGTTTATATTTTCTTGTGAGTGGTTTGATGTATCTAATCGGCGTATGGGTATTAGGAAGGATACACATTTTACAAGTGTAAATGTAAGTAGTACATGGTATAGAAACGACCCATGCATATTAGCTTCTCAAGCAAAACAAGTTTTTTTTGTTGATGATTTGAAATTAGGCGGCAACTAGAAAATTGTTCAAAGGTTTAACCACCGACATGTATTTGATGTTCCGAAGGATGAAATGGACGAGATTGAAAAATATACCACCGACAATGTTGTTAACCTTGATGATGATCACTCACCCAATATTGACATTTTTGTTCAAGATCGGGATATAAGGCCAATGAATAGAGATGATGTTGATCCAGAAACAATAAATAACAGTGTCTTGAGACAAAGAACTCAAAAAATTAACATTGAACACAATATCTTATTGGATGGAGACATAGATGATGATGTTGATGAGGATGATTTTGAGGAGGATGAATTTGACGAGGGGTATAGTGAGGATGATACACCTGTAGATTATCGTAGCGAAGAAGAACAAAGTATGGACGAGGAAGAGAAAGATGATCAGAACTAGCATCAAATAAGGTATGCCTTTCATCTTATCAAAGTTGAAACATTTGAATGATGATTAATTATTTAGTTTACCTTGATTAATCATTATATGTATTTTCATCAGCAGCAGAACATATCACATCCAAGTACGTGCGAAAGTTTAGTCAAATTAAACAACTCTCTTATTGGTTCTATCCTGTTCGGTCTTTCTCTCAACCATAAACAGGTTTTTTCATTTCACATATATACATACACGTTACTAGCTCACCTTTCATTTTTTCTTTCTTAATTACTTCGGTAGTCCACAATTTGTAATAAAATCATTAAATTGTAATAGTTCATCTGTTCAACATTGATACGATGAAAATCACTAATTAAGTCTTAAGTTGTAAGAAAATGAGCTTAATAAACATGGAATGCTATTAGCAAAACCAAGTCTTGATGGGGGAGTAGTTTTTGAAACAAAATACCTATTTTTCACTTCCTCAATTGCCTGTAAAATGGGGCTATTCTAACTTCAACGAACATAGATTTTTGGGTATTTAATAAGAAATTTACAACAATATCTTCTATTAAGTGGATCTTAATTTTGATCCTTGGTGTTTGGGTGTAATATCTGGATGGACTTTAGTACTTGACTAACTAAAAAAACTTGGAATTCTTATAATGTCTTCTTGACATACCACTCTGTTTATATCAGGTGATCCATCTAAATGAAAGGAAGTGGGTTGAAGATACCACTTACCCCCGCTTTACAATGACCGATCAAAGCTTTGGTTCAATATACCTCTCATGGGAAGCCTTATGCAAGTTGATTCCTATATATTATTTTGATACAAGTGGATATGCTTTTGCCTATCCTCTTCCCAGGATATTTGGGTGCAAAGTCATGTGCTACACACATTACCCAACAATCAGCTTAGACATGCTTTCTCGTGTCAATGCACGAACTTCTATGTACAACAATGATGCCGTGGTTGCTAAAAGGTTTGTAATCTAAGTTATGATACATGTTTGTATACATGCTTATGAAATATTGTTTTTAACTATGTTGGAAGATGATTTGTAATACCGTAATTCAAACCTCCTGGTTCTTTTATAGTCTTGTAACTCGGTCAAAAGTTTTTTGTTTCTTAATTGAGTTTTTAGATTACTGTTCATAATCTGCAAGTAATAAATTGCCAATTTTGGGATGCTAGTCTATTAAAGGTTGAAAAGTCCAATCTCTTTTAGTTTAGTTGTTCTCTTCTCATGTGAAGCTGACATATTCACTTGAATGACATCATTCTGCTATCCCAGTGCAAAGTCATCTATTATACATTTTTTAGCTGGCTTTATGGGATTGTAGGCTCTCGTGCGCACCTTGTGATGGTTAATTCCTCATGGACACATTCTCATATTGATAAGCTTTGGGGAATACCAGATTGCACAAATCGTGTCTATCCTCCTTGTTATACATCAGGACTTCAGGTTTAAAATTTCTTAGTTTCTATAGTCATGCTCCTCCCTATTCAAATGTTTATGTTTACAGAGTTGTATTCCTTGCATCATGTTATGGGTTCTAATCTGTTTTAGTTGAACAGGCGCTTCCACTAGAGAGGTTAACAATACCACCAAAAATTATTTCCGTGGCTTAATTTCGTCCAGAGAAGGTGAACATTTTTTATAATATAAACCTTATGTGCACAAGGTAGTATAGTTGTCGGCTCTAAACCTTATGGTACTAAATTCTTGTTTCTCAGGCACACTCTCTTCAACTGGAGGCATTTTCACTTGCCATCAAGAATTTAGATAAGGACTTGCCTAAACCAAAACTCCAATTTGTTGGTAGTTGTCGGAATGAGGCAGATGAAACTTGGTTGCAGAATTTGAAAGACCAAGCTATTGGACTGAAGGTTGATGAGCATGTGGAGTTCTTCAAGAATGTTATGTGCAGGTTTGTGGCAATTCAAATTTATATATCGATTGCTTCTAACGTATACATGTATAGTTTGGGTACTATGCTGACATTCCTTATAATAGGTAGGGTAGTTCAGTGGTATTTTAAACTAAGCATGAATTCTTTGTTTCTTCCGCGAAGTATAGTAAATTGAAGCAGTATAAAGAAATTATTATATGGAAATTTAGGATTTTATATATGTAAATTACCCAGGGAAAAATCTGTCTTCCTTGTTTTGGTTATTGAAGTTTTATGCTCTCTACATTCCAATTCAAGTTTCAAAACCATGTCTGGATGATGGTATTGTTATTTGGAGTTATAATTGATTTACTAGCTAATTGCAATTTTAAATTCATAACATGCTAGGTTCATATAGTTTTGCAGATTCTCAGAATTGATGTGATATGACCTTTGCAATCGCCCCTACACATGAATGATGTATGTAGGACTCAAATACCCCTCTCCAAGTTTTTGAATTAAAGGAAAGGTCTTGGGTTGATATTTCTGGATTAAGAAATTCATCATGCCTCATTTTTCAATGCTTGGAAGAATCTTCTTCTCAGTTAACTATCAATGTACAATTATAAAATTTGATGAGCTGGGGGCAACTACCTTGAAAGGATAATTTGTATCGAGTTATTAATATTTCACAAAAATTGAATTTTAACAATGGTTAACATAGTCACTTGCTGTGATTTACATTTACTTTGTTTGTGTTTGTTTTTGTGTGTGCGTGTGTATATATTTATTATATTTCTTTTTTGACTCGGTCATTTGTTGTGATTTTTATGTTTGCCTTTGTATGAGCAGCTATGGAGGCTTGTGCCATATCTATCACTTGATTTCGGGTTATAGTCTGTTACTAAATTTCTTAGATGTTTTCCTTCATTGAGAAGTTATTTTTTTATTTTATTTTATTTTTTTCATTTGAACCGCAGGGATTTGGTGAGACTCTTAGGTGGTGCAGTTACAGGAATCCATTCTATGATAGATGAGCATTTTGGCATTAGCGTTGTAGAGTACATGGCAAGAGGAGCCATACCAATCGGTATGCATTGTACTTCTGTTCCTATCATATACTACATCTTATATTGAAAAGAGAGCCATACCAATCGGTATGCACTGTACGAAGTTTGATTGTAAAGATGATGAATGATCATGTATCAGATGATTTTATTGAATTAATAATATTTTAGTTTTTTAGAATTTCTGTCATAATTTGTTATGGGGTTATTGAGACATAACTTTTTTTGTTTATAAAATAATTTTGACATTCATTACATAACAAAAGAAAAGGCAATATTTATATCGTTGCAAATCATAACAAATTTCGTTGCACATGAAAAGTAAACGATAACGTATAGTGTCGTTGCTAATTGACAATAACTTTTGTTGCTCTCTAAAAATAATCATCTTTGAATAATATTGTTGCTAATTCATCATAATTATCCATAAAAAAAATCAACGACAACGCAAAATTTCGTTGCAAATTAATATATAATTGGTTTATTTTATGCATTTAGCAACAAACATCGTTACCAAAAAGTACACAATTAGCAACAAAATCTAATTAAGACAATAATTTCTACATTGTATAGTAACGACAAACTTCGTTGGCAAATGTGTATCAAATGCAACTAATTTTATCTTAGTTGGATAATAAAAAGATTATTTTCGTTGCCAATTAGACTTATTTTGCAACGAAAATTATTTTTCATTAACAATTTCTTAATAAATTTGCTACAAAATATTTCATTGCTAAATGATTTATGATTTTACACGAAAACAAAATTTCGTTGCGAAATATATTACTTTTTGCAACGAAAAAAAATTCGTTGCTAGACAATTAGCAACGCTCATTGCGCAACGAAATGTCCAACGAACGAAAAATCGTTGCAAATGACGACAATGCAAAATTTCGTTGCAAATTAATATATAACTGGTTTATTTTGTACATTTAGCAACAAACATCATTACCAAAAAGTACATAATTAGCAACGAAAACCAATTAAGGCAATAATTTCTATATTGATCAGTAACGACAAACTTCGTTGGCAAATGTGTATCAAATGCAACGAATTTTATCTTCGTTGGAAAATAAAAAGATTCTTTTCGTTGCCAATTAGGCGTATTTTGCAATGAAAATTATTTTTCAGTAACAATTTCTTAATAAATTTACTACAAAATATTTCATTACTAAATGATTTATGATTTTACACGAAAACAAAATTTCGTTGCGAAATATATTACTTTCTGCAACGGAAAATAATGATTCGTTGTTAGACAATTAGCAACGCTCATTGCGGAACGAAATATCCAACAAACGAAAAATAGTTGCAAATGGTATTTGACAACGAAATTTCGCACATTTAGCAACGAAAACTATTTATTGCAAAATCACCATTTTTTTATAGTGAATCCCTTCTTCCCTTTCATTATATAATTTATATATGACATTTAAAGACATAATTATACATACTAAAAAGTCTTATTAATATAAATATTAGGTAATTAATGTTAATTTTTATGTACTAATTAATTACTCATCCTCTTCCCCTCTTTCTCTCTCTCACATTTACTGAGATTTTTAGGGGCAAAACAGAAAATGATTAGATTTTTTCTCCTAAATATGCGTAAAACATCTTATATTATGGGGAAAAAAATTCTTCTAAAATGTAATATATAATGGAAAGGAGAGTAAAAGAGTATTTATTTTTTGGACTCGTAGTAGAGTCTGTTCGGCCATAGCTTATAAGTTAGTCAAATTAATTTATAAGTCATTTTTTATTGTTTGAATATTTATCTCTGACTTAATTTTTCACTTATAATTTATTTTAAAATAACTTATACGTCATTCTAAATAAGTAAATAAGTAAAATTGACCAAATATAATGATCATTCTACCCTTCTACATTTTCACAAATTATATTTAGTCATTAGGATAATTATTTCCTCAATATTTATTTAAAGTTCTTTTAATTATTATGAGTTTTTCAAGTATAATAATAATAATAATAATAATAATAATAATAATAATAATAATAATAATAATAACTAATGGATATTATGTCAAAAAATGAAAAAATGAAAACTCATAAATATTGAAGTTATGGTTCTTTTAATGTTTTATTAATATTGGAATCATGATTCTTATGATCAAGAATCTACGTATTTTTTTTTTACTAATTTTATTTTTAGTAATATTTATAATAGATTTTAACTTATAATTCATATCAATCCAACACATTTACAACTTGTTTTAATTTAATTTTTATGTATAAATTAAATTGGTGTTGAACTCTTTTTCTTATTAATAAAAATTGAAAGTCCAATAATAATCTAGAAGGGGGGTTGAATAGATTATCACCGTTTAAAAAATTATCTTAGGACTTTTTGAATTTTTAGAAAAATCAATTTAGAGTGTCAAAAATTAATATACAAGATAAGAAAAATTCAATCACACAATGCACAAAGATTTATCTGGTTCACAATATATAGCTCGGGTATATTGTTACGTCCAGTCTCAAGCTCCTCTCCAGGACTTGAGATCCTATTACTCTTAGTAATAAAAATTCCTTCAATAGGTGGAGAAGCCTTTATAAAGTTTTAAAGATTAACTTACAACTATTCACAACTAACTATCTCGAACAGCGAACTCCCACCTCTTTCCCCAAGCTTAGTTGTAACTTCTTTTGAGTTCAAAACTATTCTATGATCTGGTCTTGAAACAACAATCTATTCCTTACCTCACAAGTACACTATAGACTCAACTCCTAGCTGACCTCTCTAAGACTCTAGTCTTGGTCAAAGAATTTTTGTCTTTCTCATATATATATAAAATAAACTAACTCTACCCTTTTTTCCTTTTTACAAAAGATTGATTTAACTTTGTTTCTAAAGTAAGCAGATAAAGTTTAATACACACACACACACACACACACACACACACACACACACACACATATATATATATATATATATATATATGACTTTAAATAACTATTATAGTTGATACTTCTCAAATAAGTAGATAAACAATTAAATATCAAATAAAAGTTCAAAGACTTTTATGTGAAGTGCTTACTGTAAGCATATATGTAAATTGATACACTTTTATAAAGATTTTCTTTTCTAATAAATAATGTGTTTCAATGGTTTATAAAGATTTAGAAAAGATTTTCTTTATAAATAAAAGTGTGTTTCTATGATAAACATATTTAGCTTTGAGTTCATATATATAAGTATAAATAACTTATATATGGTGCAACAAGTATTTTAAGAATGAATAAGATTTGTGTGGAAAATATTTGTGATGACAGTTATCAAATATAACAATTTAATCAATTAAATAATAATTGATTTAACAAATAAATCTGTTTCACTTATATATATATATATATATATATATATATATATATTTGATCTATGTTGTGAAAATTTGGCCACTTAGGATTTTAAAGATCGTTCAGAGAATTTCAAAGAAATAACATCCGAATTATATCGGTATTTAAGTACTGACCAAATTGTTTGTTTCACAATCTGATAATTGTATAAATATTTTTCAATATTTGTATAATGTATGTAAGACCCCAACTTTTATGAATAAAGAATAATTTTCTCGAAATATTTTTTTGAATATTATGGTTTGGATTTGATATAATGTTATAGTTGTGGGTAATATTTACAAATTTTGCAAAGTAAGCAAGTGGTTATATAATATGGTCGGGGAATATTCGTTTTAACAGGGAATATTAAATGCGACGATTTATTAACAATCATTCGGTGGACCCTACAACGGAAGTATTGTCGTAGTTAGAAAACAAAATAATTATCTTTTATAAAAATAACGGCGGAAGTTTTACCGTTAAACCGTTGAAACCACCAGTAGTAAAAGTAAGATGTCTGGCGTGATTGCATAGTAGTACATGGTATTGATTATTGATGCTTACGTGAGAAGTCACTCGGTTATACTCAATTATCGGGTACAATAATTGCCGTGATCATATCTCTCATATTATTGATTCGATTATTGTCACAAGATCATCCGTGATAATATGATATATTATTAAATCAATAATTGAGACGACAAAGTTATTCATATTATTAAATTGCAATATTTACAATGTACAGAAGTTACATCGAGGAGAGGTTTGGTCATCTAATTTTTTGCGCCAATAAGGAGAAAATCTTATCGAAAAGCCCCCTCTTTCTCGAGGAACGACACGGTTGTTAAATATTGTGAGTTATAATATTAATGATGAATAAGTTCGTGTTGATTAAAGATGAAATTGATAGTTCCATTGTGTTAGAATTATTAGTGTTAGTGGAAATCGATATTTATTTCGATATTAATTGATGTCTAGAAGTTATCTTTGACCAAATCGGGTAATTAACCAGATAAATGAGCAATTAATTGCTATTAATTCACATGATTATAATTATTTGTTCACATGTGTGTACTATTGATTCACATTCTTGTACTATTAGGGGAGGTGGTGCAAGTTTGATAATACTTGCAGGACTAAATTAAAAATGAAAGTAAAGTTGAAGATATTGTATTGTAATATTTCGAGCCCCAAAACGTGCAATTATCGAAACTATATTTTCCTATAAATAGAAGCTCATTCTTCCTTCATTTCTCACCAATTCACAAAAGCTATAGAGCAATTATTATAGAGAGAAATTATAGAGAGAAAGAAGAAGAGAAGTCTGCTACCTCTCTACTCCAGTATCTAGTTTCTTTCTAAGGTAAGGGGTATAATTTCTTTCGTATTCATGAAGAGAGCTTCTGTTATTCCATTCTTTATTATTATGTTGAATAACTTGATCATGTCAAGTACTTGCATACATGGTGAAATTCTTCTCATTATTCCATTCTTTATTATTATGTTGTAATAACTCTGTATACATGCTAAGTACCACATACATGGTAAAATTCTTACATTGTTCCATTCTTTATTATTTCATTTGGAATATCACGTCTGCATGCGGATTACGCTAGAATCTGGTTCCATTCTTTATTATTCTCGTTGGAATAACTTGTCTCGTAAGGCCTATCGCATGCGTGGTGAATTCTTTGTTATTCCATTCTTTATTATTCATTGGAATATCCTGTTTGTATTTAATTACACTAGACTGGTTCCATTCTTTATTATTCATTGGAATAACATGTCATGCGGTCTATCGCATTTATGGTGAATTCTTACGTTATTCCATTCTTTATTATTTTGTTGGAATATCACATGCAATGCGGATTACGTATGACCTGGTTCCATTCTTTATTATTCTGTTGGAATAACCTGTCTATGTGGATTATCACATGCATGGTGAATGATCCTTCGTATTCATTTCTTATTAAATTATGGGAATGATGCATACATGTGGATTACCGCATGGCGGTGAAAATCCATTTGTAGTTTCATATATTCTATGATACTCATTTGGTTAAAGTTTTGGCCTCTATACTCCATGAAATTAGTAGAATATCCTGGATATTTGCGCTTCATCCAGTATCTTTTCATGGAAATATTCTTCTGAGCACTTGAATTTTACTCCATAAAGCAGTATCATGTTGACAATTTGGACGTAATTGATTTCAAGATAAATTAACTTATAAATCTTTAAAATTTATTCTTGAACTTGTTTTATTGAATTATTATGTCATTGTCATCATCCTCATGCTTATATTATGATGAAAGTCATCTTTGACTTACGTGCATTGATGGACTTGGTATGATTATGACCAGGGACTATTCGGTATAATCATGACCTGTAATGTTATAAATGATGTGGTAAAAGTCCTCGGTAGCCTGTAGTGCATTGATGGACAATTTTTTGGTATGATTATGACCAGGGATTATTCGGTATAGTCATGAACATTGATGATTTAATGAATATCCTTGGCCCGTAGTCCAGGGATGACTCGATGATGTGGTTTATTTATTGTCGAGTCTCAATGATAAAAATTGATGAAAACATTTTAAATCATAGAAGATAGTAGATATCATGCTCTACTTGACTCTTCTAATGGATTGCTTATTCCGCTGCAGTTAAACTTGATGTCTATTGTATTTTATCGGTTGAACATTGTTGAAGACTAATGATAATTTATTCTCGCATTATCTTAGTCATAATATTTCATCGGGCTAGTTGAGCTCACCTTTCTTTCTTTCATTTCTCTTCAGGAAATGAGAACGTAGCCGGGATTAGTCAAGGAACGGAGTGACGGTCCAGATGATAGCATTAGTAGTCCTCACTATTCTGTTAAATAGTGTGACAATAAATGTAATGAGGACTCCATTGAGTGTGGATATTGTCTAGATGACAATATTCTTATTAAAACTCTTAGATTATGTTTTGTCGTATTTTACACGACTGTTGTATAATTAAGTTTGTATTTGTATTTTATACCATGTATTTGGCGACTCAAGATGGGTGATGTATACCTGTTTTGGGGGAGTCACAATGTATCTATATTAATAAAAAGCTACTTAGGATTTTAAAGACCGTCTAGAGAATTTCAGAGAAATTACTTTCGAATTATATCGATATCTAAGTACTGATTATATATATATATATATATATGTGTGTGTGTGTGTGTGTGTGTGTGTAACAATGTTTGATAAATTTGTTTCACTCACGTATATATATTATATTATATTTGATCTACGTTGTGAAAATTTGGCCACTTAGAATTTTGTAGACACTCAAAATTTTCTGCCTACTTGTTACTAACATTGACTGGGAAGTGCGAGAATCTTTCAGAGAGATAACCTCGGAAGGCGACTTTAGCTTAATCTCGGAAATACCAACGAAAGTGCAGTTTCAACCACGAAAAACACATTGGGAGTATCATTTCCCCATGTCGGAGATAACCCCGAGGATAGCAGTGCAAATACCGAAAATTCCACCGGAGAAGGCCTATTCATCTTGGAGATAACCCCGAGATATTCAATCTCAGTCCCGAAAATAACACCGGGAAAGACAATATCAACCTTGGAGATAACCCCAAGGAGTGCAATTGCAGTTCCGGAGATAACCCCGGAGATGCTCGTTTCAGTCCATGCAGTCAGCTTCAACCTCGGGACTCACACTGAGGCACTTAATTCCCAAACCTGGAGATAACCCCGTGAGGACAGACACACCTCAGAGACAACTCTGAGGGCATTCAACATTTGCAGTAGCCCAATCTCAGAGATAACCTTGAGCAACGTCTGCTTTATCAGCCAAAACCGAAGATAACCCCGGTGAAGGGAAAAATCGTCAAATTGCCACCTCAACCCCACATGGCGCCGTCTCAACAAACAACAATCAACATAAATTCTACACAACAATGTCCCAATAGAACCAAGGAGTTGCAATCCCGAGTGACTACTACGCAAGGCAAAACACCGGATACAATTTGAAGCTTGAAGAGATAGAACATGGTTCCATCTTCCTGACTTCGTACAACCTCTAATTCCATGTCATTGCGTAGCTCGACAACAAAAGAAATCAAAGCAGGTCTTATACACCTCAATCGGATGCTTTCGGATTGAAGTTACGCAAGTTCGAACCGACATCACGCTGCAGCATGCGCGTGCTTTATTCTGGCCGCAGGACTCATGGAGCTAAGGGCACCACAGGCGCTGCAGTAGTGCACTCATGGGTTCCCAGCTCTATAAATATAGGGCTTGGGGTGGCCATATTTAAGAGAAAAAAGGCGAGGAAGCCTTGTCAAATTTGCTCTGTACACACCCTATATTGAGTGCTTTCTCATTTTTAACACTTGTGAGCTCACATATAGCTATATTTTTATCGGCGGGAGCCGAGTGTTCATCCACTTAAAGTCATAGAAGTCTTCTTTGGCAGCCCACTGTAAGCCTTCTTACACACTATAAAGTCTTTCTCTTCATCTTTGCACACACTCTTTTTCACATTGAGAGTCGTGTTGTGTGCGTGTTTGTATCAATAAGAGTTTGCTTACTAATTAAAGGTTTAATACAAGAATGTATAACTAAACAAGGCTATCAAAGTCAAAGATCGGATATCAACAATATATAATTGAATAAACATGATATACATGCAAAGTGCTATATCCAAAAGAGTTAGAACAATCTTATTTGAATCGATGTATTAGAAAAATATATGCTTTGAATAATAATATCAAGGTTTAGAAAAGTAAAACTCGCTTGAGGTAACGAATTAGGTTACACGAGCTTATTCAATCGTACTTAAGGATATAATCAATAGTCTTGCTCAACAAAATTTAGGAACTTGCATTCATTAACAAAAGAATGAAGTTAGAAAGCTTACTCAATGTAAAGAGTTAAAGTTTAGAGACTTGCCTTGTATGCAAGCTACACAAGTGTAAAATATTCTCCAATTACCCTACATATATCATTGAAATCGCAACAACAATTAATTGTATGAATATTAGCTTTATGGGTTTTAACCCATCATTTAGGTCATAACCCTAACTTAGCACCTAACCATGTAGGTTAACATACATAACGAATCTGAAATCTCATTACGATTCAACATAACTTAATCGTTCATCCCTAACTTTTGAAAACATTACATTTGACTTCATTTCCTAACTTATTTAAATAATTATTTAAAATCTTCACACTTTGAATTGCAACACATTACAATCTGTTATTATAGTTTATATTATGTCTTAACATCATTAGTATGCATGCTTTAGCTAATATAAGTCCATTAGTCATGACCTACAAATAAACAGAACTCTCTACCTAGGCTCAGAGTACTCACTTGCAATTATACGCCCTAAGTTTTGGAATCGGCCAAGAAATGTTGTTGGCTATTTTCGCCTACAAAAAACCAATGGCGTGGTTCTGTGAATTGCTTTTCGTCACAAGAAAAAAAGAATTGCATTATATTTGTACTGTGCATGTATTTAAATCAGGCATAGCAAGTACTACTGTTACATAGTAGACACCCAAATCAACCTAAACACTACAAAATTCACAAAACTAATCTAAAACTATGTAACAACATAGTTAACCATGCTATACACCCTTCTAACTACAAAAACATCACATATACACAATTTTAAAGAATCAAAACCCCCAATTTCAAAATTTTTTCATTTTTTTTACATATTTAGCGAATTCGATCGCCATGAATTTGTTTCTTAACCAATTGACATGATTTAAACTACGCCGCTTTCGTTTCTTCACATATTAACACAATCCAACTTTAATTTGCAGATTACAACACATATACGGCACAAAATTTGGTACTTTCTAAGGCCAATTTTCATGTAAAAATACTGTTATATGAAATCTTTCTACTACAACCCAATTTCATGCCTTTAATCATCAAATAATACTTACATATGATAAATAATAGATTATAACCCATAGATACATATATGTGTATCAATCTAACACCACTATCAACAGAAATTTCAAGAAAACAAGTGTTAAAAATTAGAATTGGTTATACCTTATTCTTTGATTGTTGGCTAGCAAAAGATGATAGAAAGCCTTCCTTCCCAAAACCCTCCTTTTCCAACTCTCAATATCAATGAGTTTTTTTTCTCTCTTCTTCCAAGCTTTCCCTCAAAACTCTGCTCTTAATCCTTAGGAGAAAATAAGAAGCGTAGAAAATAAACTGGCATCCTTCACCCCCACGTACTTATCAGTTAAAAAAAAACAGACGTTAGTTGAATAAGCCAAATGCTACAAGGCCTTGTTTGGCTACCACTTATTCCCCCAAACTAAATTATTTTAATAATATTTATATTATATAGTTACATGTGTCACACCTTAATTTAGTTAATTTAAATAACTTATAATAATAATAAAAATCTTATTATCATTATACTTATAATTAATAAATAATTATATATCTAATTTAATTAATAAATTAGAAACATCACTTTATTTATTTCCTTTAAATTAAACAATTCATTTAATCTAATTATTTTCTTAAATATTAAGCAATTGATTTAATTTAATTATTTCCTTAAATTAAATCCTTTAGATAAAATTATCATTACTCAAGTTAATTAACATTAATCAATTTAGTTACTAAATTATTTCACCATAATTCATCAATTATTTATTTTCCTCAATAAATAAATTATTTAAAATATTTATTTAATTCAATAAATATTTAAATTAATTACAAAAATTTCTCGATCGTTACATCTTTCCCTCCTTAAAAGGATTCTGTCCCCAAAATCACAACTCGAAAAATTTATTCGTTACATTCTTCCCTCCTCAACAAGATTCTGTCCCCAGAATCGCTATACAAGATCAAGCAAATAACTGAGGATAATTCTTCATCGTAATGCTTTCAAGTTCCCACGTAGCTTCTTCAGCATTGTGGTTTCTCCAGATTACCTTAACAGAAGGTATCACCTTATTCCTCAGTACTTGCTCTTTTCTGTCAATAATTTGAACATGGACTTCTTCATATGACAAATCTTTCTCAAATTGTAAGGGCTCGTGTTCTATAACATGTTTATAATCAGGCTTATATGGCCTCAACACTGAGATATGAAAAATATTATGAATATGCTCCTACTCTGGAGGTAAAGCTACCTCGTATGCCACTTCACCAACCAGTCGAAGTACTTCAAAAGGTCTTATAAACCTAGGGCTTAATTTCCCCTTCTTGCCAAACTAAATTTTCCCCTTCCAAGGAGACACTTTCAAGAAAACATAACAACCGACATCGAATTCTCTATTTTGTCGATGCTGATCGGCATATTTCTTCGGTCTATCTTGTGCGACTATCAATCTTGGTCGAATCACTTTGATGATCTCGATAGTCTGTTGTACCAACTCTGGACCCAATAGCTGACATTCACCTACCTCATCCCAGCATAACGGAGTTCAGCATTTTCTGCCGTATAACGCTTCGTAAGGCGGCATGCCAATACTCGCGTGATAACTATTATTATAAGCAAATTCCACTAATGGTAGATGGTCATTCCAATTTCCCTTGAAATCCATGATACATGCTCTGAGCATATCTTCTAGTGTTTGGATGGTTCTCTTACTCTGTCCGTCGGTTTGAGGATGGTATGCTGTGCTCATTCTCAGCTGTGTCCCCAAGCACTCTTGTAGTCGTTTCCAGAAATTAGATGTGAAACATGGATCTCTGTCTGATACAATGGATATAGGTACGCCGTGTCTTAACACAATTTCCTTCACGTATAATTTTGCTAACCGATCTAGGGTAAATCTAATCTTGATTGGCAAAAAGTGTGCCAATTTCGTCAGTCAATCGACAATCACCCAAATGGCATCGTAACCTTGTTGGGTTGTTGGAAGACCTACCACAAAATCCATTGTGATATGCTCCCATTTCCATTTTGGTATCTCTAATGGTTGTAATAATCCGCTTAACCTTTGATGCTCAGCTTTAACTTCCTGACACGTTAAACATTTTGCCACGCACTCGGCTACATCCTTCTTCATATTCGGCCACCAAAAATGATGTCTAAGATCCTGGTACATCTTTTTACTCCCAGGGTGAATCGAATATCTTGAGTTATGAGCTTCACTCAAAATTTCCTCTTTAACCTTTGGTATTAGCGGAACCCAAATTCTCTCTTCGAATCGAAGTAACCCTTCCAAATCGATTTTGAATTTATTTTCCTCACCTTCAGAGACTCTCTGTTTTATTTTTTCGCAGTCGCCATCCTGAAGTTGTGCATTTTTCACCTTATCTACCAACGTTGAACCGTTTCCCATCTGGAATAATTTATCATCGGATTCTGTCGGATATCTAATTTCCAACTCCATCTTAGCCATTTCCAACACTAGCTTCTCCTGAGTAGTCAACATCATTAACTTCTCCCGTCCCTTTCTACTTAAGGCATCAGCAACAACATTCGCCTTTTCGGGATGATAGAAAATCTCGCAGTCATAGTCTTTAATCAGCTCCAACCATCTTCTTTGTTGCATGCTCAAGTCTTTTTGTGTAAAGATATACTTCAGACTTTTATGGTCGGTATATATCTCACACTTCTCTCCATAAAGATAATGTCTCCAAATTTTCAAGGCAAACACCACTGCCGCCAACTCTAAGTCATAAGTCGGATACCCTTTCTCGTAATCTTTCAACTGTCATGATGCATACGCAATAACTCTGCCATTTTTCATAAGCATACAACCTAGTCCTTTATGCGATGCGTCACTATACACCATAAAATTTCCTGTATCATCAGGCAATGATAACACAGGTGCTGAACTCAACCTCTTCTTCAATTCTCAAAAACTCTCCTCGCACTTCTCTGTCCAAACAAACTTAATTCGCTTTCCTAGTTAAGTTCGTCAATGGAGTCGCGATCTTGGAAAAGTCTTGAATAAAACACCTGTAGTAACCTGTTAATCCTAAAAAACTCCTTACTTCTGACGGTGTCTTCGGCTGATCCTAGTTTATTACAGCTTCAACTTTTGATGGATCTACCGAAATTCCGTCCTTATCAATAACGTGTCCGAGAAACTGTACACGTTCCAACCAAAATTCACATTTTGAGAACTTAGCGTACAACTTCTCTTTTCTCAATGTCTCCAATGTCACTCTTAAGTGTTCAACATGTTCCTCTTTGGTCTTAGAATATACCAATATATCATCAATAAACACCACCACAAATTTGTCTAAAAATGGTTTAAACACCCTGTTCATCAAATCCATGAACGCTGCAGGTGCGTTGGTTAAACCAAAAGACATAACTAGAAACTTGTAATGACCGTACCGAGTTCTGAACGCTATTTTTGGTACATCCTCCGGCCTCACCTTCAACTGATGATAACCACTTCTCAAGTCTATCTTCGAGAAATATCTCGCTCCCTTCAACTGATCGAACAGGTCATCGATTCTTGGTAACGGATACTTATTTTTAATCGTGACCTTATTCAATTCTTGGTAATCAATGCAGAGTCACATCGATCCGTCTTTCTTCTTAACAAACAACACCGGTGCTCCCCATGGCAACACACTCGACTGAATATACTTCTTGTCGAGCAATTCTTGCAATTGCACCATCAACTCTTTCATTTCTACCAGGGCCATTCTGTACGGTGCTTTAGATATCGGGGCCGTTCCTGGTAGTAAGTCAATCACGAACTCAATTTGTCGATCCGGCGGAAGACAAGGCAAATCATCTGGGAATACGTCTATAAAATCTCTTATGATCGGTGTTTCTTCTAACTTTGCACTCTTCTTCTGTGTATCGACTATGTAGGCTAAGTATCCTACACATCCTTGTCTCATCAACTTCTTGGCTTGCATCACCGTTAGATAACTTGCTTGTCGGGTGACTTGCTGCCATAAAACACTACATTTGACAGAGTCATAAGGTTAACACACTTCCTTTGGTAATCAATTACTGCTCCGTAATTGAATAACCAATCCATTCCCAGTATAACATCAAATTCACCAAGTCTAATTGGTATCAAGTCTACCATCATCTCGTGACCTTTTATATCCACTCTACAATTCCTATATATGAATTTAATAGGAATCACTTCCCTATTCGCAATCTCTATACATAAGGGAAATTCTAATTCTTCCTGAGGCAAATCTAAGTTCTGAGCAAATTCATCAGATATAAATGAACAAGTAACACCCGAATCAAATAGCACGTAAGCATTAATACCATTAATCAGAATGATACCTGACACCACATCCTTAGACTGTATAACATCCCTGCATATCATATTGAAGTCCTCGCAGATAGGGGTCGGCTTGACCTGTGGTCTTTGGTCCAAATGATAGTCAATGCACCACCGCCGTTGTTGTTTCCTTTTCCACCACTTGCACTTCCCGCTGGCTTCTTAGGGCAATCACGAGCCATGTGATCCTTCGAACCACAAGTAAAACATGCTCCTTTCTTCAGGCTAAAACAGTTCGGTGCAATGTGTCCCTCCTGACCACAGTTGAAACACACCCGCTTTCCCTTCAAACATACTCCAGTATGGTTCTTTCTACACGTCGCACAAGCTTCAAACTTTTTCTTCTGCTGATTTCCTTGCTGTCCTCCCGCAGTCGAATTCTCGCTCCACTTCTTCTTTTGATTGTTACTTCCAACATTACTTCCACCAGCCTTATTTTCATTCTCATTCTTCCTCTTCTTTTGTTATTGATTGTACTTGGTCAAGGTATCGCTTCCACCTTCCACGATAATTGCCTTTTCCAATATAGTCGCAAATGTATTCTGCTGGAACATTGAAACCTTGCTATACATCTAGGGTTTCAATCCTTATTCGAACCTTCTCGCTTTACGCTTGTCGGTATTGACTTGATAAGTGGCAAACCTTTCCAACTCGTTAAACTTCGCAGCATATTCATGCACCGTCATAGTTCCTTGCTTCAGCTCCAGAAATTCCACTTCCAGCTGATTCCGAGAACTCGCTGGATAGTAAATTTCAAAAAACATCTCCATAAATCTATCCCATGCTATCACTCCTTGTCCCCCAAGAACCTTATTTGCCTGACACCAGTAGCTGGCTTCAGACTTTAACATGAACATTGCGAACGCGGTCTTCTGATCCTCGTTGACTCTAGCAACGTCGAACACCTTCTCCATTTCCATGATCCAGGTTTGGGCTTCCATAGGATTAATAGACCCTTGAAACTCTGGCGGTCCAACCGCTTTGAATTCCTTGAAGGTCATGACTTGGGCTTGCGGTTGATTTGCAAGTGCACCCGTCAACAGAGCTACCAACTGCTGAACTGGATTAGCGTTGGCCTCATTATTATTATTATTAGACCCCTCAGGAGGTGCTTGCTAATGTGGTTGTCTTCTTCTAGGAGGCATTTTCTGCTAACATATACGTTTTATTAGCTCATTACTCAACTTCTTTATTATTTGAAGTTTAACTTAAACATTCCAAGATTAAAGCTATAACACATAACATTTCAAATAAACTTTTATTCATTCATAAAGTTTTTAGAACATACTAAAGATAGCATAACCGCTATAAACATCCACTTTCTTTGTGAGACCCCAGATTTTATCAATAAAGATTTAAATTTTGTCGAAATAATTTTTTAATATTATGGTGTGAATTTGAGATAATATTATAGTTGTGGGTAGTATTTATAAATTTTGCAAAGTATGCAAGTGGTTATATTATATTCGATTGGTAGGGGAATATTCGGTTTAGCAGGAATATTAGATAACTATAACTCAATCATTGGTGGACCCCACAAAATAATTATCGGATCGAGAAAATGACAAAAATATTTTATTGAAATAACGGCGGAAGTTTCTGGTTGATATTGTTGAACTACTCGGTAGTAAAAAAGTACGATGAATACGTGTGGTTGCATAAGTAGCACACGGTATTGATTATCGATGCTTATGTGAGAAGTCACTCGGTTTGATTCCATTATTGTCGATTAATAATATGAATTATTATAGCGATAATGACGTTTTGTTTTATTCAGTATTATTAACGTAATAAAATAGAAACATCTTTTATATAAAACCTGAATACTTTATTAAAGTTATTCTATAAATAGAATATATTATATTTTATTATGCAAAGTGTTGCATAGTGTTTTTTGTATAGTGTTTTGCATAGTGTTGCATAGTGTTTGCATAGTAAATTGTTTTTATATAAATAGAATATATGATATTTTATTTAAAAGATTTTGCTTTAAATATGGACCGTCAGATTAAAGTAAATCAAACTGACTGTTCATGGATTAATTACTATGCATTCTATTTTCCTATAAATAAGCTCATTCCTTCATTATTTTTTCATTTAATTCACTTTGAAACTCTAGAGAGAGAAATTATAGAGAAGCTATAGAGAAAAAATCTATAGAGAGAAAGAAGAAGAGTATTCGGTACTTCACTACTTTGATATCCAAAGTGTCTTTTTACGGTAAAGGGTATTATTTGTTGTATTCCATAAGGGGTGTTATTCTTTCTTATTCATGAAGAGAACTTCATTATTCCATTCATTATTATTACATTGAATAACTGTAAAAGTGGCATACCCTATACATAACCTTGACACGCCAGATACCCTATACTTGGTGAAATCCTTATATTATTCCATTCTTATTTATTACATTGGAATAACTCAGATACGCTGAATCCCCTATACTTGGTGATCTTCTTACGTTATTCCATTCTTTATTATTTCATTTGGAATATCTCATGCGTGTGTTTTACAGGACTGGTTCCATTGTTTATTATTCCGCATTTATTATTCATTTGGAATATCCATGCTCATGTGTTTTACAACGGACTGGTTCCATTGTTTATTATTCAAAGCATTTATTATTACATTGGATCATCCTCGCTTGATTGTGAATTTTCACGACTGGTTCCGTTATTATTATTCTATTGGAATAACTCCGCCTATGCCAACAATGCATGTACGTGGTGATTTCTTTTGTTATTCCATTCTTTATTATACCCAGTTGGTTAAAACTTTGACTTTCTATACTCCATGAAATTAGTAGAATATCTTTGATATTTTGCGTTTCATCCAAGATCTTTTCATGGAAATATTCTTTCGATTATTCTTGAATTTTACTATATAAATAAAGATCATGTTGACAATTTGGGACGTTAATAATTCTCGGATTAAATAATTCTTGAACTTGTTTTATTGAATTATTATGTCATCATCATCATCCTCATGTTATATTATGTTATCTTTGGCTTACGTGCATAGATGAACTTAGTATGATTATGACGACTGTGGATCATTCGGTATAATCATGGCTTCGATATAAATGATGTGACAAAAAGTCCTCGGTGGCTGTAATGCGTTGATGGATAGTTTTTTTGGTATGATTATGACCGGGGTGATTCGGTATAGTCATGACCATTGATAATTTGATGAAAATCCTTGACCGTGGTACAGGGATGATTAGATATTGTGGTTTATTCATTAAACTAAGTCTTAGTGATAAAAATTGATGAAAACCTTTTAAATCATAAAAGATAGTAGATTTTATTTTCTACTTGACTCTTTTAATGGATTGCATATTCGCCGCAGGTTAAACTGGTTGTCTATTGTATTTTATCAGTTTAACATTATTGAAGGCTAATGATAATTTATTCTGCATTATCTTAGTCATAATATTTCTTCTTGGGCTAGTTGAGCTCACCCTTTCTTTTTCACCTTTTCTCTTCGTGAAATGAGAATATATTTGGGACGAGTCTGGGAGCAGGAGTAATGGTCCAGAGGATAGCATTAGTAGTCCTCACTATTACGTGAAATAGTGTGATAATAGTTGTAATGAGGACTCCTTTTGAGTTTGTATAATATCTAGTAGACAATATTTGTATTCAAACTCACGAGTTTATGTCGTATTGTATATGCACGTTATATTAGTAAGTTTGTATTTGAATTTATGTACCATGTAAGTGGCGACCCAAGATGGGTGACGTATACCTAATTTTGGGGGCGTCACATTCTTGAACTAAATAAGTTTCAGGATTACATACTCATACTATCCCTTTATTTATCTCAAAATAATGGATTCACAGTTTATTTATTCACATAATTAATCACATATTATTATCACTCTTATTCTATCTAGGCATATTAAGACGTCGTAAGGCTTCTCGACGTTCCTCCTCTATAATACGACACGTTGTTCTACGATCCATCACAAACCACGACGAGTCTTCAAACTGAGGTGGATAATAAAAGACTTGATCCTGGGCCTTATTAATCGCAGAATTAAAAGCATAATCCATCTCATTCATCTTGGCTTTCTTCACTTGGACCTTAGCCTCAGCACGGTCTACACGTCGAGTCGCCTTCATCCAAGCATCCTCTGCTCTTGCACGCTTAGCTGATTCCTCTTTGAAGTCATCTTTTAATTTCTCCATATCAGTCTTCATCTTCTCGTTTACTGTCAATAGATCCTCATGTTGACCCTTGGTATGAACTAGGTCCCACTCCATGTTTCCAAGGCGTGAGTCGAGTTCCTGAACCTCTGCATCCTTCTGCTCCATCGTAGCGTGATGCATCTCAATCAACTCTTTCAGCTCCTTAACCTTGTCCTGCAATTCTATGTTACTACGACAGAGGCCATACATATCTCTACGGTGATATGGAGTTTGGTGGAAACTCCACAGGATCATCTTCCTCCTCATCCTCCTCTATCTCCTCAGAACTATCCTCCTCAGGATCGGTCACAGGCCCATCCTCCTGGATCAACTGCTCCCGCACTACGTGAATATCCCGGGGTTCGTCATCTCTAGGTACGTGAGGTATCACTTCCCTAGCTGGACTGAATCCTCCTTCGTTAGACATCCTGACAACAAAATATTTTAAGTTTTACTTAACATTTTCGATACTCGCGAGCACATAAGTTATTAACACATAGCACATAATGTCTTTTATTGTTTAGCTTCAATGGATACCTTAATCCATTCCTTAAACTCAATAAGAGTTAGACACCTCTATGTTTTCTGTTTCCTTAAAGGTTACTTCCTAAGGTTTCCCCACCTAAGGTTCATAACCTAAGGCTTTGATACCAACCTGAGACACCCCCAAATCCGGGTACTCCATTCCCACAGAATTTGGTGTTCACTATCCAAAACCATTACATCTAACTACCCATCATAAAGGATAAAGACATAATTTAAATAACTTAAACAATAATCTTTCCCATTAAAGGGTTACATCATCATCTCAAAATAATCTCAGGTAATCTAACCTTAAATTTATTACATCAGTTTACGGAATACATCAAAAATAAAACAAGTCTTTAACATAATTTATTTAAATAAATTTCTCGTAAGTCTTCAGCACTTGGACAGTTTGCCCTTTCCTTTGCTAGTGGATGGCTCATCAACTTTCTCCACTTTAGCTGCAGTGTTAATTGCAAGAGTGAGCAAACAAATGCTCACTGATATAGAAGGTAGTAATGATAACAACATGAGAGTGAACAACGAATGCTGAACAACAATGAACTTGTTCTACGAATCAAAAATAGAAAACAAGTTCGAACTTTAATATCTGAGGGTCTTAAGACCACGAACTATGTCTCCGGTATTTAGGTATTATTACCTTAACCTTAACAGTCATTAGACTATACAGACCCTTCTTAACGTACCTAGGGGGATCAGCCCTTTGTACCATGTATTGTGCACAAACATCTAAACGTTACACGTACAAAATCCCTATGTTAGGGTTGTTCGTCTCAGCTTGAATTTAGAATTTTCGCACTAAAGAAAGTTTAGGTTGGAACTAGCTTATCAGTGATTCTAGAATTTTAGAACACTATTAAATTATAGATTAATTTAATCAATAAGAGTTTACTTACTAATTGAAGTTTTAATACAAGAATGTATAACTGAACAAGGCTATCAAAGTCAAAGATCGGATATCAACAATATATAATTGAATAAACATGATATACATGCAAAGTGCTATATCCAAAAGAGTTAGAACAATCGTATTTGAATCGATGTATTAAAACAATATATGCTTTGAAGAATAATATCAAGGTTTAGAAAAGTAAAACTCGCTCGAGGTAACGAATTATGTTACAAGAGCTTATTCAATTGTACTTAAGGATATAATCAATAGTCTTGCTCAACAAAATTTAGGAACTTGCATTCATTAACAAAAGAATGAAGTTAGAAAGCTTTCTCAATGTAAAGAGTTAAGGTTTAGAAACTTGCCTTTTATGTAAGCTACACAAGTGTAAAATATTCTCCAATTACCCTACATATATCATTGAAATCGCAACAACAATTAATTGTATGAATATTAGCTTTATGGGTTTTAACCCATCATTTAGGTCATAACTCTAACTTAGCACCTAACCATGTAGGTTAACATACTTAATGAATCTGAAATCTCATTATGATTCAACATAACTTAATCGTTCATCCCTAACTTTTGAAAACATTACATTTGACTTCATTTCCTAACTTATTTAAATAATTATTTAAAATCTGCACACTTTGAATTACAACACATTACAATCTGTTATTATAGTTTATATTATGTCTTAACATCATTAGCATGCATGCTTTATCTAATATAAGTCCATTACTCATGACCTACAAATAAACAGAACTCTCTCGCTTAAAGTTTCAGGTAGACGCAGCAGCAATCACGCCCAAGCCTTGAACCCAAGAAAGCCTTGACGCCGCAACATCACTTCTCAAGCAGAAAACCAATGGAGGAGATTCTTGTGGTTTACACTGTGTAACCACAGTGCAGTGACTACGTAGTACCTGTACGTAAAGCTGTAGCGATAGCTATGTTACAAAGCAGACACCCAAATCAACCTAAACACTACAAAATTCACAAAACTAATCATCTAAAACTCTGTAACAACATAGTTAAGCATGCTATACACCCTTCTAACTAAAAAAACATCACATATACACATTTTTGAAGAATCAAAAACCCCAATTTCCAAATTTCTTCATTTTTTTACATATTTAGTGTGACGCCCCCAAAATAGGTCCATTCCATCCAACCCATTCTGAGTCGCCAAATACATGGTACAGAAATAACTACAACTTTATTATTACAACATATAAACTGTGAGTTTAAATACAGATATTGCCATCTAGACAATATCCACACGCAAATAAATCCCCATCATAATTATTGATACATTATTTTACAAAAATGGTGAGGACTACTAAACAACTCTCTCTAGAACCTTCATTCCATACCCCGACTAGTACTCGCTACATTCTCGCCTCCTGAGAAGAAAAATGGAACAACAAGGAAAAGGGTGAGCTCAACTAGCCCAGTAAAGAATATTATGACTAAGATAATATACAACAAATTATCGTTAGTCTCCAACAGAGAAAAATCTAATAGAATACAATAGACAACCAGTTTTAAATCAACAACTGCAGTTGAAACAACAATTCATTATAAGAGTTAAGTAGAGAATGCAAACTACTATCTTCTATATATGAATTTAAAAGTTCATCGTCGATATTTTATCCCTGTAACATCAATCAATATATATCTGGAATCAAATATTCATCTTTGCACTTACGTGCCAAAGATATTCATCATTAGGCATGTTCATCTAAACACTGCTCATCTTTTGCACTCTGGGCCAAAGATATTAATCGATCAGTCATGTTCATCTCAACACACTGTTCATCTTCGACTACTGAAGCCAAAGATATTCATCAATAAATCATTCATCTTTGCACTACAAGGCCAAAGATATTCAATAATATCATCATTTAGGACCGAGGATGATGAAAATATTTTAAAAAAAAGCGAATCCAAAGTGAAACAAAAGAACAAGTATTAAGGATTCGTATTTCAAATTTATTTCATGTCCAAAAATACCTCGTAAATAATCATAGTGGTGTAAAATTCAAGAATGATCAAAACATGGATACAATCAAAGCTAGTATCCGAATAGATATTTTGGACAAAAGAAAAATTTCATTTTTATTGAAAAGTGCCAGATTCGTGAATAGTCAGATATCGTGAATAGTGCCGAGTATCGTGAATAGTAACTTCGACACCAAAAGATAGAAATTTCACAAAAAACATCATCACGCTTCGTGAATAGTACTCGTGAATGAATAGTAACTTCGTGAATAGTAACTCATGAATAGTAACTCGTGAATAAGAACTCATGAATAGTAACCCCGACATGAAAAAGTTCCAAATTTGATAAAAATTTCCAACCAATATTTCAAAGATAATGATATTGAAGAAATAATATCATTTTCGAATAAAATAACATCCCTTACCTCGAAAAGACAAGATTCCTTAGTTGAAACAGGATATAGACTATGACTTGAACTTGCCAGTATAGCAACACTCAAAGTATACTCACAAGAATACGCCTCAATATATCGAGAGAGAAATAGAGAGAAAACTTGAGTTTACGGTGTGATTTTCAATTCTAACCCAAGCACACCTATTTATAGGAAATTGCTTAGAACACCAAAGTAGAAAATTGAATATAATATTAATATAATTATACAAATTTTCCTTAGCCCACCTTTTGGTCAAAACACACAGCCACATATGTTAATGATGTCCAAAAAATACAAAAAACATTTTTCTAACAAAAATAATTTAAACTCCAAAATCAATTCACACCGATATATCGAAACTTCAATAATTCACAATAAATAGCTCTTTTATCAGAAAATTCGAATCTCGTGACTTTTTATAGGAAATTCAATTCTCTACAACTTTGCGTAAGAAAGTTTTTCCAAATTCCAAATGTAAATTGACCGAAATCCATAAAGCAGGCGATTTTACTGGTTATAATCAAATTTCGCCAAGAAATGGGGTCCATCGACACATAAAACATGCTTTAAATATTTTGATAACAAAATACTCCTCCTCCACATATACTCATATATCCCACATTCATCGTAAAAATATCATCATTAATATATTATTAAAATAATATATTTAAATGAATTATTTTATCGAAAAAGATAAAATATTAATTTTCAACAATTGTCATTTTAAAAATTTTCTCCATCTATATCCACATAAAATCAATATTTTCCTCATCATATAAACCAATAATTAATTATTCACAAAATAATATCACAGAATCGCAACGATCTTGTGCCGGTCCTCAGAAAGAGGGCTTTCAATAAGGATCTCTCTTCATGGTAGCGCGATTAGGTGACCAAACCTCTCCTGTAGGCAGTAACTTTCTAGACATCGCCAATAATGTTATCCAATAATATTATTAGGATAATATGAATTATTGCTCAGATAATAAAAAATCTTGTGTAATGACAATTATTGAAACAACAAAGAATATAAAATATCAATGCAAAGAATTATTGAATCAATAAAATAAAATATTGAGCAAGAATTATCGTAACAATTATTGAGTAGTGCCTTCTTACGTAAGAATCAATAATTCGTGCAATACCGCAAGCCATCTTCTTGTTCAACAATGCGATTAGTGTGTTTTAACCAACGGGTATTCCAACAAAGATTAACTTGGTAATAACTACGCCTGTTATTTATAAACAACTTATATTTGTCGTTTTCTTCATCCAATCGCTTCAAGTTATGGGCCCACAAAAGATCAAGGTAAATATTTAATATTCCCGACAAAGATTTAATATTCCATTTCCACCAAATGAATATTCCCCGACAATAGTGAATATTTCATAACCACTTGCTTATTGAAATATTTATGTATTTTACCCATAACTATCCACATTAATCAAATCAACCCTTACTATTTCAAAATAATAAATAGAGAAAAATAAATTTCATTTATTAATAATTTGGGGTCTTACATTTAGCGAATTCGATCGCCACGAATTCGTTTCTTAACTAATTGACATGATTTAAACTACGCCGCTTTCGTTTCTTCACATATTAACACAATCCAACTTCAATTTGCAGATTACAACATATATAGAGCACAAAATTTGGTACTTTCTAAAGCAAATTTTCATGTAAAAACACTGTTATATGAAATCTTTCTACTACAACCAAATTTCATGCCTTTAATCATCAAATAATACTTACATATGATAAATAATAGATTATAACCCATAGATACATATATGTGTATCAATCTAACACCACTATCAACAGAAATTTCAAGAAAACAAGTGTTAAAAATTAGAATTGGTTATACCTTATTCTTTGATTGTTGGCTATCAAAAGATGATAGAAAGCCTTCCTTCCCAAAACCCTCCTTTTCCAACTCTCAATATAAATGAGATTTTTTCTCTCTTCTTCCAAGCTTTCCCTAAAAACTCTGCTCTTAATCCTTAGGAGAAAATAAGAAGCGTAGAAAATAAACTGGCCTCCCTCACCCCCACGTACTTATCAGTTAAAAAAAAAGACGTAAGTTGAATAAGCCAAAGGTCACAAAGCCTTGTTTGACTACCACTTATTCCCCCAAACTAAATTATTTTAATTATATTTATATTATATAGTTACATGTGTCACACCTTAATTTAGTTAATTTAAATAACTTATAATAATAATAAAAATCTTATTATCATTATACTTATAATTAATAAATAATTATATATCTAATTTAATTAATAAATTAGAAACATCACTTTATTTAATTTATTTATTTTCTTTAAATTAAACAATTCATTTAATCTAATTATTTTCTTTAATATTAAGCAATTGATTTAATTTAATTATTTCCTTAAATTAAATCCTTGAGATAAAATTATCATTACTCAAGTTAATTAACATTAATCAATTTAATTACTAAATTACTTCATCACAATTCATCAATTATTTATTTTCCTCAATAAATGAATTATATAAAATATTTATTTAATTCAATAAATATTTAAAATAATTACAAAAATTTCTCGATCGTTACACCAAATCCTTTACACCTTCGATCTCCCTATCCTCTTGTTTCTCCCCATCAGCTGTAGCTTTTTCTGGCACAGGAACTTTGAGAGTCTCCCCCTCAATCTGATCATTCATTTGAACTTCAGGCAGCTCCCCCTCAGCTGGAGCATTTTCTAGTGCAGGAACTTTAGGAAGCTCCTTTTCTGTAGCTATTTTTCTTTCTTCTTCCTTCAAGACTTTCTCATTTTCAAGAACATATTTCTTGACAAGCTTTCTTCTTCTTTTTCTGGGCTGAGCTTCAGCCTCGATGCTTTCTTTAGCTTCAACTCTGATGTTTGGCTCAGGCTGAGACTCTGCTGCTAGTACTGGAAAATCGACCTATAGCGACGGTCGCCGACCGTCGCTATAGACATAAAGATCGTCGCTATAGGCTTTAGCGACCGTCGCCGACCGTTGCCATAGAAGCCGTCGGTAAACTCTATAGTGACGGTCGACGACCGTCGCTATAGACATTTTAGATTTCAAAAAAAAAATTAATTAATAATGCACATTTATTCAACAAACACAAGTACAATATAAAATAAAACATAAAAAATATTATATACATCATTTAAAATCATTCACATTACAACATTACAATACAATAGTTGGAATATATGAGAAACTCCCTCCATCTAAAGACTTGGTCTAGAATATATTGGAATGTAATAATACTGCCCTTGGTAAATCTGTTGTTTCATACATCTTAGTTTTATGTGCATATGTATATTTTGACATCTAATAGCACTGACATTCTTTCCATGTTCGACCTCTAGCATAGTATTTAAGTCATACTTGATAGATTCGCTACCTTTGGGAATTACATCAGTTTTCTTGTATTGCCAATTCTCCATAATAACTTGGAAGAGATTCACGAATGTTGTTAGACAAACAACTACTAGAACTATCACATGAGGAAGAAGATTTTGTTGCCTCCTTGATTGCACCAAAAGAAGCCGAAGATGATGATTTAGAAGATAATGCAGGCTTAGGCACAGCCTTGCAACCAACCAAACCAGTTGACTTCGGAACTTGAGTCCCTTTTCCTCTAACTGCCACAACATTCAGTTCAAATTAACAACATTTAAGATCAAAGCAGAAAAAACTTGCACCAAATAAATCAAATCTAAATAAAATTGTGTATTACTAGCCAATGTACCTTTTGCATTATCAGTTTTAGTTTTGTCACAGTTGACACCCAAGGAAGCCGCCCTTTTTGTTGTTATGTTTGATATGGGTCCAGGCCTTCTGGCAGTCGAGCAAGTGATGAAGTGGAGTTTCCATTTTGCAAAACAGGCTAAAGTAAACAACAAATAGTCCAAAAACCAAACAGTTTTCAGAGTTATTCCTATGGCATCAAGATAATTTCATATAATGTCTACACATTTAAATTTTGAATAGCACAACTTAAAACCCCAACTTCTCTCCGAAATAGAAGTTATGAAGAGCAGAAAAGTAACATGTTAACAATTATATAGACCAAATCACATAGAAACACTAGTCTGTATGACATGAACATATAAATCAATTCCTTTTGATATACTTTTTTTAATAACAAGCTTCCATGGAGTACGTTGAAGATGATTTCTTCACAACAAGGTCCAAATTTTCTAAGAATAATTTATTAATTTTTGAGTTAATTGCTATTTCGGTATCAAGTACAAATAACCGGATCATACCAAAAATAATTTTTCAATGTCTTCTCAAATCCTAATATTAAGTTTGTTTGATAAGTCTAATCCTACCAATAATATTAAGGTTATAAGCGTGGCTACCTCATGAATCATGATGATGTACTGGTGATGGAAGCTCTCAATGAAACATGATTCTGGGAAGCCACTGATCCAGTCAAATTTCTTGAGAGGTTTATGTATTGTGTTATCTGAGAGTGATGTTTATAGTCTTCCCAAGTACAAAGAATACCAGCGACATCTTAGTGAAGAAGATTGTGTTACTTAGATGACGATCAACTATCCATCCAAAAATTGTAAATCCACCTGTGTTGGACTGCATGTATGTAACTACAAAATCAAGATTAAATATAAGTATTAGATTGAGTGATCTGTGTTAGTATCCACTTTTGACATGAAAATTTGACTTATACATGAAAGTAAAATAGATTGAGAGATGGCATCTTAGGCTGCAACCACATAATAACATGAATTATTATTTAACATGCAGCTAAAAGATGAGATAGGTTTCTTGTAAATTACTCTCAATTTTGATACACCCTTTCACCAAAAAAAGCACTTGAGAACCCTTTTAGGATCTAATCCATTAGGCACTTTGACTAAGTGATACAATCAGTTTAACAAAGCTGCAATAATGTGGGGAAGACAACATTACGAAAGGTTATACAGCAAAAAGATTCATGTCTCCACCATTCATGAAGTTATGGCTTTAAAGTAGAATGGAAAAAAATAGAATGCACATACATAGCTAATACCAAACCATTACTAGCGCAGTGGTAGCATACTCTAGAAGCAAAAATTCAATAGCCAATCTTATTATGTCTTTTGTAGTTGCACATATCAGATGCAGTAGGCCAAGATTATGAGAAATTTAACATTGCCTATATAACCAAAATTCTATACAAGAAACAAAAGATATCTCTGCACTGCACAAGTAGAGATATTATGCATAGAAAAATTAAAGTTTCAATTGAAAAGGGTAACGTCAATTCCTTTTAAGATGAAACTCAAAATTAATTAGCGACTACTATACCATTATTTATGGTATAAGAAAAACATGTAATTGTAATTTACCTGTTTATAATCTATAACTAAGAAGGCACTCCCTATAACGAAAGTTGCAGAAAGCAAAATTGTCATGGGAAGGAGACCGAAAAGCAATGATCTTTGCCTTTTAACATGCAAAGGCATCTGTGACAAAAAATGAGAGAATAATTTGCCTTTTAAGATTTTGCAGAATAAGAAGAAAACTTATTCAGTATATAAACTTCAAATCAAATCAAAGATGAATTTCTTAAGCAAGTCAAACCATTATCACTACAATCACCAAAAACAAAAATTCATACTTTTTTTTAATATATAAAAAATATTATGTTATTCAATCTCAGAACAACATGATATAACCCAGGAATTAAACTAGCTTTCAATTATCATTCTTATTAAAACTAATTAATTACTAAGTGACAGAACAAAAATCTTACAAGTATTATAATTTAAGAAAATAGCCAGCAAATAGAAAATTGTAATCTTGACACAAAAACACAAGCAAGAAGTTAAACACAATCATACCTTTGTCAACGAATACATCCAATGCCCAATAATCAAAACATATGTTTCTATACAAAATTTACCAATTTGATTTATATGACAACAATTATATATACATAAATACTCAAATTGACCACAGAAATCACAAACAAATTACAAAAATCTGATCAAAAAACACATAAATTTCACAAATATGAATTACACAACAGATTTCAAATAACATTATACATAAATAATGATATATGATATATGATGTCGATGAATAATAATAATACTCCATAAATTACCTAAGCATCTTAAGCACACGCACAAGGATTATCAACCACCACCACCACTTGATCATCGTCGCCACTTCTGAACAATAGATATCCAACAGCTAGACCTAGCACCACCACTATGAAAATGCCGTCGTTGAATGACATGATCGCTAGCATCAGAATGTATCCGATGGCGGAGTTGACTCCGAACAGGATAGCTCCCGCGAATCTCCCCGGACTCCACCGGCCGCCGCCGACGAGCTTGGGATAAAGCAGGGGAACATTAGCGGCAGATCGAGGACGAGAAGATGAGAATAACTTGAAGAGAAGAAGAGAATAGCTGTTAGAGAGGAAGGAGAGGACTTGAGAGGAGGAAGATGATTTTGGGGAAAATTGAAATTATTTGGAGGAAAATGGGAGGGTTTTTTCTTAAAAAAACATCTATATCGACGACCATACGATGCCGTCTCTATATATACCCTATAGCGAGGGTTTCGTGCTGACCGTCGCTATAGCTCGTCGCTATAGCTCGTCGCTATATGTTAAATTTCTAGTAGTGTGCAGTATCCACTTCTGAAGTGATGGAAGGTCTGGAATCTACGATCGATAGTGACTCTAAGATCGAATGAAGTTAAGACTTCTTTGTTTTGTGGTTGTGTTTTCCCTTCTTAAGCAGCTGAGAGATGGTGGATCTGTCTTCTTCCTCTTCAAACTACTGCTCCTTCCTCTTCATTTCCTATAGAATTTAGTGCCCGAACTCTCTTGGGGCGCATCAGTGGTTCAGCTTTGAGGCTCTTTTGTTGCTTGAACTTTCATTTTCTTCTTCCCCTTACTCTTTCTGATCAAAACAATGGGTTCTTCTTGGTTAATTTCTTTTTCTTCATCAGCTACCTTCACAACTGACATATTTTCTGGAAGTTCAGACACCTTTGTTTCACCAGTTCTTCCACTGGATTCCGATATCTTTCTGACATTTTCTGTAGGGTTTCTTTTCCAGTTGTGAAATAGCCGCTGGGTCATTCTTCTGTTGGGGTTGATGGGTTCTCCTTCGTTGTCCCCAATTTTGTCACCCAAAACAGATTGCAAAATTATGCTTATGAGCCTCCCACAGAGCATTTTTCCATAGCTCTTTGTCTTCTTGGAGCTGAGTTAAATTCTGAGCAGATTGATGTTATGAGCTTTAGTTGAACTTCATTTACAGAATCGTGGCCAGAGCTTTTACATCATATGAACTTCCCAACAATGTCAGCCAGAAATTCATACTTCTGGGGAAACTCTTTCTTCTTGTACCCCTTGACATTCTGAAACTTCGTGTGGTGCATCTTCTTTAGACCTTCACGGAAGTCGATGACATCCATAGATATGAGTCCCTTTGATTTGAAACCTAGGGCTAGGTTTATATCTTCAACATTGAGTTTAATTTGTTCCCCTTTGAGCTTTGTAGTGAAAGTGTCATTCTCAAAGACTCCATTGATGTAGAACTTTTTCACTAGCTTTAGGTAGATCCTTGTGCTAGTGCTTAAAGCTTCTTCAAGACCTGCTTTCTTTAGAAGAGATAGAATCTTGTGGAACTAAGGGTCAGCTATTTTGAATTCATTGAAGCAGAGTTGGTAACCAGATATAACATTGGAAGCAACCATTGATTTTCTTGAACCGAGGTTGGTTGATAATTCTGAAAGCTAGGGTTTCTGTTGAGAGAGAGAGAAAGAGGAATGAGCTTTTTGAAATTCTAAGGTGAATTTTCAAAAAGCCTTTTCAAACTATATTTATAACTTCCCTCCTCACGATCTGAATAGTGGGGCACGTGTCGAGTTCTGTCGGGCTCCACGATTTTAAATAATGTGAAATATATTGATCTGCCCTTAGCTCCTCCTGAGCTAGTATATCCTTTGGAAAGACTACGATCGTCGAGGCTATTTTACGATTGTTGAGTTCCTTGCTGATTCTACTCTACGATCATTGTCTGTCCTGGTCCTTGTGATGAACTTTGACTTAGCATTCCTTCTGGGTTAAGGTAGCTTAGGAAGGGGCAACCTCTTAGACTGGACTAAGGGTCAGGTTTGTCCCTGAGGCACTTACCAGAAGGGTTGCTTGGATTTGATAGGAATGTTGTCATCACAGGATACTTCTCTGTCACGTCGAGACTGCTCTACGATCGTGGTTTCTCTTTAGTGATCTCTACGATTTTATCATAGCCTTTTTATCTGCATGGTTAGCACAAACTAAAGCATAGAGTTTATGGTTATAGATTTAGCATATCTAACTCACTTATCAATTTATTAAATCTGGATTCATCTAAAGGTTTTGTAAAGACACCAAGAAGTTGATTTTCAGTAGGGATGTATTGTAAAGATATAGTTCCATTTTGGATATGATCCCTAATGAAATGATATCTTATCTCTATATGATTAGTCCTATAATGCATGACAAGATTATGTGTTATTTCTATGGCACTTGTGTTATCATAATGAACAGGTATAGATTTAAAATCAAACCCATAGTCTGCTAGATGATTTTTCATCCATAAGATTTGAGCACAGCAGCTGCTAGCAACAATATATTCAACTTCTGTTGTTGAGGTATGTACTGAGTTTTGCTTCTTGCTAAACCAGGACACAAGTCTATTTTCTAACAACTGACAAGTGCCACTGGTACTTTTTCTATCGATCTTGCAGCTTGAAAAATTAGCATATGTATATCCTGTCAGTTCAAAGGAGGACTCCTTGGGATACCAAAGTCCCAAGTGAGGTGTGACTTTGAGATACCTAAAAATTCTCTTTACAACAGTTAAGTGTGATTCCTTAGGATTAGCTTGAAATCTAGCACATATACATGTTGCAAACATTATATCTGTTCTACTGGCAGTTAGATACAGAAGATAGCCTATCATACTTCTGTATTGAGTAATATCAATACATTTACCTTTCTCATCTTTGTCAAGCTTGGTTACTGGAGCAATTGCCATTTTAATGGAAGAGGCTGATACCATGCCATACTTTTTAAGTAAGTCTTTAATGTTCTTGGCTTGGTTAATGAAGATACCTTCATCAGTCTGCTTTACTTGTAATCCAAGGAAGAAATTCAGCTCACCTATCATACTCATTTCGAACTTGCTCTGCATAAGCTTGACAAATCTCTTGAACAAGTTTTCATCAGTAGAACCAAAGATAATGTCATCTACATATATCTGAACCAATAAGACTTTGTTTTTGTGATTCCTAAGAAATAATGTGGTATCTACTCTACCTCTAGTGAAACCATTTTCAATAAGAAAGTTAGTTAGTGTTTCATACCATGCTCTAGGTGCTTGTTTAATTCCATATAAGGCTTTATCTAATCTATAGACATAATTAGGGAGAGTTGCATTGATGAAACCTGGAGGTCGTTCCACATATACTTCTTCTTGAAGTTCACCATTCAGAAATGCACTCTTGACATCCATCTAGAAGACTATGAACTTCATGTGGGCAGCAAAAGCAAGGAATATCCTGATGGCTTCTAATTTGGCAACAGGTGCGAAGGTCTCGTCGTAGTCGATGCCTTCTTCTTGGGAATAACCTTTGGCTACTAGTCTTTCATTGTTCCTTGTGATTACTTCATCTTCATCCATCTTATTTTTGAAGACCCATTTAGTACCAATAACTGGTTGACTTTTTGGTCTTGGAACTAATCTCCATACTTTGCTTCTTTTAAATTGACTTAGTTCCTCTTGCATGACTTCTATCCAACTCGAGTCTTCCATAGCATCCTCTATCTTTTTAGGTTCCATTTGTGACAGAAAGCATAGATAGAAACACTCATTTTGGGTGGCAGATCTTCTCTTGACTCTTGCATTTGGATCTCCAATGATTAGGTCTTGAGTGTGATCTCTTGCCCATCTGTTTCCTGTTGGAACATCCTGATGCCTTCTTATCTGAATTCTTCAAGATCAACTTCTACTTCTTGATGTGGAGGTTCGTTGTCTGTCATAGCTCTCTCTAAGATCTCTTCTTCAGGCTCGACAATTTTATCTTTTGGGACTACGATCGTGGTGTTGAGCTCTACCACCTCGTTTGTAGTGTCTAAGTTGTCAATCGTAGTGTCTTGAGGCACAGTTTTGTCTAAGTCTGTTTCATCGAAGATGATGTGAATCGAGACTTCAACACTTAGCGTCTTCTTGTTGAATACTCTATAAGCCTTATTGTCTGTGGCATATCCAAGAAAGATTCCTTCATCTGACTTGGGTTGAAACTTAGTCAGATACTATTTTCCATTGTTGAGAATATAGCATGCACAACCAAACACATGGAAGTAGCTGACATTTGGCTTTCTTCCTCTCCACGGCTCATAGGGAGTCTTCTTTAACATAGAGTGCACAAGAGACCTATTCTGAGTGTAGCACACTGTGTTGACAACTTCTACCCAGAAGTATTCAGGTAGACGAGCTACTGCTAGTAGAGTTCTTCCAGCTTCAATCAACGTTCTATTTTTTCTTTCAGCTACTCCATTTTGCTGTGGTGTTCGTGGAGCTGAGAAGTTGTGACTGATGCCATTGTCTGTGCAGAACTGATCCATCTCAGAGAAGTCAAATTCTCTACCATGATCACTCCTTATATCCTTGATTTTCTCTTCTTTTTTGTTCATCACCAGCTTGAATATCTTGATGAGTTGGGAACTTGTTTCATCTTTTGAGTTTAGAAAGAACACCCATGTAAATCTGGTGTAGTCATCCACTACGACCAATGAGTATCTCTTCCCTCCAAGGCTTGTTCATGGAATTGGCCCAAAGAGATCCATGTGAAGTAACTATAAGGGCTTATCAATTGAGTTGATCGTCTTTCCTTTGAAGAAGCTCCTAGTATGCTTTCCAAGTTGGCAGGCGCTGCATGGCCTTTCTTTGATAAAACTGAGATATGGTAATCCTGCTACTAGATCTTTGGAGGCTAGTTTTGACATATTCTTGAAGTTGAGATGAGATAACCTTTTATGTCATAGCCAGCTCATTTCTTCAGAGGCTTTAGCCAAAAAGCATATTGTCTCGTCAGAACTCAGTTGACCAAGAATAACAGTGTAGACGTTTCTTTCTCTTGTTCCGGTCAGCTTTATAGAAGAGATCTTCATGTAAGACCCCAACTTTTATGAATAAAGATTAATTTTTCTCTAAATGTTATTTTGAATAATAAGGTGTGAATTTGATATAATGTTATAGTTGTGGGTAATATTTATAAATTTTGCAAAGTAAGCAAGTTATCATAAAATATTTATTTGGCCGGGGAATATTCGTTTTATCAGGAAATATTCGTACGACGACACAATCAATGGTGGACTTCACAACGGAATTACTGTCGGAATTAGAAAATGGCAAAAATAACGGCAAAAATTTTATCATTAACTGTTGAAATACCCGGTGATAAAAGTATAGTAATACGCGTGGTTCCATAGTATCACACAGTATTGTACAATATCTTTGATTATTGATGCTTGCGTGAGAAGTCACTCAGTTTTATTCAATTATTGTCACAGTAATTGCTGCATAGTATCTCACAATATTGATTCAATTATTGTCATAATATTTTATATTATTAAATCAATAATTGAGACGACAAAGTTATTCATATTATTATTTGCATTATTGACAATGTCTAGAAAGTTCTGTCAAGGAAAGGGGTTTGGTCACCTAATTGCGCGCCAATAAAGAGAAGTCCTTATTGGAAAGCCCTCTGTTTCTTGGGAATGATCTGGTTGTTAATATGGTGAGCTTATAATATTTTTTATGAATAATTATTATGTGGTGAATATTGGTTCAGTTTTGATATAAATGAAGGAATTTAACATGAAATATTTGTTGAAGTTTGGCAATTATATTCTCCGATAAAATATTCATTTAAATATACTATTATAATATATTATAATTGTTTAAATAAAAATATATATATATATATATATACATGTGATAAAAGTGACGGAGGTGGGCAAGTGGATGCTTTGTTTTTCAAAAGCATTACAATAGCATTGTTTATTTTTCAAAGGTGGTTATCTCTTCCTGCAAAGACAATGCCTGCAAAGTTTGTGTTTTCCATGATGTGGACCCTCACCTATAAGGGAAAAAAATGAGAAAGTTAAGCAAGTAGGCAAAGAAAAAAAGAGGAAATTTAGGCAGTTGGTTTTGATTTTGCCTTCGACTTTCACTATAAATAAGGGGTAACCCCTCCTTCCTAAAACACACCTTCAATATCAGAAATTCTTATTCTATAGTATTGTGAGTATTTTTTTTGAGTATAAGGATACTTTGAGTGTAGCTTTTTATGCAAGATTTTCTCATAATAATATCCGATATTCTAGTCAAATCCAGTTTCTACTAAGGTAAAGGATATTATTTTATTGCAATACTCGTAAGAAATATTATTTTCTTTCATACTCCATATTATGTTAGGGATATTATTTCATTTCATATTCCTAAATTTAAACTTACTGTGGTAAGTATTGCTTCCATACTCCTTGAAATTAATAGAATATCCTTAAAATTTGTACTTCATCTAGTATCGTTTCACAAGGATATTTTTCTGAATATTCTTGTTAAATTTTAATCTTTTCAAGCTAGAATACTATTCACGGGGTACTATTCATGAAGTACTATTCACTCAGGTACTATTCACTCGGGTACTATTTATGACAAAAATTGATTTCTTTTCTGCCCAAATTATTTTTACATGAATATTATTCTAGAATTTTATTCCGCAAAGTAGTTATCATGTTGACAATTTGGACATTCTTAAACTCTGGATAAATTGAATTATAAATCTTTAATGTTTATCCTTGATCTCATTTGATTGAATTCTTATATCATTGTCATCATCATCATCATGCTTATATTGTGATGAAAGTCATCTTTGGCCCGTAGTGCATAGATGGACTGTTGATTGGTATGATTATGACCAGGAATTATGTATCGGTATAATCATGACCTGTAATGTTACAAATGATGTTGTAAAAGTCCTCATTGGCCCGTAGTGCATTGATGGACAGTTATTGGCATGATTATGACCATTGGTGATAATAACGAATATCTTTAGCCCGTAGTGCATGGATAATTCGTGGAAGTGACACTAATGAATATCTTTGGCCCGTAGTGCATGTATAATTCAGTTATGTGGATTATTTATTGAGCTGTGTTACAACGATAAAATATTAATGATGAACTTTTAAATCATAGAAGATAGTAGATATCATGCTCTACTTGACTCTTCTAATGGATTGTTTGTTCTGCTACAGTTAAACTTGTTGTCTATTGTATTCTATCAGTTTAACACTATTGAAGGCTAACGATAATTTATTCTGAATTATCTTAGTCATAATATTCTTTACTGGGCTAGTTGAGCTCGCCCTTTACTTTCATTGTTCTCTTCAGGAAATGAGAATATAGCTGGGACTAGTCGGGGAACGGAGTGATGGTTCGAGATGGTGGCTATAGTAGTTCTCACTATTCTATGAAATAGTGTGATAATAATTATAATGAGGACTCCATTTGAGTTTGGATATTGTCTACAAGATAATGTCTGTATTAAAACTCTCAGCTACGTTTTTGTCGTATTGTATAAATGAAGTTTGTATTTGAATTTTGTACCATGTATTTGGTGACTCAGAATGGGTTGTGTATACCTATTTTGGGGGTATCACACTTCAGGTTTCTGACTTGACATTAATTGTTTAGAAAGGTAACTTGATGTCCCTTGTCGCAGAGCGAACTTATACTCAGAAGATTGTGCTTTAGTCCTTCCACATAGGCTACTTTACTGCAGGATACTACACCATTCCCAACTGAGCCATAACCTCTTGTCTTGCTAGAGCCATTGTCTCCAAAGATGACTGTTGGACCCTCTTTCTCTATGAAGTTGGACATGAGGGCCTTGTCCCAGTCATGTGTCATGAGCATCCACTATCCAGGTACTATGTTGTAATCGTGGAGCTCTGTTCTTGCAGTGACATTTAAGCTCTCATTTTGGTACCCATACTTGGATGGGTCCTATATTGTTAGTACCCTTGGGGACCCAAATCTGCTTGACTTTGGGTTTATTATGCATAGGATTATTGTAACATACTGCAATCTTATGAACAATTTTATCACATATAAAACATCTTGCATGATGTATGCTTGTGTGTGTGGATTCGTTCTCTATTTGGACTTATGTGGATTTCTTGCAGTCCTTCCTTTATACTGATTCTTATTTTTCAATGTGTCCTTGTGATTCATGATTTGTGAACAGTGTAACTTAACTCTACTATTCCCACCTGGTTGGTTCGTGGAGTTGATTTTGCTCGACTCTACGATCCTTCGAGGTTGGAGAGTAGTGACTAAGTTACTCTTCTCTTTTCTGAACCCTAGGCCAACATGGGATTCGTTATGCCTTGTAGCATAGATTGGATCAGAAGAACAGGGATGGACTGGTTCTTCCTTCTGTGAGGATTTCACAAATGTAATGCTTCTATTGAGGTTAGAAACACTACTGATGTTAGTTTCCCTTGATTTTTCCACATGTGGTTCTGAGGTGGATTCCCCAAAATGTAAACCTGTTCTGTCAGATGCACTTCTCTGACTGAAGATTAGGGAGTCCATGGATGAAGAGGATCTATTCCACATTAAGATTGTCTTTTCTGGTTCCTCAATCTTAGAGGTTAGGTTTGACTCTCTTTGTGCATTAAGTTCATTGTTCTGTCTTAAGAGTTTATTCTCAGCTTCAACTTTAGAGAGAGAGAGAGTTAGCACTTAGAAGGGCTGTTTCCAGTTCTTCTTGAACTTTCTCTCTTTCTTTTTGAAGAAGAAAATAATCTTTAGATAGAACTCTGAACCATTTCATATATTGATGCAGATCAGATGTTATGTCATGTAGTGCAGTTCTTAAATCATTAATATTTACATCATGAGAGTTAAAGTCAAATACCTCATCGATACTTACTTCATGATGGTCAGTGCTTTTCTTATCCTTTGCATTTTTGGCCATTAGACATAGATTTGCTATTTGAGGATCTTCATCATCTTCAGACTCAGGAGTTGTGTCTTTGTCTGAGTCACTCCAAGATCCTCCGGCCACAAGACCTTTGTCTTTCTTCTGGAGCCACTTGTTGCCTTTGAACTCTTTCTTTGGATTTGTTTTTCTCTTCAGTTCTTCTCTAAGAGGTTTGTTGCAGTTCGCAGTGAAGTGTCCAGGCTTCTTGCAGTTGTAGCATAAGTTGTTGATCTGCTCCTGGCTGTTGTTGAATCTCTTAGGTTTGCTGCTTCTGCCTTTACGCATAAACTTCTTGAGTCTTCTTATCAACATTGCAATGTCCTCGTCATCATCTTCCTCAGAGTCAGAGTCATTCTTAGTATGAGCTTAGGAGATGGCCTCTGTTGCTTTGAGGGCAACTCCTTTGTCCTTCTTTTTTCCTTCAGATAGAGTCTCTGCTCATTGAGTTAGCTCCAGTTCGTAGGTGAGAAGGTTGCCATAGAGTTGTTGAATAGTAATTTCATGGAGATTCTTTGATTCTCTTATGGCAGTGGTCTTGGCATCCCACTTGCTTGGTAAGGCTCTCTTGAATTTTATTATCAGATCTTTGTTTGGATAAATTTTTCCAAAGGCTAGAAGAGAGTTGAGCAGAACATTGTATCTTTTGTAAGTGGAAGTGACATTTTCTCCTGGAACATGGGCGAACATTTCATATTGTTGAGTCAGAAGAGATTGTTTGTTTTCACTGACTTCTTCAGTCCCTTCATGCATAATGAGCAATGCTTCCCAGACTTCCTTGGCAGTTTTGATGTTGACCACATTTTCGAACAGATCATCTTCTAAGGACTGGAATAAAATGTTCTTGGCCTTTTTGTCGAGTTGGATAACTTTCTTCTCATTGTCAGTCCATTCCGTTTTAACCTTTATTTGAATTCTGTTTGGACCGTCTGAAGTTGGTGCAAGCTTTGTTGGAATGTAGAGCCCATTCATGACAGTTTCAAATAGCTCTTCATCTATTGAGTCCATGTATGCTTGCATGCAAACTTTCCAGTTGGCGAATTTATCTTTCTCGCACATTGGTGGCTTGCTGCCTCCTCTAGTCTTTGATTCACTTATCAGATGTGCCATTGGATCTACTCAAGCTTTATAGGCTGATTGAGAGAACCTGCTCTAATACCAATTGTTAGTTCCCAGAGGCACAATAGTTATCTAGAAGGGGGGGTTGAATAAATATTTTAAAATTTTCTTTTACAAAATATTTGTCAGATTTGTTAATGATTTAATCACAGAGGAATTTGAGATTTGTTTGTTTCTCTTTAAGATAAACCGAGTTAATAGGTGATAAGCAGTTATGACAAATATAACAGTTATAGCAAGAATATAAGAGACACGTTGTTTTTAAGTGGTTCAGAGCACTCAAGGCTCTTAGTCCACTCTTCTACTCCTTGAGTAGGAAATCCACTAAGGATGTCTTTACAATCTTCAAATCACTTAGATTCCTTCAAGACCAGCAGTTGTGATGTGACGAATGAATTATTTGAATTGTGATTCTGGGGACAGAATCCTTGTAAGGAGGGAACGATGTAACATTCTAGAATTTTAATTGTTATATTAAATATTTATTGAATTATTTAAATATTTAATGGATGTGTTTATTGTTGAATAAATAATTGTTCAAATTTGAATTGATGTGGTTAATTATTTGTTAAATAAATAATTAAGGAAAATTAATTATTTTGCTAATTTAATTTAATTATTAAGTTAGAGAATTTTGATTAATTGAATTACTATTCTTTTATTGGAATTTGTAAATTTAAAAGGATGTGTTAATTGATTAAATAAAGTTATAATTATATAGAAAATTATAATTTTGTGGTATTGATTTATGTGATGAAGTGATTTAATAAATTGTTATTATGATTAATTTAATTAAATTAATGTGTGACAAATAACCTTGTTATAAAGGAGTTACTAAAATAACTTAAAGGAGTTTTAATTGGTTTTTGCCAAACAAGGCCCAAGGTCTATTAAGTCTTTAATTTATTTGAGTTTTACCAAACAAGGTGTTAGGATTAATGGGTTATTTTGTTAGTGGTTAACCAAACAAGCCTTATGGCTTTTGATTTTTAAAACTCATATAACTGATATCAGTTATATGTTTTGTATTTATATTATATAATCAATATATATTATATTCTATATACATTATTTGTTAAGTACGTTAGATAGAGAGAGAGAAGAAAAGAAAACTAAGGGGAAGAAGAAGAAGAAGAAGAAGAAGAAGAAGAAGAAGAAGAAGAGAAGAGAGGAAGAAAGGCTAGAGAGTGAAGAAAGGCTTGTCAAGTAAAGAGATAGCCATCATCATCTTCTTCAAGGTTTCATCCTACCCTTTTTCTTTTATGTTTTCTAAAATTCTAGTTTTCTCTTCTCTAATTCTCTATAAATTCCCTGTGTAGAGATAAATTGTCGTTGTTATGTGGCTTTATATTGTATACTAGTGATGTTAAAACGATTTTCATAAGCTATAGTCAATAAATTGGTATTAAGTATATGTTTGTGAAGAAAAATATTTTTACAGAGAGTTTTGTGTATATATATTGTTTGGGTTTAAGGTAGAAATTAAGGGTTTAATTGTTGTTTAGTTGATAAATTAATTATTGAATTTGTTAGAGTATATATATACTTTGATAAAATGCTTTGAATTAGTGGTTTTGGTTGAAAAACAAAATTTACAGTGTTGATTTTCATTGAAATATCAAAAAGTGAGTTTTTATCAAAAACAGTGAAATTGAATGTGCTAAATTTGTTGTTTATGTTGTTGTATGGGTAGAATCATGTTTAGAGTTTGTGAAATATGTTTACATGAAGTTGTCGTATGATTTACATGCTTTTTGGTCTATTAGAAATGAGCTTGTAGGCCAAAATTGGCTTTTTCTGTGCTGTTACCGAGGCTATCTGCCGAGGTCTGCAATGATATTGGCGCTTGACATGATTTCTTATATTTTTGTGGCAATCTGCTAGACGCCATGATCACGCCAAGAAGATGGCTCCTTGTAGCCTTTGTCGTCACAGCCATGCTTAGCCAATACATGCCCACGTCATAGTACGACCCACAGTAAGTAAATCGTGCGCCATGCATGAGTTAGCATAATGGTCTGACAGTGTAGTTTTTGTACACGAAATTTTAAGAAAAGTTACGTGATGATAGTAGGACTGCTAAATGTTGATTTTAGTATTTCTATACTATGAATAAGTATGTTATTAACAATTAACTTGTGTTATAACTTCGATTATGTGATTAAAATCCAATTTTAAATGATGAACGTATTTTAGTTATGTTTGTAAGATGGTAATGACTAATTATGTCATGATGACATATGTTTATAGGATATTGTGATTCGTATTGATTTGGTTTAGCCTACGAGCAAGGCAATTTCTCTAACTCTTCCTTTGTAATTGGAATCAATTATTGTTTCCAATATAATAATGCAAGATTTCTAATTCTTTATCTTGTTGAACTATTTATTGTTTCAATTCGACTAACTTATGAATGATGCAAGCTTTCTAAACTTTGGTTTAATGTTGACAAGTTATTCTTGTATTTAACTTGTTGTTTAGCATGCACAACTATTTATACTAATGTTGAGCAATTTCATCGTTCAAACTGTTATGCATGCTTAGTACTCAATTCTAATTAACCTTGACTTAATATTGTTCAAGCAAGGCATGTTATAGTTATTCAAAGTATATGCTATTAGATTATTCCTAAAGCATGATTTTGGTTTACCATGTTGATTCAATTACGATTATTCTGTAATATGATGTTATTAATTCAACTAGTCCTCTAGTTTATGATCGTTGAACTTCAAATTACCCTTGAAAGCTTATCCAAACCAAACTCTCTTTGGTGCGGACTTGTACTCCAAATACTGAGATGAACAACCCTATTATTATTAGGGGATAACTTACGCGTAGCGTTAAATGTTTGTGCACAATACATGGTACGAAGGGCTGATCCCCCTAAGTACGAGGAGTCCTTATAGTCTTATGACTGTTAAAGTTGGAGTTGAAAGATTACTCATGAATGTGTGGACATAGTTCATGGTCTTATGACCCTCAGTTATATTTATTCCACATTTTGGATTTCAGTTTCTGATTATTGATGATAGAGTACTATTCATTGTTGATGAGCCAATTATTGGCAATTATTGTTGATATACTCCTGTTGATTCTATATTACATCCAGTGAGCAATTGTTTTGCTCACTCTTGCATATTTATAAACTCATTGCAGCTAAAGAAGAGAAGGTAGATGAACCTTCGTCTAGCAAAGGAAAGGGAAAAATGTACAAGTGATGAAGACTTGTAATTTTTACTTTAGACTTTTATTATGATGATCTTAGACTTGGTTTTAATGAAGTTTATTTAATTTCCGCATTTGAATGATTGTATTTAAAGGTTAGATAACCTGGGAGATTTTATTATGTAACCCTTTAATGGGAAAGGTTTTATTTATCCAGTTTTATTGTGATTGGGTAGTTAGATATGAATGTTTGATTAAGTGAACACCAAATCTTGTGGGAATGAAGTACCTGGATTTGGGGGTGTCACATGTGACGCCCCCAAAATAGGTATACATCACACATCTTGAGTCGCCAAATACATGGTACAAAATTCAAATACAACTTAATAATACAACTGTCTAATAATACAATTGTCGTGTAAAATACGACAAGACATAAACAGAGAGTTTTAAAACGAATACTGTCTTCTAGACAGTATTCAACTCAAATGGAGTCCTCAATACATTTATTATCACACTATTTCATAGAATAGTGAGGACTACTAATGCTATCATCTGGACCGTCACTCCGCTCCCCGACTAGTCTCGGCTACATTCTCATTTCTTGAAGAGAACAATGAAAGCAAAAGGGTGAGCTCAACTAGCCCAGTAAGAAATAATATGACTAAGATAATGAAGAATAATTTATCGTTAGCCTTCAACAGTGTTAAACTGACAAAATATAACAAACATCAAGTTTAACTGCAGTGGAACAAGTAATCCATTAAAAGAGTCAAGTAGAGAATAAAATCTGCTATCTTCTATGATTTAAAAGATTTTTCATCACTTTTATCACGAGACTCAAATTTTTAATAAATAATCCACATCATCGAATCACCCCGCACTACTTCTGCCAAGGATATTCTTTAGTATCACGACCACAAATTATCCATGCACTACGGGCCAAGGATATTCGTGTATTCATCAATGGTCATGATCATACCAACAACTGTCCATCAATGCACTACGGGCCAATGAGGACTTTTACCACATCATTTGTAACATTACGGTCATGATTATACCGAATAATCCCTAGTCATAATCATACCGAGTCCATCTATGCTCTACAGGCCACAGATGACTTTCAACAAAATATAAACATGAGGATAATGACAATGATATAAGAATTCAATAAAACAAGTTCAAGAATAAATTTTTAAAGGTTTATAATTTAATTTATCCAGAAATCAATAACGTCCAAATTGTCAACACGACATCGCTTTGTGGAGTAAAATTCAAGAATAATATTGTACCAAAAATAATTTGGACCGAAAACAAATCAATTTTTATCATGAATAGTACCCGGGTGAATAGTACTTGAGTGAATAAAGACCGTGAATAGTACTTCAGAATAGTAACCCGTGAATAGTAGTACTCCAAGCATGAAAAAGTTAAAACTTATCAAGAATGCTCAGAATAATATTTTAATGAAAAGATACTAGATGAAGTGCAAATATCAAGGATATTCTACTAATTTCATGGAGTATAGAAGCCAAAATTTTAACAAAACGAGTATAGAGTTCGAAATCTGAAACGAAATAATATTACTTAATACTAAAGAGTATGGAAGAAAATATTATTTCAAGCGAATATTGAACAAAAATAACATCCCTTACCTTGAAAAGAAGAGTATTCCAACTGGTATAGCGGGGATATTCTTGAAGAAAACTTTCACCGTTTTCTACGCTCAAAGCTTTCTAAAACTCTAAAGAAATATGCTCAATATTATAGAAGAAGAATTCTCTGATTCTGGTGTGATTTTCAATTCTAACTTAAGCGCCTATTTATAGGAAAATGCTAGAATGCCATAGGAGACTAAATAATAAAATAATAATATTATTTTTCAAAATTTCTACGCCTACCAAAACCAACCAAGACCAGCCTCCACAATTGAACCAAAAATTCTAGCACATATTTTGAAAAAAACAAAAGTGGGTCCCACCCATGATTTTAATAAAAACATTTTAATTTTTGAAACTTCAACAATTCATAATAAATAGCCCTTTTATCAGAAAAATATGAATTTTATATCCATTCCACACGAAATTGAATTCTCTACAACTTTATAGCTTTAAGTTTTTCCAAATTCCGAACAGAAAATATCCAAAATTCATAAACAGACGATTTTCAACACCTCTTAAAATTCATAACAAATCATACGATAATTTTTAACGGTTCAAAATTTGTGGACATATACTCAACTTATATATGTATAACATATCCAAAAATCACAACGATCCAACAGTCGGATCAAAATTATAACTCACGCAATAGAGCTTTAAGAACACCGATTTGATTTTTAATACCTCCCTTCCGATAAAAATACTGATAAAACACCTCAACATTAATTCCTTCAATTATAACCACATAAAATAAATATTTTTATGTCCACATAAAATAAATATTTCCTTGTCATATAAATAAATAATTAATTATTCACAAATAATATTACAGAATCACAATAATGACAACCAGGCCGTTCCCAGGAAAGACGGGACTTTTCGATAAGAATTTCTCCTTACTGGCGCGCAATTAGGTGACCAAACCTCTCATTGACAGAACTTTCTAGACATTGCCAATAATGCTATCTAATATTATTATTCAAATAACATGAATTATTGGTTTGATAATGGGAAATACTGTGCAGTGACAATTATTGAAACAATAATAATATAAAATATCAACGCATCAATTATTGAATCAATAAAATAAAATATTGAACAGTAATTACTGTAACAATTATTGAGTAGTGCCTTCTTACGTAAGAATTAATAATTCAAAAATACTGTGCAATACCATGTGCTACTGTGCAACAACGCGTATTACTGTATTTTAACCACTAGGTATTCTAACAGTTAACGGTAAAACTTTCACCGTTATTTTATTTTTGTCGTTTTCTCAATCCGACAATAATTCTGTTGTGGGGTCCACCAATGATTGTGCCATCGTACGAATATTCCCCGACCAATCAAATATCATATAACAACTTGCATACTTTGCAAAATTTATAAATATTACCCACTACTATAAAATTATATCAAATTCACTCCATAATATTCAAAAATGATATTTATAGAAAATTCATCTTTATTCAAAAAGTTTGGGTCTTACAACCTCACTTTCTAGTGAAATTTCGCCCTCGAAATTAGGGTACATACCTGGTATGTCGAAGAGGTAAGGATACCTTGATTTCATTTCAGATTCTAACTCCCAGGTCATTTCCTCAACATTGTGGTTTCTCCACAAAACTTTGACTTGAGGTATAACCTTGTAGCGTAAAATATGCTCCTTCTTATCCAAGATTTTAACAAGAACCTCTTCATACGTTAAATATTCCGCTATTTCATACGATTCTAACTCAATAATGTGGTTCGGGTCTTTCACATATTTACGTAACATAGATATGTGAAAAACATTATGAACACGAGACATACTTGGCGATAAGGCGAGTCTATAGGCCACAGTTCCTACTCGTTTGAGGATTAAAAATGGGCCAATGAATCGAGGATTGAGCTTTCCTCTCATTCCAAATCTCGTAACTCCTTTCCATGGAGCAACACGTAGCAACACATGTTCTCCAATATTGAATTCCACGTCATTTCGATGAAGATCAACATAACTCTTTTGTCGATCTTGTGAGGTTTTTATACATTGTCGGATCGTTTGAATCTTTTCCGTAGTCATACGTACCAACTTTGGTCCCAACAACGTTGCTTCACCCACCTCATCCCAGCATACTGGAGAATGACACTGTCTTCCATACAACGCCTCGAATGGAGCCATGCCAATACTTGCTTGATAACTGTTGTTGTAGGAAAACTCCACCAATGGTAAGAACTTATCCCAACTTCCCTTGAAGTCAAGGACACAGAGTCTTAATAGATCTTCAAGAGTTTGAATAGTCCTCTCTGATTGCCCGTCCATTTGAGGATGATAAGCCAAACTAAATCGTAAATTCGTGCCCATAGCTTTTTGCAAACTAACCCAAAATCTTGAAGTGAATCTTGGGTCTCGATTAGAAACAATGGATACTAGCATACCATGCAATCTTACAATCTCGTTTATGTACATACAAACAAGACTTTCAAGTGTATAAGTTTCTCGTATAGGTAAGAAATGAGCCGACTTGGTCAATCTATCAATAATGACCAAAATCGCATCTATGCCTTGAGAAACCTTGGGAAGACCGGTAATGAAATCCATGGTAATGTGCTCCCACTTCCATTCTGGAATTTCAAGTGGTTTCAATGGACCTTTTGGTACTTGATGCTCCGCCTTGACTCGTTGACAAGTTAAACACCTTGAGATAAACTCTGCTATCTCTCTCTTCATATTGCTCCACCAAAATGTATGTCAAGATCATGATACATTTTGGTACTCCCAATGATGGATTGCAACGGTGTGTGTGTGCCTCCATCATGATTTTATACTTTAAATCGTGGTCGTTAGGAACACAAAGTCTGGAGTTGACTCAAGTATTCCTTCTTCATCGATTCTTACTTCCTAAGATAGCACCTTCTTGCACTTTCTTCCTCATACGCATCGGCTCCGTGTCCAGTAGCTTGAAAGCGACTTTAACTTTATTGATTAAAGTCGGTTCTACTCGTATATTCGCCATCATCACATGGGTCCCTAGAGTCTTTAACTCTATCTCCATCCTTTGCAAGTCATACAAAATGGGCCTTTGTGTTCGCTTTTCCAGGATGGTATTGGATGGTATGATCATAATCTTTCAACAGTTCAAGCCAACGTCGATGTCGCATGTTGAGTTCCTTTTGAGTGAAGAAATAATTAAGGCTTTTATGATCTGTAAAGATCTCCACTTTCTCCCCATACAAGTAATGCCTCCAAATTTTAAGTGCGAAAACAACAACTGCCAACTCAAGATCATGAGTAGGATAATTCCTCTCATATTCTATGAGTTGCCGAGAAGCATAGTCTATGACTTTCCCATGTTGCATGTGAACACATCCTAACCCTTTGCCCGAAGAATCATTGTAGATGACAAATCCCTCCGAGCCAGATGGTATTATCAGAACAGGTGTTGAAATGAGTCTCCTCTTGAGTTCTTGAAAACTCTTCTCACATTCCATGCTCCAACCGAATTTTGTATCTTTCTGAGTCATCTGAGTTAATGGAGTAGCGATTCAAGAAAACCCTTCTACGAATCTTCGATAATAACCAGCTAAGCCGAGAAAGCTACGTACTTTGGTCACTGATTTAGGTTGCTCCCAGCTTTGAATAGCTTAAATCTTTGCCGGGTCAACAGATATTCCATGACTTGATACTACGTGCCCAAGGAATGCTACTTCCTCAAGCCAGAACTCGCAATTCTTCAACTTGGCATAAAGCTTGTTTTCACAAAGCTTTTGGAGTATCAGCCTCAAGTGTTGCTCATGATCTTCACGGCTTTTGGAATATATGAGGATGTCATTAATAAAGACGACCACAAAGTGATCTAAATATTCCTTGAATACTCGGTTGATCATATCCATGAAGGTAGCAACAACGTTAGTCAATCCAAAAGACATGACTAAGAATTCATAATGCCCGTACCGAGTTCTGAAAGCCGTCTTTGGAATGTCATCGATTCAAATTTTTAACTGATGATATCCGAAATGAAGATCTATCTTTGAAAAGAATTTGGCGCGCCTGCAACCGGGTCAAACAGGTCATCAATCATACGGCAATGGGTACCTATTCTTGATGGTGACATGATTCAACTCCGATAATCAATACAAAGTCGATACTCCCATCTTTCTTCTTCACGAATAGAATAGAAGCACCCCAAGGAGACGATTTAGGATGAATGAAACCGATATCTAACAATTCTCAGAATTGGGTTTTAACTCCGAAGTTCAATAGAGCCATTCGATATGGGGCTTTGGAAATGGGTTTTGTATAAGGTTCAAGGTCGATACAAAATTCAATGTCTCGCCTGGGGTAGGCCAGGAAGTTCTTCGTGGAATACGTCGGAAATTTATTAACAATAGAAATATCATTCAAAACTGACGTATTTTTTGTTTAAACTGTGACATGAGCTAAGAAAGTTTGACATCCATTTTTCAATAAACGAATAGCTTTATGGCTTGAGATGACAGTGATTGATTTTAATGGTTTGGTTGCTTGAATTCGCATAATAGGTTGGTTAGGAATATGAAAGCTAACAACCTTACGAAAACAATCAATTTTTGCATGATGAGTAGTTAACCAATCAATCCCTAGAATTACGTCAAATGCAAGTATTTTCAATGAAATAAGATCGACAGGTAATGTAAGGGTACCAATTTGAACCAAACAAGACTTATAAACAATGGATGTAATGAAGGTTTCTCCCAACGGAGTTTCAACAGATAAGTCAAAGTCTAATTTCTCCTGAGTCAAATTTAAACGTTAAGCGCAAGTAGGAGAAATAAAAGAATGGGTAGAACCGGTATCAAATAAGGTATAGACTTCGCTAGAGTTTATAATAAGTTTACCCGTGATGACCTCGTTTGGGTTCCTTGCTTTCTAGGAGGTCACGACAAACGCTCTCCCTTGAACTATTGGCTTTGACTTTTCTAGGACGGCTTTTTGTGCCTCCATCCCAGCTGGACTTGTCTTCGGTGAACGACAAAATCGGGCTAGGTTGTAAGACCCCGAAATTTTTTTAAATAAAAAGGAATTTCCTTTATTTATTATTTTGAAATAGTAAGGGTTGATTTGATTAATGTGGATAGTTAAGGGTTAAATACGCAAATATTTCAAAATAAGCAAGTGGTTATAAAATATTCATTGTTGTCGGGGAATATTCGTTTTGGTCGTGGAATATTAAATGCGTCGGGGAATATTAAATGACGGCCAGTGACCATGTGTGGGGCCCATAACGGAAAGCGATTGGATGAAGAAAGCGACAAATATAAGTTGTTTTTAAATAACTTGGCGTAGTTATTCACAATTATCTTGTTGGAATACTCGGTGGTTAAAACACACTAATAATCGCGTTGTTGAACAAGAAGCACAGTATTGCACCAATTATTGATTCTTACGTAAGAAGGCACTACTCAATAATGGTTACTGATAATTCTTTATTCAATTATTTTATTGAGTTAATAATTCTTTGCGTTGATATTTTATATTCTTTGTTGTTTCAATAATTGTCATTACGTATTTTTCATTATCGAAGCAATAATTCATATTATCTGAATAATATTATTAGATAACATTATTGGCAATGTCTAGAAAGTTACATCTAAGGAGAGGTTTGGTCATCTAATTACTTGGCCAAGAAGAAGAAATTCTTATTGGAAAGCCCTCTCTCTGGAGGCGCACTGGTTGTCAATATTGTGATTTCGTAATATTATTTGTGAATAATTAATTATTGATTTATATGATGAGGAAAATATTGATTTTATGTGGATATAGATGGAGAAAATTTTAAAATGACAATTGTTGAAAATTAATATTTTATCTTTTACGATAAAATAATTCATTTAAATATATTATTTTAATAATATATTAACGGTGATATATTTTACAATGAATGTGGGATATATGAGTATATGAGGAGGAAGAGTATTTTGTGGCATTAAATGTTTAACACATGTTTTGTGTGTTGGTGGACACAATTATCGAATAGAAATTTGATTATAGCTTGTAAAATCACCCGTTTGTGGATTTCGGTCAATTTCTATTTGGAATTTGGAAAAACTTTCTTCTGCAAAGTTGTAGAGAATTGAATTTCCTATAAAAACTCATGAGATTCGAATTTTCTGATGAAAGGGCTATTTATTATGAATTATTGAAGTTCAAGTCTCAAAATAATTGATTTTGGGAGTTTAAATTATTTTTGTTAAGAAAAACGTTTTTGTATTTTTTTGGACATCATTAACATGTGTGGCTGGTGTTTTGACCAAAAGGTGGGCTAAGGAAAATTTGTATAATTATATTAATATTATATTAAATTTTACGCTTTTGGTGTTCTAAGCATTTTCCTATAAATAGGGTGCTTAGGTTAGAATTGAAAATCACAACCGTAAGCTGAAGTTTTCTCTCTATTTCTCTCGATATTTTGAGCGTATTCTTGTGAGTATTTTGAGTATACTTTGAGTATTGCTAGGCGGTGCAAGTTCCTTCAAAGACTATACCCGTATTCGTGATTTAGAAGTCTTAATCTTTCGAGGTAAGGGATATTATTTTTTTTTCGTAATGATATTATTTCTTCAATATCATTATCTTTGAAATGTTGATCTGAAGTTTTATCAAATTTGGAACTTTTTCATGTCTGGGGTTACTATTCATGGGTTACTATTCATGAGTTACTATTCACGAGTTACTATTCATGAGTTCTTATTCACGAGTTCTTATTCACTTAGTACTATTCATGAAGCGTGAAGATGTTTTTTGTGGAATTTCTATCTTTTGGTGTCGGAGTTACTATTCACGATATACTAAGACTATTCACGATATCAAGCACTATTCACGATATCTAAGACTATTCAATAGAAAAAATAAAATTTTTCTTTTTTGTCCAAAATATCTATTTGCGGATACTAGCTCGATTGTATAAATGTTTTGATCATTCTTGAATTTTACACCACTATGATTATTTTTGAGGTATTTTTGGACGTGGATAAAACCAAGTACGAATCCTTAATCCTTAATCCTTGTCATTTTGTTTCTTTGGATTCGTTTCTTTAAAAATATTTTCATCATCCTCGGTCTTAAATGATGATATTATGGAATATTTTTGGCTTTGTAGTGTAAAGATGAATGATTTCTTAAGAATATCTTTGGCTGTAGTGCAAAGATGAATGATTTCGAAGAATATCTTTGGCACGTAGTGCAAAGATGAGCAGTGTTTAAATGAACATGACTAATGATGAATATCTTTGGCACTGTAGTGCAAAAGATGAATATTTGATTCGGATGTATATTGATTGATGTTACGAGGGGATAAAAGATAGGCGATGAACTTTTAAATTCATACATAGAAGATAGTAGTTTGCATTCTCTACTTAACTCTTCTAATGAATTATTATTTCATTTGCGAATATTGATTTAAAGTTTGTTGTCTATTGTATTCTATTAGATTTTTTTCTGTTGAAGACTAACGATAATTTGTTGTATATTATCTTAGTCATAATATTCTTCTTGAGCTAGTTGAGCTCACCCTTTTCCTTTTTGTTCCATTTTTCTCGGGAGGCGATAATATAGCGAGTACGAGTGGGGTATGGAATGAAGTTTTAGAAAGGATTGTTTAGTAGTCCTCACCATTTTTGTAAAATAATGTATCAATAAATGTGATGAGGATTTATTTGAGTATAGATATTGTCAGAAGATAATATTTGTATTCAAACTCACGCTTTTTCTTGTTGTAATAATAAAGTTGTAGTTGTTTACGTACTATGTATTGACAACTCGGAATAGGTGATGTATACCTATTGGGGGCGTCATGATTGGTATCGAGCTTAGGGATATGATCTCTGGCGGAGATCGGGGAATAGAACTAGGAGGGAGAGCGAGTAAATCCTTCGCTAGTGTGTCCTACCTAAGCTTATTTGTTAGTTGGTCATTATATAGGGATATTATGTGATATATTGATTTCCTTAATTAACCTTGTTTTATACAAGATTTGAGAATGTCAATTGAGAATATTAATGATGGAGTAAATGAGACCGTGGAGATGCTGTCTTTACCAACGAGGAGAACGCAACAGTGGCAATGTACCTCCTGTGAACAACACCGATTGAGCGAGATGATGAACGAGGGATGTTTAGAAGTTTTTGCAGATTCATGCAAAATCGACGAGGGAAACTCGTGTTCAAAAATCTGAGGAGGAAATGATAGCAATTCACGGGTTATCACTGGACCAAGCGATTCAAAGAGTTGGGACCACGAATTTAAGGAAAGCGAGATCCGATCACGGCGGAAGCATGGGTCAAACAAATTACCAAGATATTCGATGTCTTGGGATGCACGGAGGAACAGAAGGTTCCATTCGCCACCTTTATGTTCCGTGGCGAGCGCAGACTCATCGGTGGAGTTCGCGGAAGCGCACCCATCCGTACCGCACTCGGCAGATCTTGGGAGACGTTTGAAGCTATTTAATGACAAATACTTTCCGAAAGTGTTCGTCTATATGAAGGAAGTGGAGTTCATCGATTGGAACAAAACAAACGTGGCGGTGTCTCGAAGACGAGGCAAAGTTTGCAGAGTTATCGTGTTTGCACCTCATTTGGTGGAGAATGAGGAACGTATGGCGGATGTTTCTTAGAGGTTTGAAACCCGGATACGTCGGTATCTCATTTCTCATAAATTTTCTCTTTATTGAGATGTTGTAAAAGCAGGCTCAATTATTAGAAGCGAGATAACGAGTACGGTAACCTGAGGACCACAACCGAGGATCGTATCGGAGATAGCGATCAATGAATAATGATAAACTGCGGAGAAAGAAAGCAGACGGATGAAATGGTAACCACTACGGTGGTAATCATGGCCATGAAAATAGAAGAAGCGAGTCGGGGAGATTTTAAAAGAGGAGATTTAACAATGACTATGTGAAGATGACAGCGCTGGCAAAGAATCGGTTCTAAGGAGAGAGAAACGACCACCCCATTATATGCTACAAATGCGGAAAAGAGGGACATATCATCCAAAGCGCCCACAACAGTTCAAGGTATGCTATAATTGTGGAAAGGAAGGACATATCGCTCGAGATTATGCGATGAGCGAAACCTAGTTCAATGGGACGGTGACTCAAAAGATCGTCCCCGAAAAAGTCAAAGTCAACGATTAGGGAAGAGCGTTTGTTGTGGATGGTCATAATGCGAGGAACCCAAACGAGGTGATCACGGGTAAGCTATTTATAAATTCTTGCGAAGTTTATACCTTACTTGATACCGGTGCTACCCATTCATTTATCTCTCTGCATGTGCTCAACGTTTAAACTTGACTCAGGAGAAATTAGACTTTGACCTATCTGTGGAAACTCCGTTAGGAGAAACTTTCATCACATCCTTTGTTTATAAATCTTGTTTGATTCAAGTTGGCACCATTACCTTACCGTTGACCTTATCTCTTTAAAGATACTTGCTTTTGATGTGATTTTAGGGATTGATTGGTTAACTACTCATCATGCCAAAATTGATTGTTTTCGTAAGGTTGTTAGTTTTCATATTCCTAACTTGACTGTTGTATTTAATTCAAGCAACTAAACCATTAAAATCGATCATCGTCATATCTAATCATAAAGCTATTCGTTTATTAAAAAGCGGATGTCAAGCTTTCTTAGCCCATGTTATGGATTTGAATAAAGACACGTCAAATTTGAATGATATTCTGTTGTTATTGACTTTCCGACGATTTCAGAAGAACTTCCGGTCTACCCCGTAGCGTGAAGTTGAATTCTTTATTGATCTTGAACACGGTACAAAGCCCATTTCTAAAACCCCATATCGAATGGCTCCTATTGAACTTGAGGAGTTAAAGGTCCAACTACAGTGAATTGTTGGACATCGGTTTCATTAAATCTAGTACATCTCCTTGGGGTGCTCTCTGTTTTATTCAGTAAAGAAGAAAGGCGGGAGTATGCGACTTTTGTATTGACTATCGGGGAATTGAACCATGTCACCATCAAGAATAGGTATCCTCTACCTCGTATTGATGACTTGTTTGACCGATTGCAAGGGCACAATTCTTTTCAAAATCGATCTTCGATTCGGATATCATCGGTGAAGATTAAAAGCGAGGATATTCCAAAGAGCGCCTTGAGAACTTCGGTATGGGCATTATGAATTCTTAGTCATGTCTTTCGGACTAACTAATGCTCTGCTGGCTTTCATGGATATGATGGGAAAGTATTCAAGGAATATTTGGATCAATTCGTTGTTGTCTTTATTGATGACATTCTCATATATTCCAAAAGCCGTGAAGATCATGAGCACCATTTGGAAAGTTGGTACTCAAAGGCTTCGTGAAAACCAACTATATGCCAAATTGAAGAAATGTGACTTACGGCGAGGAAGTAGCATTCCTTGGGCGCGTGGTGTCGAAAACATGGAGTATCATTGATCCAAATAAGATTGAAGCAATACAAAGTTAGAGCAACCAAGTCGGTGGATGAAGTCACGTAGAGTTTTTGGGCTTATTTGGTTATTATCGGAGATTCGTGGAAGGGTTTTCTCGAATCGCTACTTCATTAACCCAAATTAACTCGGAAGGATACAAAATTCGTTTGGAGTGAAGAATGCGAGAAGAGTTTCCAAGAGCTTAAGAGGAGACTTATTTTGAGACTGTTCTAACAATACCATCCGGTTCGGATGGATTTGTTATCTCAAATGACGATGCTTGAGGCAAAGGGTTAGGATGTGTTCTCATGCAACGTGGGAAAGTCATAGCCTATGCCTCATGACAACTTAAAGAGTATGAGAGGAATTATCCTACTCATGATCTAGAGTTAGCGGTGATCGTTTCAGCGCTTAAAGATATGGAGGCACTATCTATATGGGGAGAAAGTGGAGATATATTCGGACCATAAAAGCCTTAAATATTTCTTCACTCAAAAGAACTCAACATCTGGCAAATGACGTTGGCTCGAACTATTGAAAGACTACGACCACACTATTCAATACCATTACGGTAAAGTTTAACGTGGTGGTGGCGATCGATTGAGTAGAAGATCATATCATGGGAGCGAGTGCGATGATGTCAAGTATATAGCGATAGAGCCAACTTTAATAGAAAAAGTTAAGGTTGCTCGAGCCAGAGCCAGGAATCGATCGTATGAAGAAGAAAGTACAAGAAGGAGCTATTAGGGCGAGAATTGATGAAGAAGGAATACTTGAGTCCACTCTAGACTTTGTGTTCCTAACGACTCGATTTGAAGTACAAGATTATGATGGAGGCACAATAACACGCCATTTGCAATCCATCCTGGAAGTACTAAAATGTATCGTGATCTTGACATACATTTTGGTGGAACAATATGAAGAGAGAGATTGCAAAGTTTATCTCGATGTGTTTAACTTGCCAACGTGTAAAGGCGGAGCATCTTGTACCTAAGGGTCCGTTGCAACCACTTGAGATTAGGAATGGAAGTGGGAACACATTACTATGGATTTAATTACGGGTCTTCCTACGGTTTCTCAAGGCATCAATGCTATTTGGGTTATTGTTGATAGATTAACCAAGTCCGCTCATTTCTTGCCGACACGGAGACTTATTCCTTGAGCGTCTTGCTAGTATGCACGTGAATGAGATTGTGAGGTTGCATGGCATGCACTGTATCCATAGTTTCGGATCGTGACCCAAGATTCACTTCAAGATTTTTGGTTAGCTTGCAAAAAGCTATGGGCACGCAGTTGCGATTTAGTTAACATACCATCCCCAAAACGGACGGACAATCGAGAGAGGACTATTCAAACTCTTGAAGATCTATTAAGACTCGTGTCCTAGACTTCAAGGGTAGTTGGGATAAGTATTTACCATTGGTGGAATTCTCCTACTGACAACAATGATTATCGTGCAAGTATAGGTGTGGCTCCATTTGAAGCATTATATGGACGAAAAAATGTCGTTCTCCAATATGTTGGGATGAGGTGGGTGAAGCAACATTGTTGGGACCCGAGTTGAAATACGTATGATCACCGAAAAGATCCAAATGATTCGATAACGTATACAAACGGCACAAGATCGACAAAAGAGTTATGCGGATCTTCATCGCCGAAAGGACGTGGAATTTAATGTAGGGGATCATGTATTGTTGCGAGTTGCTCCATGGAAGGAGTTACAAGATTTGGGAAGAGAGGAAAGCTCAATCCACGATTTATTGGTCCATTTCAAATTCTTGACCGAGTAGGAAATGTAGCCTATAGACTTGCATTACCTCCTCGAATATGTCTCGTGTTCATAATGTGTTTCACATATCATACTTCGTAAATATGTGAAAGACCCGAACCACGTTATTGAGTTAGAACCGGACGAGAGATAGTAGAAGACTTAACGTATGAGGAGGTACTGTCAAGATCTTGGATAGGAAGGAGCATGTCCCACGCATGAAAGGTCATACCACAAGTTAAAGTTTTGTGGAGGAATCATGCTTATAGAGGAAATGACACGGGAGTTGGAAGCGGAAATGAAAGCGAGGTATCCTCACCTTTTCAAAACACAGTCGTTACATCAATTTCGAGGACGAAATTTCATAAGGAGGGAGGTTGTAAGACCGAAATTTTTTAAATAAAAAGAAATTTCCTTTATTTATTATTTTGAAATAGTAAGGGTTGATTTGATTAATGTGGATAGTTAAGGGTTAAATACATAAATATTTCAAAATAAGCAAGTGGTTATAAAATATTCATTGTTGTCGGGGAATATTCGTTTTTGGTCGTGGAATATTAAATGTTGGGGAATATTAAATGCTGACCAGTGCTTGACCATGTGTGGGCCCCATGTGGAAAGCGATTGAATGAAGAAAGCGACAAATATAAGTTGTTTTTAAATAGCAGCGTAGTAGTTATTACCAATTATCTTGTTGGAATACCGTAGGTGGTAAAAAAACACACTAATCTGGCGTTGTTGAGCAGAGTAGATACTGCAGTATTGCACCAATTATTGATTCTTACGTAGAAGAAGGCACTACTCAATAATGGTTCTGATAATTCTTATTCGGTATTTTATTGAGTTAATAATTCTTTGCGTTGATATTTTATATTCTTTGTTGTTTCAATAATTGTCATTTACGGTATTTTTCATTATCGAAGCAATAATTCATATTATCTCGAATAATATTATTAGATAACATTATTGGCAATGTCTAGAAAGTTACATCAAGGAGAGGTTTGGTCATCTAATTGCTTGGCGCCAAGAAGAAGAAATTCTTATTGGAAAGCCCCTCTTTCTGAAAGCGCACGGTTGTCAATATTGTGATTACGTAATATTATTTGTGAATAATTAATTATTGATTTATATGATAAGGAAAATATTGATTTTATGTGGATATAGATGGAGAAAATTTTAAAATGACAATTGTTGAAAATTAATATTTTATCTTTTTACGATAAAATAATTCATTTAAATATATTATTTTAATAATATATTAACGGTGATATTTTTACAATGAATGTGGGATATATGAGTATATGAGGAGGAAGAGTATTTTGTGGCATTAAATGTTTTAACACATGTTTTGTGTGTTGGTGGACACAATTATTGATAGAAATTTGATTATAGCTTGTAAAATAAAATCCGTTTGTGGATTTCGGTCAATTTCTATTTGGAATTTGGAAAAACTTTCTTCTGCAAAGTTGTAGAGAATTGAATTTCCTATAAAAACTCGCGAGATTCGAATTTTCTGATGAAAGGGCTATTTATTATGAATTATTGAAGTTCGAAAGTTCAAATAATTGATTTTTGGGAGTTTAAATTATTTTGTTAAGAAAAACGTTTTTGTATTTTTTTGGACATCATTAACATGTGTGGCTGGTGTTTTGACCAAAAGGTGGGCTAAGGAAAATTTGTATAATTATATTAATATTATATTAAATTTTACGCTTTGGTGTTCTAAGCATTTTCCTATAAATAGGGTGCTTGGGTTAGAATTGAAAATCTTTTAAAGCGAAGTTTTCTCTATTTCTCTCTCGATATTTTGAGCGTATTCTTGTGAGTATTTTGAGTATACTTTGAGTATTGCTAGGCGGTGCAAGTTCCTTCAAAGACTATACCCGGTGATTCGGTTTAAGTCTTAATCTTTCGAGGTAAGGGATATTATTTTTTTCAGTAATGATATTATTTCTTCAATATCATTATCTTTGAAATGTTGATCTGAAGTTTTTATCAAATTTGGAACTTTTTCATGTCGGGGTTACTATTCATGGGTTACTATTCATGAGTTACTATTCACGAGTTCTTATTCATGAGTTCTTATTCACGAGTTACTTATTCACGAGTACTATTCATGAAGCGTGAAGATGTTTTTGTGGAATTTCTATCTTTTGGTGTCGGAGTTACTATTCACGATATGCAAGACTATTCACGATATCTGACACTATTCACGATATCTAAGACTATTCAAGAAAAATAAAATTTTTCTTTTTGTCAAAATATCTATTCGGATACTAGCTCGATTGTATAAATGTTTTGATCATTCTTGAATTTTACACCACTATGATTATTTTTGAGGTATTTTTGGGCGTGGATAAAACCAAGTACGAATCCTTAATCCTTAATCCTTGTCATTTTGTTTCTTTGGATTCGTTTCTTTAAAAATATTTTTCATCATCCTCGGTCTTAAATGATGATATTATGGAATATCTTTGGCTGTAGTGCAAAGATGAATGATTTCTTAAGAATATCTTTGGCACATGAGTGCAAAGATGAATGATTCTGAAGAATATCTTCGCTTTGTAGTGCAAAGATGAGCAGTGTTTAAATGAACATGACCGGTGATGAATATCTTTGGCACTGTAGTGCAAAGATGAATATTTGATTCGGATGTATATTGATTGATGTTACTGGGGATAAAAGATGAGCGATGAACTTTTAAATTCATACATAGAAGATAGTAGTTTGCATTCTCTACTTAACTCTTCTAATGAATTATTATTTCCGCTGCGAATATTGATTTAAAGTTTGTTGTCTATTGTATTCTATTAGATTTTTCCCTGTTGAAGACTAACGATAATTTGTTGTATATTATCTTAGTCATAATATTCTTTACTGAGCTAGTTGAGCTCACCCTTTTTCCTTTTTGTTCCATTTTTCTCAGGAGGCGAGAATATAGCGAGTACGAGTCGGGGTATGGAATGAAGTTTTTAGAAAGGATTGTTTAGTAGTCCTCACCATTTTTGTAAAATAATGTATCAATAAATGTGATGAGGATTTATTTGAGTATAGATATTGTCTAGAAGATAATATTTGTATTCAAACTCACAGTTTTACTGTTGTAATAATAAAGTTGTAGTTGTTTCTGTACCATGTATTGACAACTCAGAATAGGTGATGTATACCTATTTTGGGGGCGTCACATAGGTGACCTTCTCTTCCACAATTATAACACGCTTTAGATGGCATCGCGCAGTTTGGACTGATGTGTCCCTCCCCTCCGCATTTGAAGCATATGATAGGTGGTCGTTCTCCTTCCTTAAGAATGAGTGCTGGTGCTGACGTCTTTCCATCATTGTTGAATCTCCTCTTCTTGAAATGTCCACTCTTATTATCTTGGCCATGATTACCACCGAAGTGGTTACCATTTCTGGCATGTTGATTCCCTCCACGTTTGTTGTCACCACTTCGATGACTGCTACCATTGGTATTATAATTTTGTCGGCTGCTCTCTCTTGGTTGGGTTGACTCATTATCACGTTCCAATAACTGAGCCCTATTCACAACATCTGAATACAAGCAAAGTTTGTGAGAGATAAGGTATTGACGTATCTCGGGTTTCAAACCTCTTAGAAACATCACCCATCTTGAGTCGCCAAATATATGGTATAAAATTCAAATACAACTTAATAATACCACTATCGTGTAAAATACGACAAGACATAAACTGAGAATTTTAAAACGAATATTATCTTCTAGACAGTATTCAACTCAAATGGAGTCCTCAATACATTTATTATCACATTATTTCATAGAATAATGAGGACTACTAATGCTATCATCTGGACCGTCACTCTGTTCCCCGACTAGTCCAGGCTACATTCTCATTTCCTGAAGAGAACAATGAAAGTAAAAGGATGAGCTCAACTAGCCTAGTAAGAAATATTATGACTAAGATAATGCAGAATAATTTATCGTTAGCCTTCAACAAAGGTTAAACCCGACAAAATATAACAAACATCAAGTTTAAGCTGCGGTGAACAAGCAATCCATTAGAAGAGTCAAGTAGAGAATAAAATCTACTATCTTTTATGATTTAAAAGGTTTTCATCACTTTTATCATTTGAGACTCGACAATAAATAATCCACATCATCGAATCACCCCTACACTACGGCCAAGGATATTCTTTAGTATCAAGACCACAAATTATCCATGCACTACTAGCTAAGGATATTCTTTAGTATCACGACCACAAATTATCCATGCACTACGGGCCAAGGATATTCGTGTATTCATTAATGGTTATGATCATGCCAACAATTGTCCATCAATGCACTACGGGCCAATGAGGACTTTTACCACATCATTTGTAACATTACGGTCATGATTATACCGAATAATCCCTAGTCATAATCATACCAAGTCCATCTATACACTACATGCCACAGATGACTTTTAACAGAATATAAACATGAGGATGATGACAATGATATAAGAATTCAATAAAACAAGTTCAAGAATAAATTTTTAAAGGTTTATAATTTAATTTATCCAGAAATCAATAACGTCCAAATTGTCAACATGATACTGCTTTGTGGAGTAAAATTCAAGAATAATATTGTACCAAAAATAATTTGGACCGAAACAAATCAATTTTTATCATGAATAGTACCCCGGGTGAATAGTACTCGAGTGAATAGTATCCCGTGAATAGTACTCCGGCATGATAAAGTTAAAACTTATCAAGAATGCTCAGAATAATATTTTAATGAAAAGATACTAGATGAAGCGCAAATATCAAGGATATTCTACTAATTTCATGGAGTATAGAAGCCAAAATTTTAATGAAACGAGTATAGAGTTCGAAATTTGAAACGAAATAATATTACTTACATACTAAAGAGTATGGAAGAAAATATTATTTCAAGCGAATATTGAACAAAAATAACATCCCTTACCTTGAAAAGAAGAGTATTCCAACTGGTATAGCGGGGATATTCTTGAAGAAAACTTTCACCGTTTTCTATGCTCAAAACTTTCTAAAACTCTAAAGAAATACGCTCAATATTATAGAAGAAGAATTCTATGATTCTGGTGTGATTTTCAATTCTAACTTAAGCGCCTATTTATAGGAAAATGCTAGAACGCCATAGGAGACTAAATAATAAAATAATATTATTATTTTTCAAAATTTCTACGCCTACCAAAACCAACCAAGACCAGCCTCCACAATTGAACCAAAAATTCTAGCATATGTTTTGAAAAAAACAAAAGTGGGTCCCACCTATAATTTTAATAAAAACATTTTAATTTTCGAAACTTCAACAATTCATAATAAATAGCCATTTTATCAAAAAAAATACGAATTTTATGTCCATTCCACACGAAATCGAATTCTCTACAACTTTGTAGCTTTAAGTTTTTCCAAATTCCAAACAGAAAATATCCGAAATTCATAAATAGACGATTTTCAACACCTCTTAAAATTCATAACAAATCATACGTTAATTTTTAACGGTTCAAAATTTGTGGACATATACTCAACTTATATATGTATAACATATCCAAAAATCACAATGATCCAACGGTCGGATCAAAATTATAACTCACTTTAATAGAGCTTTAAGAACACCGATTTGATTTTAATACCTCCCTTAGATAAAAATCTCGATAAAACACCTCAACATTAATTCCTTCAATTATAACCACAGAAAATAAATATTTTTATGTCCACATAAAATAAATATTTCCTTATCATATAAATCAATAATTAATTATTCATAAATAATATTATAGAATCACAATAATGACAACCAGGCCGTTCCCAGGAAAGAGGGGGCTTTCTGATAAGGATTTCTCCATACTGGCGTGCAATTAGGTGACCAAATCTCTCCTTGACAGAACTTTCTAGACATTTCCAATAATGTTATCTAATAATATTATTCAAATAATATGAATTATTGGTTTGATAATAGGAAATACTGTGCAGTGATAATTATTGAAACAACAATAATATAAAATATCAACGCAGTAATTATTGAATCAATAAAATAAAATATTGAACAGTAATTACTGTAATAATTATTGAGTTGTGCCTTCTTACGTAAGAATCAATAATTCAAAAATCTTTATGCAATACTGGTGCTACTATGCAACAATAGCAGACATCGTATTTTAACCACCGGGTATTCCAACAGTTAAAGGTAAAACTTTCGCCATTATTTTATTTTTGTCGTTTTCTCAATCCGACAATAATTCAGTTGTGGGGTCCACTAATGATTGTGTCGTCGTAAAAATATTCCCTACTAAAACGAATATTCCCCGACCAATCGAATATTATATAACAACTTGCATACTTTGCAAAATTTATAAATATTACCCACAACTATAACATTATATCAAATTCACTCCATAATATTCAAAAATGATATTTATAGAAAATTCATCTTTATTCAAAAAGTTAGGGTCTTACAGCAGTCTTGGAACTTCTTAGTTCACTTAGAACTCTACAAGTCCAGCAGACTTGGAACTTCTTACTTCACTTAATGATAGTTGAGTTCTTGAGTGGTGCTACTCAGTTGTCGTTAAGCTCGTGTTTGAAAGAACTGAGTAGCTGTGCAAGCTTTCTTTACAGATCGTAGAGTTTGGCGTTTGAGTGTTCTTCAGCTTTTCGTTGTGTATTTGCTTGCTTTTTGCATCTGCATCTGATTTGTATATATTAGGTGCCTTTGAAATATTTCCTTTTGAAGGCATCCGTTGAAGCATTAATTGTATTTGACATTTCTAAGCACTGATGGTGAGTTCTTGGAAATCTCCTGTCCAACCGTCTGGCCCACTGACACAGTAGACTGCTATCTCACCTAACACCTGAAAAGGTGTTTTTAGTTGACATGTAGTACTTTCCTTAGCTTCTTCAATACATTTGTTTGTTATATACTAAGGATGAGTGTTAGGTCATTGGGATTCCTGAGAGTCTCAACGTCTATAATCCTTTCTATATTTGTTGTAATTTATTCTTCAACAAATGGATAAAGCTCGATGCTTTTGATGCAGACAGATGATGCACTACGATCATGATCGTGGTGTCTTGCCATATTCATGCTTGATCCGGACTAATAGAGGAGAACACTACGATTTCTCTTAAGCACTGGTAGACTACGATTCATGATTTTGCTCGGTAGGCGTTTGGACCACTCTACGATATTGGTGAGGCCCTCCAAAGTAGAGAGACTACGATTCTCGATACTCTACGATTCTACCTTGGCTTCTGCAATCCTTTGGCTGGCTCGACAGACTACGATTCTGTTGATGCCTATCTATTACATCTCAAAATAGATCATCCTAATAGTGATGATCTTTTCTTCTATACATTCATTTAAAGAGTGATAAACATAAAGCACAGATCAACCTAACAATTTTGATCTATCATCCAAGTTCTTGTACATATGTTCTTTGAAGGACTTTACATATACGCATGATTATTTACTTTCAACATCAAATTTAAATATTCAATACCCAAAAAAGTAGATATAGACATTCTTAATCACGTAAATATAATAAAGATTTGAATATTAACAAGATATTTTAAATTAAGAAAATAAAAGAATTAACTAATTGTAAGTGATATTAATGACTTTATATCATTAAAATGCGAGTAATAAAGATAATATATATATATATATACATAATTCTTTTTAAATTATATTTAAATGTAATAATAATTATGAGAAAATATCTAACATTCCTAAATACAAATGTAACTTGAAAAATCTATCAGAACTTAATGGTTTAGTAAATATATCAGCAACATTTAATTTTGCGTCGATATGTTCTAACTTGATAATGTCACTATTTACATGATCACATAAAAAATAATGTCTGACATCTATATGTTTAGATCTAGCATGTAATACAATATTTTTACTCAGATTTATAGCACTTGTATTATCACATAAAATTGAGACATAATTAAACTTTTTATTGTAATCAGTCAGGGTTTGTTTCATCCACAATATATGTGCACAACATTGTGTAATAGCAATATATTCTGCTTCGGTGGTTGAGATGGATACCGAGTTTTGTTTCTTAGAGAACCAAGAAACTAAACAACCACCTAAAAACTGACACGTGCCACTTGTACTTTGCAATTAATATGATGACCAATATAGTCAGAGTCTCAAAATCAAATAAGATCAAATGGTTGACCTTTAGGATACCATAGACATATGTCTGTAGTTCCTTTAAGATAAAGAAGTATTCTTTTTACAGCAACCAAATGTGATTCCTTAGGGTTTGATTAAAACCTGGCATATTTACAGGCACTGAACATAATGTCAAGTCTACTGGTTGTGATGTATAGAAGACTACCAATTAGTCCTCTATACTTCTTTGTGTAAAACACTTTTTCCATTTTAATCAGCAGTTAATTTATCAGTGGTTGACATGGGAGTATTAAGAGGTTTCACAAATTCTAACCCAAATTTCTTAATCATTTCTTTGCAATATGTAAATTGAGAAATATGAATATCTTTTTCTCCTTGATTGATTTGTAATCCTAGGAAGAAATTTAATTCTCCCATCATACTCATTTCAAATTCTTTACACATGCTTTCAGAGAAATCATTGCACATAGTAATGTTAGTAGAGCAAAAAATGATGTCATCAACATAGATTTGTAAAATAAGGATATCATTTTTATACTTAGTAAATACAGTAGTATCGACAGTACCTCTTTTAAAACCATTTTCTAGCAAGAATTTACTTAACCGTTCATACCACGCTTTGGGAGCTTGTTTTAACCCTTATAAAGCTTTATGCAGTTTATACACATAATCAGGATAATCAACATCTTCAAAGCCAAGATGTTGTTTAACATAAACTTCCTCCTCAATAACTCCATTTAAAAAAGCAGATTTGACATCCATTTGAAATAATTTAAAATCTTTATGGTATGAAAATGTTAATAACATGTGTATAGACTCGATTCTAGCAACATGAGCATATGTTTCATCATAGTCAATACCTTCAAGTTGATTGTAGCCTTGGGTAACTAGTCTTTCCTAGTTACGTATGACCGTTCCACTTTCATTTAATTTGTTACGAAAAACCCATCGAGTTCCAATAATGGAAGTTTCCTCGGGTTTTGGAACTATTTCCAAAACTGTATTTCTTGTGAACTGTTCACGTTCATCCTGCATAGCTATAATCCAATATTCGTCAAGCAATGCATCTTTTATGTTTTTAGGCTCAATTTGCGATAAGAAAGATAAATGACCGATTAAGTTTTGTGCTTGTGATCTCGTAAGAATTCCTTTATCGATGTGACCAATTACATTTTTTATTGGATGATTTTTAATGACATGTGACTCTTTGGATACATTATTTAATTGAGGATTGAGATTTTCAAGAGGATTAATATTGACAGGTGGAGATGTATTATCTAGTTTTAGTTCTTCCATATTTTTGAGAATGTCTTCAATGACCACGTCATTATCTACCAGCTCTTTATATTTTGGAGGGGGTACTTTAGACTCATCAAAGGTTACATTCATTAACCCCTCAATGACTAGAGTTCTTTTATTAAAAACTCTATATGTTTTACTATTAAGTGAATATCCTAGAAATATTCATTCATCAGATTTGGGATCGAATTTCACTAAATATTGTTTAGTCAGGATAAAACATTTACTCCCAAAAACATGAAAGTAATTTATTTTTGGAGTTCTTTTATAATAAAGATCATAGGGAGTTTTGAGCAACAATGGTCTTAGTAAAACTCGATTTAAGATATAACCTGATGTAGCAACTGCTTCAGCCCAAAAATATTTAGGAAGACGATATTCATTTAACATAGTATTGGCCATTTCTTGTAAAGTACGATTTTTCCTTTCAACTACACCGTTTGATTGTGGTGTGTAAGGTGCATAAAAGTTATGGTTTATACAATGCTCGTCACAGAACATTATGAAATTAGAATTGTCAAATTCTTTTCCATGATCAGACTGAATATAAACAATAGAGCTTCCATGTTGATTTTTGATTTTCTTACATAATGCAGAGAAGGAGTTTATCGCTTCATTTTTAAATTTTAGAAAATCAACACATGTGAATCGTGAATAATCATCAACTAATACTAGAATATAAATAGCACCACCCATGTTATGTTTAGGGATAGGGCCTACCAAATCCATATGCAAGAGTTCTAATGGTCGAGAGGTTGATACTGTGAGTTTAGGTTTGTGAGATGCGTGTATTTCTTTTCCTAATTCACAGGCTTCACAGATATGGTTTTTTAGAAATTTTAGTTTGGAAGACCACAAACATGTTCCTTAGAAGATATATTATTTATCAATTTTATGTTAATGTATCCTAACCTATGATGTCAAAGCCTTGGATCATCATTTGCAAATACAAGACATACATTGTCCAGGTGAGAGTATATATCTAAGTCACGCGTGTACACATTTTGACTTCTAGGATATAATAAAATCAATTTTTCAGATTAATCATATATTGAACAATTATAAGGATTAAAAAATATTTTAAAACCACTATCACATAATTGGCTAATAGATATGAGATTGTACTTGAGTCCTGTGACTAATTGAACGTTAGAGATTGTTATGTGTTTATTACCAACACTTCCAATTCCAATAACTTTATCTTTGTTGTTGTCTCTAAAGGTTACCTCACCACAGTCTATAGCTTGTAGATTGCTCAATTTTATTTTGTCACCTGTCATGTGTCTTGAACAACCGCTATCAAGGTACCATTTATTTTTACTAAAGTCAGTTGTAAGCCATATCTGCAACATATACTAAGTTCACAAATTAGTACCCTTTAATAAGGGTCATTTGGGTAAGTTTTCTATTTTGTATAAGGATCATTTGTATTTTCCTTTACAAAATGTGGTATGAGATAATAAATCTTAGTAGACACAATTGTTCTATGGGTAGCAGGCCTATAAGATACATGATTGTATCTTAAATAGTTTTGATGAAGATTTCTAGAAAATATTTCATTTTTCTGATAATGAAATTCTTTTCTTGTGATAATAGGAACAATGTAAGTTCCTTTTGGTACCCAATCATTTTTTTTATAGTTTTCATTTTTGGCATTACACGAGTGAACAGAATGACCATTCCTATTACAGTAAGAACATTTAGTAAAAAGAGATGCATGACCTTCTTTTTCTTTGCTTTTAACATAATAGAGTGCTTTATCTTTTGTTTTAATAGATTCTCCAATATATCATAATCCTTCTTTATTAAAACTCATCCTTTTGATTAAGCATAACATCAAGATTTTCTTTTCCTTTTGTAAATTTAATGACGGTTGAGTTTAAGTTATCAGTTTCTATAGTCAACATTCTAATTTGATTTAATAAAGTGGATTCTTCATTTTTCTTTTCTACTCTTATTTTTTGAGATGAGTTTTCCTTCTTGATTGTTTTAATTTCTTCACTTAACTCTTGATTTAGTGTTTGAGAATCTTCAATAAGAACAATAAGAGTTGAATTTTCAACTTCAATATTTTCAATAGAAATAATAAGTGTTGAATTTTCTATTTCAAGATCTTTATTTATTTTTCTAGCCCTTCCTTTAATATAGGATTTTCTGAAGAATCATTTTCTATATTCTCATTTTCTCCTTTTTAAGCTCATTAATGATCTTGGAAAAATGTGTTTCCATATCAATGATTTTTTTCACCTTCTTCGAACTTGAAACTCTCATACTCTTGTATTAGAGCATCTTTTCTGGTTTCTTTGATATGATTGGTTCCTTCATAGGTTACAATCATTTTCCCCATATTTCTTTATCATTCTTGCAGCTGGTAACTCTTTTGTATTCCTTTTCTATGAGAGCACTAGTCAGCACTTGTTCGGCTCTGGAGGCTATATTCATAGTCTCCTCATCTTCGATGGTGAATTCATCAGCATCTTTCTCAACGATCTTTTCACCTTCAATTTTTGAAGGAATTTTTACAACTCGTTCTATTTGCAACCAAATTTTGATTCATTGTGACTTGGCATAGATTTTGAATCTGTTCTTCCAGGTGGCAAAGTTTGTGCCATCAAATAGTGGAGGTCTGGACATTGACAGTTCTTCTCTGCAACCAGTACCATTGTAGCCCATATATGGATCTACTCTTAGATATGCATGTATTCACTTAACAAACAAGTTAAAGAGCACCACTCTGATACCAATTGAAAGTCCAATAATAATCTAGAAGGGGGGATTGAATAGATTATCACTGTTTAAAAAATTATCTTAAGCCTTTTAGAATTTTTAGCAAAACAATTTATAGTGTCAGAAATTAATATACAAGATAAGAAAAATTCAATCACACAATGCACAGAGATTTATCTGGTTCACGATATACAGCTCGGGTATATTATTACGTCCAGTCTCAAGCTCCTCTCCAGGACTTGAGATCCTATTACTCTTAGTAATAAAAACTCCTTTAATAGGCGGATAAGCCTTTATAAAGTTTTAAAGATTAACTTACAACTATTCACAACTAACTATCTCGAACACCGAACTCCCAGCTCCTTCCTCAAGCTTAGTTATACATTCTTTTGAGTTCAAAACTATTCTATGATCTGGTCTTGAAAAAACAATTTCTTCCTTACCTCACAAGTACACTAGAGACCCAACTCCTAGTTGACCTCTCTAAGATTTTGGTCTTGGTCAAATTTTTTTTGTCTTTCTCACAGATACATAAAATAAACTAACTTTACCTTTTTTTCCTTTTTACAAAAGATTGGTTTAACTTTGTTTCTAAAGTAAGCAGATAAAGTTGAGGACAAATATATATATATATATATGAGTTTAAATAACTATTATAGTTGATACTTCTCAAATAAACAGATAAACAATTAAATATCAAATAAAAGTCCAACACTTTTATGTGAAATGCTTCCGTGTAAGCATATATGTAAATTAATACACTTTTATAAAGATTTTCTTTATAGATAAAAGTGTGTTTCTATGATAAATGATTTAGCTTTGAGTTCGGATATATAAGTATAAATAAATTATATATGGTACAACAAGTATTTTAAGAATGAATAAGATTTTGTGTGCAAAATATTTGTGATGACAGTTATCAAATATAACAATTTAATCAATTAAATAATACTTGATTTAACAAATAAATTTGTTTCACTCAAATGTATATATATATATGTATTATATTATATTATATTATATTTGATCTACGCTGTGAAAATTTGGCCACTTAGAATTTTAAAGATCGTTTGGAGAATTTCAGAGAAATAATATCCGAATTATATCGGTATCTAAGAGATGACCAAATTGTTTGTTTCACAATATGATAATTATATAAATATTTTTCAATAGTTATATATGTATCTATATCAATAAAAAGCCACTTAGAATTTTAAAGACCGTCCGAAGAATTTCAGAAAAATTACTTTTGAATTATATCGGTATCCAAGTCCTGACTTTTTATATGATATTTAATAGATGAAGTATATATATATATATATATATATATATATATATATATATATATATATATATATATGTGTGTGTGTGTGTGTGTGTGTGTGTGTGTGTGTATAATAATGTTTGGTACTTTTTTTTCACTCACGTATATATATTATATTATATTTGATCTACACCCAACTCTGTATTAATTCATCCAACCAATCATATCAACTCAAAACTCTTATTATTAATATTATTTAAGAAAAGAAACTATTTTTATTACTTAACTAACCTCACATGAATTTCAATATCATTCATGAAACTCTTATTATTATTATTATTATTATTATTATTTATGCTACTATATAGTATTTATTTACCAAACTTTATTTCTAAATTGGGGATATCCTAATAAAGAATGAGTGGTTCAGATTTAATTTAGAGCACACGGATTTAAACAAAACAAGCCGACTTGATTTTCAAATATAGCCCATGTAAAAAGTTCTTCACATAAACTCGCCAGCATATTTGGTTATGGCACAAAGGATAAAAACCTCCAGCACATGGCCAATCACATTAAGGCAGATGAAGCCTTTTATTTTTGATAAATGCTTAATAAAAGCTTAACATAATATTTCAAAGGTCCATACTTTCCAGCACATGCACACACACGGTTTCGCTTTCACTCACACACATAAACGGTTATATATATTAAATATACATACCCCTTTATTTTACATAACATACTCATCACTTGATAATTTATTTATCAAGGTCAAGAAAAATAAATTCAATTTTTTAGGATGAGAAACATTTTTTGGTCATAGTAAAATAGAATATTTAAAATTAATCACATAAAATCCTATAGAGAGAATTCTATCTATTTAATTAATTCTATTTATTAAAATTTGTTATCATCAAAATAAAACTAATTAATTTAGAGGCCTATCAAAAATAACTTATAATTCACTTTAAGTTTAAGTTTATAAGTAGTTTTAAAATAAATCATTATCCGAACGGGCCTTAGCTCAAAAATGCAACTGGATTTTGTGTGGTGTAGTTTGGAGCTCAACCTTGCGGGAACAGTACTCCACGGACGTCAGGCAGTTAACTTTCTCTCTCCTTTTCATTTGTCCACATTTTTACTCTCTTTTTTTTTGGTGCAAAGGAGGCCTCACGACCATATATTAATATAATAAAGCTTCTTTACAATCAATCTCTAGCAACGCTAGGATATCAATAGGAGGATCCTTACTACTAATAATATCAAAATTACAACTATAACCCAAATCTGCAAGTATGTCCGCGCATTTATTTCCTTCTTGTGTAGTGAATATAAGCTTGGCATTCCAAGACTTCCATAAAAGTTGATGGCATTGTTAGGTTTGCTATAAACGAGAGCATGCAATCAAATCACATAAATAAGCGGAAGCGATGTAAAATCAGTATTTTAAAATTTCTTGCAAATCATAAACCAAGATCATTCTTATGCCTTAATTATCAGTCTATAAAAGAGTAGGAGACTCAGAATTATACCCTTGAAAGATCCAAGCTTCCTCAGGTACAAGTTCAACTCCTATTTCTTTATGCTCTCCTTCAATACGCGGGTTTGGTTCCTTCCTTTGATCAACGTTAGCCACCCAAGCGTTTGAATTCTAGAGGTGATCCACCAAGAAAGAAGAAGAATCAAGAAGAAGGGGTGTATTGGCTCAAACCCTAGTTTTCTATCTCTGTAGAAAAAAAAGCGTACTCTCCAACTATTGGAATCACGTATCTCACACACTTACTGATATCTAATATAAAACTACTCTTATAAAGATATCAATTAACCTATTTTAATATAATTAAAATAGAATATTATTTAATTAATTAAACTACTTTAATTAATTAGGCTCCCTAATCTTATTAGGGATAATTAATTAAACTCTTTTAATTAATTTGCCTCCTAATCTTATTTGGAATAAATGAGAGTACTAATATTAAATTAATTCCTAGAACTCCTTTAGAAATTAAAATAATAATAATTGTAATAATATTAATAAGACTCATCTTATTAATTTATATTTAATATTTTCAAAATATTAAATAATAAATATTAATCTATTTAATTTATTCTATCACCATAGATTGAATTGAATATACTTAACATATTATTACGATTATGCCATTAAGTTCTTAAATAATTATTCTTTCTTTTATGGTGTGACCCTTTAGGTTCTCCATATTAAATCGGTTGTGAATAAATCAATCAGCTAGAACATTTCTAATCTTATTTAAATAAATAAAATTTATTCTATAATAGGGATAAGTCTCCCTAGCGATCAACGACTTTTCATATAATATAAATTTCAACATTAATCATAAAAGAACCTTTAAGTAAATAGTTACCGTACAATTCAATCCTTCCACCATACAATGTCCTAATTAAATATAAGACATGGAATTACTGGCAAGTTTTATTTTATTTAAGTATATGCATTTCGATTCTTAAATGCACAACTCTTAATGAATGCAAATTAGAAACTACTTTCTAATTTCATTCCACATTGGCCAAGGATTCCCGGGTTGTCATTTATCGAATCACATAGGACATATCTCTTCTTTTACTAGAAGTGGTAGATTCTTTATTGATCATTTATTATCTCCATATATAACTTATTACATTCAAACATACCCTTTAATATACTCCACATGTCTTAAAGAATAAGTCAAAGTGTAAATCATTATATATACAAGATACTATGATGATCTCAAGTCTAAGAATTATTTGTACTACTATCACTACAGTAATTTCTATTGACAGGCAAATAAAACTCCATTAGGTATTCTTTAGCAAGTCACGTTCAGTGAACTTATTCTCCAATAAGCACCTACATACTTGCTTTAGTGTTTCCACACAAATGATTATGAGATCAATCATCCTCATCCAATGAGCAAGCAACATATGTACCAATCTATCCAGATTCACTAATCCCCTTTTTAGTAATCCATTGATTGGGAACATTTTAGTTTTTAAGCTATCTAAGAATTTAGATCTCATTAGCATGATCTCATCATGATTCTAAAAGTATTGCTTAAAACTATGGGTTTATCACATATTATTAAAACAACACCATGTAGATAAATTGAATGCCTTTAGTAAATTAATACTTTTATTAATAAATAAATAAAATTGATTACAAAGTATATGCTTTATCATCATACATGATTGACTTGTATATATATTACTTTCGAGCATTCCATGATCAAACTTTCATCTGGGTGATCCTTGACGTCTCCCTCCTTTATGAGTTTGACAATAGTACTAGAATCAATTTCCACTTCTATGTTAGGAATTCTCTCGTCCCAAACAAATATGAGACCATCTCGGATGGCCCAAATTTTTGCGGTCAAGATAGAACAAATGCCTATTTTCCCATATAAGCCAAATTCTTAGTCCCATCTAGCATTTCGAATGAGACCACTAGGGGTGAGCATGGTGCGGTTTGAAAAATCTAAAACCGCACACGAAATCGCTTATGATTGGTGCGGTGCGATTTTAAATTGTGCGGTGCGGTTTCAATTGGTGTGGTTTCAGTTCCAAAACTAATTGAAACAACAAAAATGTCTAAGCCTTCAATAGAATTTAACACAGAGCTCACATCGAGCAATTAACTTAGTGACAGAGTCGGCAATGATAATTATATCAAGCATAGAAACAAAGCTCCTTCTGCAAAACATGTCAAATTCACCATCAAATCATAGAACAATGAGACAAATAAAATAATTTTAGTTTATAATAAAGGAATGATGCTTTAAAACTAAAACATGCGTTATATAAAATAATATAAAAGAACGGAGACCATATATTCGATAACAAGCAAAAAAGTTTATTTAGTTCCCAAAAATTAAAAGTATATACTAGAGATAGAATGAAATTCTATCTTATATATTGCAAGGAGGACTTATAGAATATAATCATAACTGTACCTAATTTGAAAAACAATCTATTAGACTATTACTACTATATCATAGACCTTAACCAATGCATCAAGTGCTCGAACCAACGAATTTGGCCCCTCAGCTATAAGCCCCTCCAGTAACGCATCAACCAAATTCGAAATTCTAAAACTCAAATGCTTAATTTTTGATTCTATAACCTTTAACCATCTTCTTCCAGTTGGTAAGAAAATGACAATGCAAGATTGGGGTTTTCTCTGAGTGTGTTCAAGTGAAAAGTAACTGTGACGCCCCCAAAATAGGTATACATCACCCATCTTGAGTCGCCAGATACATGGTACATAATTTCAAATACAACTTAATTATACAACAGTCGTGTAAAATACGACAAAACATAGCTGAGAGTTTAAACAAGAATATTGTCATCTAGACAATATCCACACTCAATGGTGTCCTCATTACAATTATTATCACATTATTCCGTAGAATAGTGAGGACTACTAAAAACATTTATCCTGGACCATCACTCCATTTCCCGAGTCGTCCCAGCTATATTCTCATTTCCTGAAGAGAACAATGAAAGAAAGGGTGAGCTCAACTAGCCCGATAAGAAATATCATGGCTAAGATAATGCATAATAAATTATCCTTAGCCTTCAACATTATAACAACTGATAGAATACAATAGACAACAAGTTTTAGATCAACAACTGTAGCGGAAATAAGCAATCCATTAGAAGAGTCAAGTAGAGCATAAAATCTACTATCTTCTATGATTTAAAAAGATTTTCATCAACTTTATTGTCGAGACTCAGCTTAACAAATAAAACTGAATCATCCCTGAATCACGACCAAGGATATTCATGTAATTATCAATGGTCATGATTGTACCGAATAATTCCTGGTCATAATCATACCAACAACTGTCCATCAATGAACTACAGGCCAATGAGGACTTTCACCACATCATTCGTCACATTACGGTCATGATTATACCGAATAATCCCTGGTCATAATCATACCAAGTCCATCTATGCACGTAAGCCAAAGATGACTTTCATCACAATATAAGCATGAGGATGATGACAATGACATAATAATTCAATAAAACAAGTTCAAGGATAAATTTTAAAGATTTATAATTTAATTTATCCAGAATTCAATAACGTTCAAATTGTCAACATGATACTGCTTTGTAGAGTAAAATTCAAGAATAATATTCATGTACCAAAAAAAATTTGGACAGAAAAAAAAATATTTTGGGTGAATAGTACCCCGTGAATTGTACTTCAGGAATAGTACCCTGTGAATAGTACCCCGACACGAAAAGTGTCTCAAATACCCGAGTGAATGATACTAGAGTGAATAGTAATCAGGTGAATAGTAATTCGTGAATAGTACTCCGGCACGAAAAGTACCCTGAATACCCGAGTGAATAATACTAGAGTGAATAGTAATCGGGTGAATAGTAACCCGTGAATTGTGAGACCCCAGATTTTATTAATAAAGATTTAAATTTTGTCGAAATAATTTTTTAATATTATGGTGTGAATTTGAGATAATATTATAGTTGTGGGTAGTATTTATAAATTTTGCAAAGTATGCAAGTGGTTATATTATATTCGATTGGTCGGGAATATTAGGTTTAGCAGGAATATTCGCATACAACGGCTCAATCATTGGTGGACCCCACAATGTAATTATTATCGGATTGAGAAAACGACAAAAATATTTTATTGAAATAACTATGGAAGTTTTACCGTAGTTCTTGTTGAACTACTTTCGGTAGTAAAGTAAAAGTACGATGTCACGTGTGGTTGCATAGTAGCACACGGTATTGATTATTGATGCTTATGTGAGAAGTCACTCAGTTTGATTCCATTATTGTCGATTAATAATATGAATTATTATAGCGATAATGACGTTTTGTTTTATTCGTATTATTAACGTAATAAAAGCGAAACATCTTTTATATAAAATAGAATACTTTATTAAAGTTATTCTATAAATAGAATATATTATATTTTATTATGCATAGTGTTGCATAGTGTTTTGTATAGTGTTTTGCATAGTATTGCATAGTGTTTGCATAGTAAAATGTTTTTATATAAATAGAATATATTATATTTTATTTAAAAGATTTTTCTTTAAATATGGACCGTCGAGTTAAAGTAAATCAATCGGATAGTTCATGGATTAGTTTCTATGCATTCCATTTTCCTATAAATAGAAGCTCATTCCTTCATTATTTTCTTATTTAATTCATTGAAACTACAGAGAGAAATTATAGAGAGAAGCTATAGAGAAAGTTATAGAAAGAAGAAGAGTATTCCTTTACTTCACTACTTCTATATTCAGTTCTTTTTTTACGGTGAAGGGTGTTTTCTTTCTTCTTGAAGAGAACACATTATTCCATTCATTATTATTACATTGGAATAACTTTGTAAAAGTGGCATACCCCCTATACATAACTTTGTATACGCTGGCATACCTATACTTGGTGAAATCCTTATGTTATTCCATTGCTTATTATTACATTGGAATAACTTTGTATCTGTGATTTACCTTATACTTGGTGACATTCTTCTATTATTCATTTGGAACATCACATGCAGGTTGTGTTTTACAGGACTGGTTCCGCTTTTTATTATTCTCGTTGGAACATCCCATGCATGTGTGTTTTACAGGACCGGTTAGATTTTTTTATTCATTGGAACATCACCGTCGTGTTTTTTACAGGACTGGTTCCGTCTTTATCATTCATTGGAATATCCTATCATGTGTTTTACAGGATCCAGTTCCATCTTTATTATTCTGTTGGAACATCTCGCCGGTGTGAATTTCACCGACTGGTTCCGTTATTATTATTACATTGGAATAACTTTTACATCTCATGCAATCTGCATGCATGGTGATTTCTTTTGTTATTCCATTCTTTATTATACTCGGTTGGTTAAAACTTTGACTTCTATACTCCATGAAATTAGTAGAATATCCTTGATATTTCGCGTTTCATCCGATATCTTCTCATGGAAATATTCTTCCGATCATTCTTGAATTTTACTCTCTGTAAGCAATTATTATGTTGACAATTTGGACGTTAATAATTCATGGATTAAATAATTCTTGAATTTGTTTTATTGAATTATTATGTCATTGTCATCATCCTCATGTTATATTATGTTATCTTTGGCTTACGTGCATAGATGAACTTAGTATGATTATGACCGAGGATCAATCGGTATAATCATGACTTGATATAAAAGATGTGACAAAAGTTCTCGTTGGCTGTAATGCGTTGATGGATAGTTTTTGGTATGATTATGACCGGGGTGATTCGGTATAGTCGTGACCATTGATAATTTGATGAAAATCCTTGGACCGTGGTACAGGGATGATTAGATGTGGTGGTTTATTTATTAAGCTGAGTCTCAACGATAAAAATTGATGAAAACTTTTTAAAACCTAAAAGATAGTAGACTTTATTCTCTACTTGACTCTTTTAATGGATTGCTTATTCCGCAGCTAGATTAAACCGTGGTTGTCTATTGTATTTTATCGGTTTAACATTGTTGAAGGCTAATGATAATTTATTCGCATTATCTTAGTCATAATATTTCTTCTTGGGCTAGTTGAGCTCACCCTTTCTTTTCACCGTTTTCTCTTGAGAAATGAGAACATATAAATTTGAGACGAGTCGGGGAGCGGAGTAATGGTCCGAGAATAGCATTAGTAGTCCTCACTATTCCGTGAAATAGTGTGATAATAGTTGTAATGAGGACTCCTTTTGAGTTTGTATAATATCTAGTAGATAATATTTGTATTCAAACTCACGGATTTATGTCGTATTATTATATTTACGATTATATTAGTAAGTTGTATTTGAATTTATGTACCATGTAAGTGGCGACCCAAGATGGGTGACGTATACCTAATTTTGGGGGCGTCACATGAATAGTAACTCGTAACAAAAAAATACCAAAGAAAACGATATTTTATGACGAGTACAAAAGAAATGATATCCCAGATGAGTATAATAGAATATACGAAACTGCAAATAGATTTTCACCCGCCATGCAGTAATCAACGTAGACATATCATTTCTACAATTTAATAAAGAATGAATACAAAGGATAATTCACCATGCATGTGGTAATCCACATAGACAGGTTATTCCAACAAAATAATAAAGAATGGAATAACATAAGAATTCACCATGCATGCGATAGACCAGACAGATGTGAGTTATTCTAACTAGAATAATAAAAAATGGAACCGGTCATGCGTAATCCGCAGCAGCACGTGATATTTCCAATGAATAATAAAGAATGGAATAACAATGAATTCACCAAGCACGCGATAGACCGCACGCAGACGTGTTATTCCAATAGAATAATAAAGAATGGAATAACAACAGAATTCACGGCGCATGCGATAGACCACACAAACAAGTTATTCCAAGAATAATAAAGAATGGAATAACAATGAATTCACTGCATGCGATAGACACACACGATAAAAGTTATTCCAAATGTAATAATAAAGAATGAAATAACAGAAGAATTTTATCATGTATGCGGTACTTTGCATAGACAGGTTATTCCAACATAATAATAAAGAATGAAATAACAACCCTTATGAGTATTGAAAGAAAATAACTCTCTTCATGAATACGAAAGAATAATACCCCTTACCTTAGAAGAAAATTGGATACTGGAATATTGAGATAGTAGACTTCTCTTCTTCTTTCTCTCTATAATTTCTCTCTATAATAATTGCTCTATAGCTTTAGTGAATTGGTGATAAAAGAAGGAAGAATGAGCTTCTATTTATAGAAAAATATAGTTTCGATAATTGCACATTTTGGGGCTTAAAATATTACATTATAATACCTTCCTCTTTTTCTTTATTTTTAATTTAGTCCTGCAAGTATTATCAAACTTGTACCACCTCCTCTAATAGTAAATAATGTGAATCAATAGTTCAATCATGTGAATCAATAGTTATAATCATGTGAAAATACGAATTACAATATAGTACCTCCATCTATACCTCCATTTTTAACTTAGTCATGCAAGTATTATCAATCTTGCACCACCTCCCCTAATAGTATAAGAATTTGAATCAATAGTACACACATATGAAAAAATAGGTATAATCATGTGAATTAATAGCAATTAATTGCTCATTTATCCGGTTAATTACCTGATTGGTCAATATAATCTCCAGACATAAATTATTATCGAAATAAATGTCGATCTTCACTAACACTAATAATTCCAACACAATGGAACTATCAATTTCATCTTTAATCAACACGAACTTATTCATCATTAATATTTTTATTCATATTATTTAACAACCAGATCGTTCCCAGGAAAGAGGGGGCTTTTCGATAAGGATTTCTACTTATTGGCGCGCAATTAGGTGACCAAACCTCTCCTTGACAGAACTTCTAGACATTGTCAATATTACAAATAATAATATGAATAACTTTGTCATCTCAATTATTGATTTAATAATATAACATATTATCTGAGATGATATCGTGACAATAATTGAATCAATAATATGAGAGATATGATCTAAAGAATTATCAGAGTAATAATTGAGTATAATCGAGTGACTTCTTACGTAAGCATCAATAATCAATATCGTGCTACTACGCAACCACGCCGACATATTACTTTTACTACTACTGGGTAGTTCAACAGTTTAACGGTAAAACGTTCGCCGTTATTTTTATAAAAAGATAATTTTGTCATTTTCTAACTACGACAATACTTCCATTCTGGGGTCCACCAATGATTGTGTCGTCGTACGGATATTCCCCGATAAAAAGAATATACCCCGACCAATCGAATATTATATAACAATTTGCATACTTTGCGAAATTTATAAATATTACCCACAACTATAACATTATATCAAATCCACACCATAATATTCAAAAAAAAATTCGAGAAATTTAAATCTTTATTCATAAAATTTAGGGTCTCACAATCTCCCCTCCTTATGAAATTTTGCCCTCGAAATTTACGTACGTACCTGGTATGCCGAAAAGGTGAGGATACCTTGACTTTATTTCAAATTCTAACTCTTGAGGTATAACCTTGAGTGTTGAATGTGATCCTTATTATCCAAGATTTTAACACGTATCTCCTCATACGTTAAATCTTCTGCTATCTCGTCTAGTTCTAATTTAATAACGTGGTTCGGGCCATCCACATATTTACGTAACATTAATATGTGAAAAATGTTATGAACACGCGACATACTTAGCGATAAGGCGAGTCTATAGGCCACAGTTCCTACTCGATCGAGGATTTCAAATAGGCCAATTAAATCAAGGGTTGAGATTTCCTCTCTTCGTCGATTCTTGCTTCTAGAATAACGCCCTCTTAAACCTTCTTCTTCACATTCATCAGCTGCAAGTGTGTAGTTTGAGCGGCTTTAACTTTATCGATTAAAGTATATTTGATATCACCACGTGGGTCCTTATAGTCTTTAACTCTATCTTCATCATTTGTAAGTTATACAAAATGGGTTTTTGTTTTAACAACATCACACTCGTAAACGCATACGATCTTCTACTCAACGCGTCAGCTACCACGTTCACTCTTCCACGATGATATTAAATGGTACGATCATAATCTTCAACAGCTCGAGCCAATGTCTTTGGCGCATAATACGTTCATTCTAGGTGAAGAAATATTTGAGAGTTTTTGAAATGGGTTTTGTACTAGGGTCAATACAAAATTCGATTTCACGCTCTAGGGTTAGACTAAGAAGTCTTCAAGAATACGCCAGGAAATTTATTAACAATAGAAATATCATTCAAAATTGTGACTCTCATCCAAGACTTGGATAGTATGTCACATTGATACCTATCAACTTCCCATCGTCATTCACGACGTCGCCTACAGAAAGTCTGGCTTCGATGCATTCCACACAAGGAAGTCAACAACGAAAGGATCGGGGCTCTTTACTTATGGCTTGATATAACAGTGATTAACTTTAGTGGTTTGGTTGCTTGAATTCGCATAATAGGTTGGTTAAGAATATGAAAGCTAACAACCTTATGAAAAGCATGATGAGTAGTTAACCAATCGATTCCTAAAATCACATCAAATGCAAGTATTTTCAAAGAGATAAGATCGACAGGTAACGTGAAAGTGTTCATTTGAATCAAGCAAGATTTATAAATAGTGGAGGTAACGAAGGTTTCTACTAACGAAGTTTCAACCAATAAGTCAAATTCTAACTTCTCTGGGGTCAAATTTAAACGTTGAGTGCAAGCAAGAGAGATAAAATAATGGGTAGAACCATTATCTAATAAGGTATAGACTTCGCAAGAATTTATAATTAACTAACCCGTGCTAACTTCGTTCGGGTTACTTGCTTTTTGAGAAGTCACGAAAAATGCTCTTCCTGAAACCACCGACTTTGTTTTGTCCGTATCCGCCTTTGGTGCCACCGTCCCAGCTGGACTTGACTTTGGTTCATGACAAAATTGGGCTAGGTGACCTTCTTTTCCATAATTGTAACATGCTTTGGACTGCATCACGTAGTTTGGACTGATATGTCCCTCCCCTCCGCATTTGAAGCATACAATTGGTGGTCGTTCTCCTTCCTTAAAAATGGGTGTTGGTGCTGTTGTCTTTCCATCGTTATTGAACCTTCTCTTCTTGAAATTTCCACTCCTATTATCTTAGCCATGATTACCACCGAAGTGGTTACCATTCTTATCATGATAATTTCCCCCACGATGGTTATCATTGTTCGATGGATGGCCGCCACCCAGACGATTATTATTATTGTTCTTTGGGTCATTACCTTTTGGTTGTGCTGACTCCTTATCGTGCTCCAATAACTGAGCCCTATTCACAACATCTGAAAATAAACAAAGTTTGTGAGAAATGAGTTATTGACGTATATCGGGTTTCAAACCTCTTAGAAACATTCGCGTCATTCGCTCCTCATTATCGACCAAATGGGATGCAAACCAGGATAACTCTGCAAATTTAGCCTCGTATTGCGACATGATCATATTTTTTTGCTCCAACTTGATAAACTCCACCTCTTTCATGTGACAAATACTTTCAAGAAAGTACTTGTCATTGAACAACTCTTGGAACTTCTCCCAAGACATCTTGAAAAGGCCAGTCGGTATGCTTTTTCTGATTCCCACTAGTAATCTGATTCTTCACGCAACATAAAGGTGGCAAAGGGAACCTTTTGCTCCTCGGAGCATCCCAAGACATCAAATATCTTGGTGATCTGCTTTAACCACGCGTCTCCGCTTTTAAGTGGTTCTCGCTTTCCAAAAACTCCGGTGGTCCCACTCCTTGAATCGCTGAAGCGGTGATCAACCGTGGGTTGCCATTATTTCCACCTATATTTTGAGCAGAGTCTCTTACGATGTTGCATGAATTGCATAAAGCCTCTGAACATCTCATCGTTCATCATTTGATCGGTGTTGTTATTTACCTGAGGATTATTGTCTTCCCGCTGCACATTATCCGGGTATTGATCGTTGGTGAATCAATGGTCTCATGTGCTTCATTGCTTATCCCAACATTTTGGATGCCATTTTCAAACATCGCCACAAAACAAGGGTTAATTAACATATCACATATTATCCCTATACTCGATCGACCAATTAAATACCAAATAAACTCTCCTCCTAGTTTCTCACATCTCTTCACATCTCGGGGATAATATCCCTAAGCTTTGATATTCAACCGTGACGCCCCAAAACAGGTATACATCACCAATCTTGAGTCGCCGGACACATGGTACATAATTTCAAATACAACTTAATTATACAACGGTAATGTGTAAAATACGACAAAACATAGCCGAGAGTTTAAACAAGAATATTGTCATCTAGACAATATCCACACTCAATGGTGTCCTCATGACAATTATTATCACATTATTCCGTATAATAGTGAGGACTACTAAAGCCATTTATCCTGGACCATCACTCCATTCCCCGAGTCGTCCCAGCTATATTCTCATTTCCTGAAGAGAACAATGAAAGAAAGGATGAGCTCAACTAGCCCAGTAAGAAATCTTATGACTAAGATAATGCATAATAAATTATCCTTAGCCTTCAATAGTATAACAACTGATAGAATACAATAGACAACAAGTTTTAGATCAACAACTGCAACGGAAATAAGTAATCTATTAGAAGAGTCAAGTAGAACATAAAATCTACTATCTTCTATGATTTAAAAAGATTTTCATCAACTTTATCGCTGAGACTCAGCTTAATAAATAAAATTGAATCATCCCTGCATCACGGCCAAGGATACTCATGTAATCATCAATGGTCCTGATTATATCGAATAATCCCTGGTCATAATCATACCAACAACTATCCATCAATGAACTACAGGTCAATGAGGACTTTCACCACATCATTCGTCACATTACGGTCATAATTATACCGAATAATCCCTGGTCATAATCATACCAAGTCCATCTATGTACGTAACCCAAAGATGACTTTCATCACAATATAAGCATGAGAATGATGACAATGACATAATAATTCAATAAAACAAGTTCAAGGATAAATTTTAATGATTTATAATTTAATTTTTCCAGAATTCAATAACGTTCAAATTGTCAACATGATACTGCTTTGTAGAGTAAAATTCAAGAATAATATTCATGTACCAAAAATAATTTGGACAGAAAAAAAAAATATAATTCGGGTGAATAGTACCCCGTGAATAGTACTTCGGGAATAGTACCCCGTGAATAGTACCCCGACACGAAAAGTGTCTTGAATACCCAAGTGAATGATACTAGAGTGAATAGTAATCGGGTGAATAGTAATCTATGAATAGTAACTCGTAAATAGTACTCTGGCACAAAAAGTGCCCCGAATACCCGAGTGAATAATACTAGAAAGAATAGTAACCGGGTGAATAGTAACCCATGAATATTAACTCATAACAGAAAAATACCAAAGAAAATGATATTTCATGATGAGTACAAAAGAAATGATATCCCAGATGAGTATAATAGAATATACGAAACTGCAAATAGATTTTCACCCGCCATGCGGTAATCCACGTAGACAGATCATTTCTACAATTTAATAAAGAATGAATACAAAGGATCATTCACCATGCATGCGGTAATCCACATAGACAGGTTATTCCAACAAAATAATAAAGAATGGAATAACAGAAGAATTCACCATGCATGCAATAGATCGCATGCATGTGTTATTCAACAATGTAATAATAAAGAATGGAACCAAGTCATTCGTAATCCTCATGCATGAGGATATTCCAAATGTAATAATAAAGAATGGAATAACAACAGAATTCACCAAGCATGCGATAGATCGCATGCACGATGTGTTATTCCAATAGAATAATAAAGAATGGAATAACAACAGAATTCACCGTGCATCCGACAGAAGCATGCAGATAGGTTATTCCAATGAGAATAATAAAGAATGGAATAATGAGAAGAATTTCACCATGTATGCGCAGATTGGCAGATAGATGCATTATTCCAACATAATGATAAAGAATGGAATAACAACCTTTATGAGTATTGAAAGAAAATAACTCTCTTCATGAATACGAAAAGAATAATACCCTTACCTTAGAAGAAAAGCGGATCTTTGGAATAGTGAGGGTAGAGAGACTTTCTTCTTCTTTCTCTCTATAATTTCTCTCTATAATAATTGTTCTATAGCTTTAGTGAATTGGTGAGAAATGATGGAAGAATGAGATTCTATTTATAGAAAAATATAGTTTCGATAATTGCACGTTTTGGGGCTCAAATATTACAGTATAATACCTTCCTCTTTTTCTTCATTTTAATTTAGTCCTGCAAGTATTATCAAACTTGCACCACCTCCCCTAATAGTAAATAATGTGAAACAATAGTTCAATCATGTGATTCAATAGTTATAATCATGTGAAAATACGAATTAAAGTATAGTACCTCCATGTATACCTCCATTTTTAACTTAGTCATGCAAGTATTATCAATCTTGCACCACCTCCCCTAATAGTACAAGAATTTGAATCAATAGTACACCCATGTGAACAAATAATTATAATCATATGAATTAATAGCAATTAATTTCTCATTTATCCGTTTAATTATCCATTGGTCAATATAATCTCCAGACATCAATTATTATCGAAATAAATGTCGATCTTCACTAACACTAATAATTCCAACACAATGGAACTATCAATTTCATCTTTAAATAACACGAACGTATTCATCGTTAATATTATAATTCACAATATTTAACAACCAGGTCGTTCCGAGGAAAGAGGGGGCTTTCCGATAAGGATTTCTCCATATTGGCGCGCAATTAGGTGACTAAACCACTCCTTGACAGAACTTCTAGACATTGTCAATATTGCAAATAATAATATGAATAACTTTTTTGTCTCAATTATTGATTTAATAATATAACATATTATATAGATGATACTGTGACAATAATTGAATCAATAATATGAGAGATATGATGTAGCAATTATCGTGTAGTAATAATTGAGTATAACCGAGTGACTTTTACGTAAAGCATCAATAATCAATACTGTGTGCTACTATGCAACCACGCCAGACATCGTATTTTTACTTAGGGTAGTTCAACAGTTTAACGTTAAAACTTTCGCCGTTATTTTTATAAAAAGATAATTATGTCATTTTCTAATGACGACAATACTTCCATTATGGGGTCCACCAATGATTGCTTCGTCGTAGGGATATTCCCCGATAAAAAGAATATTTCCCAACTAATCGAATATTATATAACAACTTGCATACTTTGAGAAATTCATAAATATTACCCACAACTATAACATTATATCAAATCCATACCATAATATTCAAAAAAATATTTTGAGAAATTTAAATATTTATTCATAAAATTTGGGGTCTCACAGTAACTTTAGAATTTACTAGAGATAATACATACATACACACACATGGTGCGGTTTCGGTTTTATGTGTGCGGGTTTGGCTAGTAACTAAATCGGAATCGTAAATTTGATTATTCAACCCACTTAAAATCACCACATACGCCGGAACTGTTGGTGCTGTTTTAATTGGTGCAGTTCATACGATTTTTAGTGCAGTTTCAGTTCCAATTTGGTTACTTGCTCAGCCCTAGAGACCACCAATGGTAACAGAGTGCAATTTTCTAGGAGGAAAAAAATTACTAAAAAAAGTGCTTATTTTAGGCGCACTATTCTGAAATTCATTTTTTAAAAGAGAAAATAATCTTTTGACATTTCTAATTTTACATGGAATTCGACTTTGCACTATAGGCTTTAGGTTACTTTGGTTTGAGTCACACCAATGTAATAAAATTATAATGTATTAAGTTATTACAATGGTATGAACTATTTAATATGTTTAGTTCATTTGTTACATGTATTAATGTTATTACATCAAATTTTAAGCAAAATAGTAATTTTTAATTTTTAATTTACTTTATTCATAACAGACAATTATATAATTTAGTGAACTAAATAAAATTTTGAATATAATGTAATAATATTACAATTATTACATAAATTCTAAGAACCAACCAAATAAATTTGTCGTAATAACTTATTACTATTGTATTACAACTCTATTACATTACGTAGACAATTACATTACATCAAATTTCTACTCAGTGAACCAAACAAGGTATTCAGACCCGGACCGGTCATCAAACCGAAAAAGGTACCGAGTTATGGATCATTGATTTAACCAATTTTCGAACCGTTATATATTGACTTAGTGACGTCATTAATATATAAAAATATATATTATTAGTAATAAATAAAATTTTAAAACATATCATCTTTTATGAACTAAAACACAATAAAGTTGTGTTACAATATTACTAAAAGTGGTTAATTTTAATATTAAAACTTTTTTGGTACAAAAAAATAGTTAAAATCAGTTTACTGAGTCAACTTAACCGGTTTTACCGGTTGAACCACCAGTTCGACCGGTGATCAACCGGTTCTATTGGGTTTTAACCAAAAATAGGTTAATGGTCTAAACCGAATTTTAGTGTTGACCAATTCCATTTTTTACTAGTTGAACCGAAGGTTCAATCGGAGTTTAATAACCATAGAACCAAACCCCACCTTAGTTGGAGTTTTTAATTGCTCTGTTTGTTGATGAAGGGAGGTTCAAGTTTATTTTCGAGCAATTCAGGTTATGCTAATAATTTATACAAAATAATCCCGATAGTGATTACTTTTATTATAGTTAAAATAAGGCTTAAATATGAATTACTACCCTAAACTATAAACCATATTCCACTTCGGGGATTAAAGTTTTAATTTTTTTCAATTAGGTGATTGAACTATCAATTTTTTTAATTACAGAATAATTGGTACCGCCACGTCGTAAATTACTTGACGTGAATCTAGAAGGTTTGGAAATATCACTCAAATTGATGTGTAAATAAAAAAATTTATTTTAATACTTATTTACACATTTATTATATATTAAGGGAAAATTCATCAAATTACTTATATTAATTATTTAAACTAAATAGAAACAACAAAACTATCTAAAATCTATACCATCTCAGATCAAAAACAACAAAAAATCTAAAACAACAAAATCTATAATCATCAAAAACTCATTTCAGCCAAATATTGAAGATCAAGAACTTCTTTGTGGTTTTACCGACAACCATTTGGAACATTACAAACAACTTCCTTTCCAATCGATCTTTTAACAAGTCCGAGGGTTTGATGGTTGTGGTCTTCTATGATATGCCTAGTAGGGGAGTTTTGGGTGTTTTGGTATGCCGTTTTGATCATGTTTGGGAGTTCCTGATGGAGGCTGGCTTGGGTTTGGTCGGTTTCCTAAAAGTGTATGTCCTTGATGTTGGGTTTTCTATCTTGATTTGGCGGTTTGGATGCTTGGATGTTGGATCTGATCTTGCCAGTGGGCTGATTCCGGTATAGTCTGTATGTGCTTCCTATCTAGCCTCTTGATTTATTAATTATTTTATTAGTGTTCAGATTTGGATGTTTTAGTTGTACTGTGGCCATCTTGATCTGATGTTCTCGTCGGAAACTTGGGCTCCAGTTCACGGTTGCCTATTGAAGAGTCTTCAATATAGTCTTTTATGGCTTTGGGTGGGTCATTGTCTACTGGATTTGGGTAAAATTTTCCGTCCGAGCCGATGGCGAAGGGGGTTAGATTAAAAAGGGGTTTTAGGCGGAGGAGAGAGAAAAGTGATTTGGGGGATTTGAGAGGGGGGTGAAATGGAGGTTTTAGAGAGATTTTGTGGGAGGAGAGAGAAAGTAGAGGCGGAGGATTGAAGGGAGAGAGGGAAAGGAAACTGTTGACTGCCATTTTTAGAGAGAGAAGGTCGAGGAGAGAGAGTGAAGCTATGGAGGGGTTGTTATGTTAATTTGTTATTTGACTATTTTACCCCATATAAAATAAGATTTGTTTATTTCATGATTAAAAAATTATATTTTTTGCCACACCAAATTTTCTTAAGTCCCTTATGAAGTTGCCACGTCGTAATTTTCATTGATGGCGTATTCAATTTATTTTAATTGAAAAAAATTAATAGTTTAATCATCTAATTGACAAAATTGAAAGATGGATTACTGAAGTGAAATATGACCTATAGTTTAGGGTACTAATTCATATTTACGCCTTAAAATAAAGAGTAAAATACAGTGACACTTCCTCTAAATAACTATAATAACACTCACATCCCCTCTACTTTTTTAAGTAACAGTTAGTACCCATGCAAGTTTTTAGGGTTGACTAAATAGATAAAATTACATATTTACCATTGTATGTTATCAAATTTTAATTCTGAATAATGTATACATGTTTAATTATCCATTTTTAATACAATACATTTTAATTATAATTTTATTTGTAATTAAGACTGTTTCATTTAAATAATTTAGTTTAATTAACACATTTTTGGATAAGTGATACAAATATTAAGAATTTTAAATTAAATTATTAATGGAGTTCTTCTAATTAGAGTGATTGAGTATGTTGATATTTTAGTTTTTGGTGTTTAATTAACGACAACAATTATTATTTGAATTCTTAGTTTCATATTATGATTTTTATATGTTAAATTTTCTTGAGTATATGTCAAAATTTAGGATGTTTATGATTTTGATTACATTTTTTGTATACAATTGATGTTGTTTTTGTGCAATGTTGAATAAAAAAATATAATAATATTTATTACTACCTCTATCTTGTAAAAAGATTTTTCTCTTAATATATTTTTTCTTTTTTTGAGTAACATCATTTGTCATTTTTATTTGTAAATAATTATGTCCAAGTGTGATTTATGTTTAGTTTAATATTTGAAAAAATAATTAATATAATTTTTAAAAAATTTATATGAATAATAAGATTAGATTCTGTAATAATAAGTTTGTTTTACGTAAATTTTAATATTTGGAAAAAATAATTATAATTTTTTTTTGCGTTAATTTGTTCTTTTATGGCTATTAAAATTTTACTTTTTAATTACAAAAAAATATGTTTGAATGTATATTACGTAAATTTTAATCTTGAGAAATTTAATTAGTAAAAGTGTTTTGACTTTTATTTTCTTGATAAATAAATATTTATTATTTTTTCAAGTTAAGTAAAATTATAATATACAAATTTATATTTAGTGAATATATTAAACATTATAACTTGGAGGTGTATTAAACATTATATTAAAAATATGTTTGGATATTAATTAGTACCAATCACACTAGGGGTAGTGAATGTTACATACTATGTATTAGTAGAAAGTCTTGAGTGTTACTTGAAAAAAGTAGATAGGTGGTGAGTATTATTATGATTATCTACGCCACAAAAACAGATATTTACTCTCATTAATTAGTCAACCATACTATGGGGTAGTGAATGTTGAAAGTAGATCATATGCCCAATCGTCGTGTTTGATGATAAAGATATACTTTCAGAATAATCTTATTCATTTATTAATAAAAGTATTAATTTATTAAAGGCTTTTAATTATCTACGTGACGTTTGTTTTATAATATGTGATAAACCCATAGTTTTAAAGAACGCTTTTAGAATAATGATGATGATCATTCTAATGAGATCTAAATTCTCATTGGATGAGGATGATTGATCTCGTGATCATTTTATTGTGGAGACGCTAAAAAGTAAGTATGTAGAGTCTTATTAGAGAATAAGTTCAATTTGAGCATTGAACTGCTTAAGGAATACAATAAAGTTTTCTTGCGCATCACAAGGAATTCTCGTAGTGATAGAAAGAATCAAGTGATCCTTGGACTTGAGATCATCATAAGATCTTGTGTATGATGAGTTATCTTTTGACTTTATTCCTTAAGACCCTTAGGGTATATCAAAGGGTATGCTTGGGTATAATAAGTTTATGCATGGAGATAATGTATGATCGATAAAGAATCTACCACTACTATTAAAAAGAAATGTCCTATGTGATTCGATAAACGACAACCCAAGAAGTCTTGGTTAAGCGGAGAATGAAATTAGAAAGGAGTTTTTAATTTGCATTATTTAGTGTTGTGCATTTAAGGATCGAAATACATATAATTAAATAAAATAAGACTTGACATAAATTAGTGCCTTATATTTAATTGGGACATCAGTATGGTGGAAGGATTGAATTATGCAGAACTATTTACTCAAAGGTTCTTTTTATGATTAATGTTGAAATCTATATTATCCTGGAAAGTCGTTGATCGTTTAGGAGCGCTTATCCCTATTGTAGAATAAATATTATTTATTTAAATAAATTAATTGTTTAATTTATTTATTTAAAAATATTAAATTGTTTCTAATTGATTTATTCACAATAGGTTTAATATGGAGAACAAAAAAAAATCACACCATAAAAGGAAGAATAATTATTTAAGAAGTTAATGGCATAATCGTAATAATATGTTAAGTATATTTAATTTAATCCATGGTGATAGAATAAATTAAATAGCTTAATATTTATTATTTAATATTTTAGAAATATTAAATATAAATTAATAAGAGGAGTCTTATTAATATTATTACAATTATTATTATTTTAATTTCTAAAAAGAGTTTAGGAATTAATTTAATATAAGATTTCATTTATTCCTAATAGGATTAGGAGGAAAATTAATTAAAGGAGTTTAATTAATTATCCCTAATAAGATTAGTGAGCCCATTTAATTAAAAAGTTTAATTAAAAATGTCTTATTTTAATAGGGTTACTTGATATCTTTATATAAGAAGTCTTATATCGGATATCATAGACACGTTATTCCAATGAGTTGGAGAAGACGCTTCTTTTTCTATGTAGTAGAAAAAAGCTGGGTTTAGCCAACCACCCATTTTCTTGAATCTTTATTCTTTCTTGGTGGATCACCTCTGTAGGCGCCAAACATTGGGTGGCCATTAACGTTGATCAAAGGAAGGAACCAAACCCGGTGGATTCAAGTTGAACGCGAAAAAGATTGGAGTGAACTTCAGACTTTGGAGGAAGTTTCGAGATCTTCGAGGTATGTTTTTTATTCATCTTTTCGTTTAATTAATAATTGTCGTAAAGGGTGATCCTGAGATATATGGTTTGTAAAATTTTAAACTCGATTTTCCACGTTTCCGCTTTATTTTTACAATTTGATTGCGTTCATGAATATTACAAACCTAACAAATGTTACATACTATGATCTAAAGGGATAATCGATCGTTACTTAAAAAACTAAAAAAAGTAGTGAATGTTATTATGATTATCTACAAGGAATGTCGGTGTATTTTATTCTAAAATAAATATATTAAAATATTCTTTCAAATCTTCCATATCAAGAACCAATATCACAAAGTTCAAGAATTTTTAACTAAGAAAAAGAACTTTTTACAATCATTGTGGTAGAAGTGTTTTAAGAATTAGTCATCAGACTTCTTTTAAAATATTCAATTATCCCACTACGCTTTTAAAAATATACAATCGCCCATTCCATCCATTTTTAAGAATCGATGTTAATAAATCAAACTTGAATTTCTTACTTTTTTTGAAAAAATAAAAATTACGTGGCATATGCTTAATTATGTGGTTTATCCTTATGTGGCAACAAAATAATTTTTAATGAATTTTCTTTATAATTTTTTCTTCTCAAACAAAAAAAAATAAAATAATAAAATCATTATGTGGTAAAAAAAATAATTAAAATAATAATAAAATTAAAATAAATATTTTAATTCATTTTTTATAATTTTTCTTTTCCTTTTATCTTTTCCTTTCTTTTTAATAATTATTTTTATTTTAAAATTAATTCCAAATAATACAAATAATATATCAAAATTTTTGTATCAATGAGATCTATTACAACATTATATTAATTCCTTCAAAATTAAAAATTAAAATTAAAAATCATTAATTACGTGGCTAAAAAAATAATTAAAATAATAATAAAATTAAAATAAATATTTTAATTCATTTTTTCTTTATTTGTATTCTTTTCCTTATCTCTCTTTTCTTTCTTTTAATAATTATTTTTATTTTAAAAATTAATACTAATATATATTTTAATGATATAAAAAAAGGTAAAGTACATAATTAACATAAAATAGAAAATTCGATACAATTAACAAAAATTAGTTAAACAAATGACATAAAAATTAAAATTATTTATACAATCAAAATCACATTATTTTTTTATAATTTATTCTTTTCCTTTCTTTTAATGTTCTACTGTTCATCTTCTCCACAAATCTACTGTTCATCTTCTCCACAAATCTACTGTGCCGATCGCGGGAGATGAATTTGGAATCGGCGAGGGAGAGCTCGTGGATCCCACTGTCATGAAGGACTCCGAGGAGGGATGATGAGGCGTCGACGTCCGATTGGCTTTCCGACGACTGAGGGGAAAGGGGAGAAGATGAGGAAAGAGGAAGGCGTTTGAGGGCAGGTGTTAGTGTTTGTGTGAGGTGGGAATCGACTTTCGAAGAAGCCATTTCACCGAAATTTGGTAGTAGATGTAGATCTGGACTGGATGGAACTGAAATTGAGTGTGGTATTTGGGTGATTTTTGAGCTTCTATTTGGCGTGGGGTGGTGGAGACTAGTGGTGGGTGGCGGTCAGGGTGGTGGAGACTGGTGGGGGGTGGCGGTCGGGGCGTGACGTGGTGGAGACTAGTGGTGGGTGGCATGGCGTGGTGGACACTGGTGTTTGGGTGGATTTGGGTGATTTTAGGCTTATTTAGTCATTTTGAAGGAGAAAGAAATATTTATTTTAATTATTTTTTGCCACATAATCAATGATTTTTTTTTGTGTTGCCACGTCAGAAAATAATATTTTTTTGATTTTTTTCAATGTCACGTGTGTAATTATTTGACGTCTGTCCAAGAAATTGGACGGAATGGCCTGATTGTATATTTTTAAAAAGCACAGTGGGATAATTTAATATTTTAAAAACATAGTGGCTAATTGCTTAAAACACTATAACTACAGTGGGGTAAAAGTGCTTTTTGCCATTTTTTAACGCATAACAAAATTTTCAATTTTTTGTATCCCGCTCTCATACTTATATTGAAGTATCCATCGATGCGCAACTCATCACATTTCCTCCACCGTTGTATTATTACGTTTATAATATATATAATAAAAACAAATTCTTCATATTTTTAAATTAAAATTTTTATTATGGGACGGAGTGTAACACCTCATATATAAAGACTCCAACTATTACTTTTTTGGCATTCAGGATGTTATAATTTCGCTTTATCCAACTCACCACCTTCACCCCCTTTTAGGGATGGGCCGTGATTGGTTGATCTATAATCAATGTTGTAGTCTATACTTTTAGCGACGGACAACATATAGCGTCGCTAAAAAATATACGACGATTTATCAGATTGACCGAATCGTCGTTTTATCCGTCGCTAAAAAGAGTGAACTTGGTGAATGAATAAGTGAAATGAAATTTTAAGATCCTGACTCTTACTTTTAGTTATGATCTTTTAAATAAGTTATATAACCTTAAGATGATACAAGAAGATAGTCTCGTTATAAAACAAAAATAAATATAATAAATAATTATAAAATTAATATAATGAATAATTATTTTCATGAAAGTATTGACAAAAAATTACATATTAAAAATTCTAGGAAAGATAAAACTCTCTATAAAAATGACACTAGATTCTTTATCACTCACTCATTTGAAAAAAGAACAGAGAGTGATTGAAAATTTTCCCATCTACAATTCAAAAAAAAAAATCAAATAAGAAGAATATATTTAACTATATAATATTAAAAGAATTCTTGAGTGAAAAATTGTTGTCTTTAAAATTAAATTAATTTTCATCACAATTTATATATATTAAGATTTTATAAATTATATAGGATAAATGAGTATAATAAGTGGAGAATTTAGGAATTAGGAGAAATGATGCAAATCCCCCAAAACCCCAACTAAGAGCAATTAAAAAGGAACTGAAAAATAATACTCCCTCCGTCCCAAGATTAAAGTATTTATTACTATTTTAGATAATCTTAAGTTAAATATCTACTTACCTTAAATAATTTATATTTAATAATAATTTAGTTATAATACCCTTAATTATGCTACGTTTGGATTGGAATAATGAATGTGGAAATGGAATGATTCATTAAAAATGTGTTTGGTAGCGATTGGAATGGATTGAAGCATTCTTATTTCTACCAAATTTATAAATTTTATTATTGGGAATGAAGAGTATGTGTTAACGCTAAGTTTCGCCGGCGCTTCCAATCACCAAATCCACCCATTGAATCCAGCACAATAACAGATCACACGCGAAGCTTGACGACTTGTGCCGCCGGGGGATAGCTCTGGTGTGAGAATGAATATATGCCGTTTACAAGGTTTAACAATGGAGGCTTTAGTATTTAGTGGTCAACAGTATATTACCTGTTAATCTAAAATTTAGCCTTGTATTTATAGCCATTCTTATGCCTTAGAATCCACTTCCGAGTCTGATTAGGACTCCTAAATATGGCAGTTACCATTATTTGGGTCCAATATAATCTCCTTGAAAGGTGCAAGTTGGATATAATCCAAATACTACCTTTGGAGTTACCTTATACAGATATAATTAGGACTAGAATCCTTAACCATTTAAACCCCTTATGACTCCGGACTCCACACAAGGGCTAACCCACTGTATAGGCCCAATTCAACCGAATCCCTATGCACTGGTCTAGGCTCCGACCAAAAGGACTTGGATGCCCGACCCCGAACGCCATAAACTCGAATAGGACTCTGGCCTAGATGACTCGGATCCTCGAACCTGATCACCATCAACTAGAACAGGATTCCGGCCTAGAGGACTTGGATTCCCGAACCCGAACACCTTCAACATCCCTGTGGGCTTCGGCCCAATGGGCTTAACATCCCATTCTGGTGTTAGGCCTTCAACCCACATGAAGTCAGTAAAACGCTCCCAAACATTGCCCCCCAGTCTCTTGTTATAATGTATTTATAATTAGAGACTTGAAAAGACATGAACTTGAAGAGTCACAACAGCAAATGATGAGTCTTCTGGGGAACCTAAACGGTTTTTCTTCAATTTTTGAAATGCTACACGTCTTCCCAAGACCGGGCTCCACCTTCCATAAATAGTCTCCCTTGGGATTCGTGCAGCCTCACTATAAAAACCCCCACCCATCCAACACTATCACTTTTCTCAGTCCTCCTCATTTCAAATTTTCCACTCAAATTCTTCCAGCGAAGGAGATTTTCGGCGAGCAACCCACCTTTTCAAATCCTTCTTATTCAAGTTTTCTCTGATTTAAACTCCTTTTGTATGTTTTTTCTCCTAAAACTTCACATATTTACTTCATTCATCTCAAACGGCTGATTTCAGCATTCCTCCCACCACTGAGCAAATTCCACCAACTGTCCCTACCACAACCATAGCAACCGGAGATTTGATTCCTGTCGATTTACCGGCGACCCCTACCAAAACCACTTCAGATAGTGTCGAATCCAAAATCCGAAGCATTTATGCTTCCGAAACTGACTTTTCTCACGTCAACACCAAGTCCACAATCACCTCATCCCAACTTTCTGACATCCGAACCCTCTTCAATATCCCAAAAGAGTATAAACTTCGGGTGCCAGAGTCCCACGAACGAATGTTCTGGCATTCTGAAGGCGATTGGGTTGTCATCCCTATCTGGGCCTTCAAGTATGGGGTTCGGTTCCCCCTTCATGAATTCATCTCTTCCTTCCTCTGTTTTGTGGGGATCAGGTTCGCACAGCTGGTGCCGAACTAGTACATCCACTTGATCAGTTTTATCGCCTTGTGCCAGGAGGCTGACATCACTCCTAGTGTAAGACTCCAATTTTATGAAATAAAAGTATTCGATTTTTCTTATAATTATTATTCAGTAAATGGTTAAATTGATAAAAAGTTAAAGTTAAGGGTGATATATGTAAATTTTTCAAAATAAGCAAGTGGTTATAAAATATTCATTATTGTCGGGGAATATTCGTTTGGTTGTGGAATATTCTTGTTGTCGAGGAATATTCGTACGATGGCGTAATTATTTATGGGCCCCATAACAGAATAATTTTCAGATGAAGAAAACGACAAGTATAAGTTTTTATAAATAACGGCGTAGTTATTACCGTTAAAACTGTTGGAATACCCGGTGGGTAAAGTAAAGTAATATGCGTTGTTGCACAGTAGCGCACGGTATTACACAATATTTTTAGATTATTGATTCTTAAGTAAGAAGGCACTACTCAATAATTATTATAGTAATTACTGTTCAATATTTTATTTTATTGATTCAATAATTGCTACGTTGATATTTTATATTATTGTTGTTTCAATAATTATCACAGCATAATATTTCTATTATCAGATCAATAATTCATATTATTTGAATAATATTATTAGATAGCATTATTGACAATGTCTAAAGAAGTTCTGTATAGAAAAGGGGTTTGGTCACCTAATTGCGCGTCAGTAAGGAGAAATCCTTATCGGAAAGCCTCCTTCTTTCCTGGGAACGACCTGGTTGTCATTATTGTGATTTTGTAATATTATTTGTTAATAATTAATTATTGATTTATATGATAAAAAAATATTTATTTTATGTGGATATAAATGAAGGAATTAATGTTGAGGTGTTCTATCAGTATTTTGTCAGAAGGGGGTGTTTTCTCAGTTTTTTGTCAGAAAGGAGGTATTAAAAATCATCCTTATATGGATTTCAGACATTTTCGGTTTGGAATTTGGAAAAAATTTCTTCTACAAAGTTGTAGAGAATTTAATTTCCTATGGAATGGACATAAAATTCATATTTTTTTGATAAAAGGGCAATTTATTATGAATTATTAAAGTTTTGGAAATAAATATTTTTATTAAAAATATGGGTGGACCCCACTTTTGGTTGGTATGGAAAATCTGAATTTGGTGGGCCCCATTGGTGGTGGCTGAATTTTGGTCCAAGAGGGGTGCGTAGAAATTTTTTGAAAAAATATTATTTTATTAATTTAGTCTACTTTGGCATTCTATCATTTTTCTATAAATATGTGCGTAGTTAGAATTGAAAATCACACTAGAATCAGAAGTTTCTTTCTCTATAATATCGAGAGTATTTTTGTGAGTATTTAAATACTTTGAGAGTTGATAAGCTGTGCAAATTTCCTTCAGTATTATATCCCATATTTCAGCTAGAAGTATTATTCTTTTGAGGTAAGGGATAGTAAGGGATGTTATTTTCTTTGTAAATGATGTTATTTATTTCAATATCATTACACCAAAATATTGGTATGAATTTTATTATGAAATTTTTACATTTTCATGTTGAGGTTACTATTCACGTATACACAACACTTATTCACGATATTACCTTTATTCACGGATACGGTACTATTAACGAGTACTATTCACGAAGTATAATTTTTCTTGTAAAATTTCTACCTTTTCGTATCGGGGTTACTATTCACGTACACGACACTATTCACGTATACGCCACTATTTACGTATACGGTATTATTCATGTATACGACACTATTCATGTATATGACACTATTTACGTATATGACACTATTTATGTATGCGATACTATGTACGAATACGAGTTACTATTTACGAATTACTATTCACGGGATACTATTCACGACAAAATTGGTTTCTTTTTTTAACCAAATTATCGTTGATTTATGAATCTTACTCTTAAAATTAAATCCATGTTTTGATCATATTATTTTTATTATCATATATAATATTTTTATAACCCTGGTGATGAAATTTCTCTTTCACTGGAGTGTAAAGATGGGTAGATTATTGGTATAATCGTGACTATGGGTTCTCTTTGGCCAGTAGTGCAAAGATGAATTGTTGACTGGTATGATCATGGCCATTGAATTTATAATTGAATATCTTTAGCTTAAGTGCAAAGGTGAATTGATTAACATGGTTATAATTATTGTTTATATAAATTCTGAAATGATTATATATTTCTTTGAGATATTAATATCTTTGGTCCGTAGTGCAAAGATGACTTGTCGATGAATATCTTCGGCCCGTAGTGCAAAGATGACCTGTTATTGAATATCTTTGGCCCGTAGTGTAAAGATGTCCTGTTGTTGAATATCTTTGGCCTGTAGTGCAAAGATGAATTGTTGATGAATATCTTTGGCCCGTAGTGCAAAGATGAATTTATTACTATGATTATGAACATGAACTGTGATTTGGTATAACCATGATCTTTGATGTTTCAGGTAAAGACAGGTGATGAAAATTATTTTCGTCCTGGATGAGAATAGGAATTTAGAAGTACAATTATGATTAAGAGTTATTCACGTGATTGTGGACATGAGCTGTTGACTGATGGTACAGGGTTAAAAATTTGTTGGTGGACTTTTAACATGGAGAAGATAATAGACTTTATGATCTATTTGACTCTTCTAATGGATTGCTCGTTCCGCTGCAACTATGGTTGAAAAGTTTTATCATCTACTATATGTTCTAAATCTCTGATTCATTACTGACGAAGGCTATTGATAATTTAATTATCTTTAGTCATGATATTCTTTACTGGGCTAGTTGTGCTCACCCTTTTACTTCACAATTCCTTTCAGGTAATAAGAGTGTAGGTGGGTCGAGCGGGGATAACAATGGAATAGAATGGTGGTCTATAGATGTTAAGGTTCTCCCTAAAATAGTATAGAAATAATTTTATTGAGAATTTAAGATAAGTGTGTCGTATTTTATACGTCATTTAACCGTTGATTTTGGTGAACCGAATAGGGTGAGGTGAACCCAACTTTGGAAGGGTGTTTTGCCACTATCATACAAGATGTCTAATAACCTACGACTTTGTGTTATCATAAGATAAGGTTGTGCACATCCACTTGCTGATTATATCTACGAGCACTACCTATATAATCTTGGAGTTTGGTTGAAATATAATTCTCAATTGGAGGCAATGAAGATAATTATATGGCAAGAGAAGACTCACCATTGGAAAGAACATGATAGTAATCTTCTCATTTTTCTTTGGGGTTTATTGGGTCAACCAAGGATAATTCTCGAGCCATATGATATCTATTATAACTTAGATGCATGGCCTTCCATGTACGAAGGTTTCCTTGAGCATTTTCCAAAGATTTTAATTTCTAAAACAATTATTGACTGTACCTTTATGTAAGGTACCATTGTAAGGTATCAATGTGAGGTGCTATCCAATTAAGGGATGAGAGTCACAATTGGTATCCACAATATATGTGTTGTTGTATTTTGCACGATAGTTGGATTAATGAAGTTTGTAGTTATTTTCTGTACCATGTATTTGGCGACTCAAAATGGGTTGTGTATACCTATTTTGGGGGCGTCACACCTGGCCTAGATTTCTTCTTTGTCCCCTTCACCATCGGCTAATCAAAAGAACCTAGCCTTCAGCAACTTAACCGTGTGCTCGGTCGAGCCACCTTTATAAAGACCCCATTCTAGCAACAAAGGATGGCATCCACAGTGGGTCTTTATGAGGGGGACCGACCTCAAACTCCTTCCGAACAAGGCCACCCCCGAAGATCCCATTGCAAAGGTGTCCAAGTTCCCAACGGATTGGTCTGACACCTTCAAAAAGTTTTACAAGAAGTTACAGAATACTGAATGGGGTTTGGAGGTTTTATCCAATGAGGGCTGGCTCTACAAACATGGCTGTAAGTTATAAAACCCGAACCCTTTCATACCTTAACTTTATCTTCTATCGTTCTTTACTGACTATTTCATCTCTCTAGCAGTAACCATTTTCAAACCCGAGGGGGCTGATGCCTCCTTGGTGCCTTCGCCAATAACGATTGAACCTATCCGCCCCCTGGTCACAGACGATTCACCCGATGAAGAGACCATCCCGATTGCAGAGCTATCAACTGGTTCTGCATCGGGTCCAACCACTCCGAACACCACCACCGCCGAACCCGCCAACAAAAACGTGCTGAAGATGAACCAGGCTGAAAAGATGGCCTTGTTAAAGAAAATGAAGAAGCCTTCCTCCAAAGCCCCCCCCCCCAAGGCCTCTTCTTCAGCCCTTTCGAAGCCGACTCCTCCACCCCTACACCAGTCGCGATCATCAAAGATTTGGAGGAAACCGAAGAGGTTCCTCTCGAACCTCAATCCAATAAGCCTCGTCTGATTGAAGGTCCCGATCTGAAGATCATGGAGGCCGACCCACCTCCAACCTCAACACCCACCTCACAACCAAACACCGAGACGAGCTCCTCATAAGGGACGCCTACTACATTCTGGCCGAGGAGCCCTTCTGGAGGTTTTTCCCTTCAATCATCTTGAACACTTCAAGCTACGTGGGGACGATGAGTGGTTCAAGGGATTCTCCTCCGAAGAATATTTGGTGACCTACATCAAGTCCCAGTGTCAGGTAAACCAGATAACTTAAGATGTTTTCTTTATTGATACTTCGTTCTTCATTACTGATGTATTCTTTCACTGTATTGTAGGCTAATGCTATCCTCGCTCGAGCCATTTTGCCTCTGGCCAATGCCAGTAAAAAGGAGGCTCAGATGAAGACGGATGTGGAATTGCTTGGAGCTGGAAGTTCAGGGTCTTCGGTCGGATCTGAAGAAGGAAAAGGATCTTCACGTCGAGACCCAAAATAAAGTGACCAGGGCCGAACATCAGACCGATGAGCTTTAAGAACAGTATGCCTTACTTTAGCAAGAGTTCATCGGTCTGGATAATCATGCTAAGAAACTCATCCAAGAGAGAGATCATTTGTCAGAAGAAAACAAGGATCGAGAGCAGGCGCTTCATGCCCTTGAGGAGAAGTTTATCGGGATGCATGACAAGATGATGCATTTGATTCGAGAAAACAAAACCTTAAGGGAAGAAAGAGCCGAAGTCAAGCAGCGTGCGATCGAAGAGTATGAAGAATCTCCTGCCCCAACTGAGAAGATCATGTCTCATTTTACTGAAGGCTATGAAGCTTATCAAGAGAAGGCTCGGACAAAGATGAAAGCTGTTGGGCTCGATGTTACCGTCCTTTATTCTTCCGACAAGGAATCTGAAGCTGGAGATGAGGATCCTCAAGAATAACTTCTTTTAGGATTTTTAGATGTAATTCTTATACTTTTTCCTTATTCCTTTGTTTGTAACTTTCTTGATCAGTTACGCTTGTAAGTTTTTCAATCAGTTATGTTGTTTATAACTTTCTGATCGATTTTGTTCGAAGATTTTCTGATCAAATTTGTAAAAAAATTTAGATATAAATGAAGAATAAAAAAAATTTTGAAGAGAAACTTTCATTAATTTCATTGATAAGTAAAATGATTTATATAAATAAAGGAAGGAATGACATAACTTTTACTGATAATATTTTCTAAGCCTTCCAGCATGCCATGTGTTCTTTACTACCGAACCATCCATTACTCGAAGCTGGTAAGTACCTGGCTTCGGCACCTCTACTACTTCATAAGGCCCCTCCCAGTTCGGCATCAGCTTGCCAGTGTTCTGGGGGGTCGCTGCCTCTGATTCCTGAAGAACCAAATCCCCAACTTCAAATCTTCTTTGTTTCACCTTTTGGTTATATTGTCGGGCTGTTCATTTTTGGTAAATTGCCAATCTCATCAAAGCTGAGTCCCGAACCTCTTCCAAGAAATCCAAAGTGTAGGAGACCCAATCTTAACAGGTATAGCTCCTTGCCGTCATCATTATATAGCTCCTTGTACTGACTGACCCAAAGTGTAGGAGACCCAATCTTAATAGGTTGAGTGCATCGATCCTATATGCCAATCTGAATGGTGAATCCCCAGTTGTTGATCTCGGGGTAGTCCGGTAGGCCCACAAAATATTGAGTAATTCTTCAGGCCATCGACCCTTTAGTACATCCAACCTCCTTTTGATACCGTTAAGTAGGGTCCGATTGGTGACTTCTACTTGACCATTTGACTGAGGGTGAGCAACGAAAGTCTTTCTATGTTGAATTCCCAACTCCTTCAAAAAAGCTTCAAACTTTGATCCCACGAATTGTCTGCCATTATCTGAGACCAAAACCATCGGGATGCCGAACTGATAAACAACACTTTCTTTAAAAAATTTGAGGCATTCATGTTCGGTAATCTTCTGTAGAGGTTTGGCCTCGACCCACTTGGTTATGTAGTCGATGGATACAATCACGAAAGTAACTTGCCCTTTGGCCTTCGGTAGAGGCCTCAAGATGTCGATTCCCCACATAGAAAATGGAATTGGGGATAAGACTGAATATAGCTCTTCGGGAGGTTGATGACGGATGGAACTGTTTAGCTGACACGTAGCACATTTTTGGACAAAATCTTTGGCTTCCTGAAAGATGGTCGACCAATAGTACCCCTGTCTCAAAATTTTGTATGCCAATGACTTGCCCCCATATGATCCCCACAAATCCCTCCGTGTACTTCCCGAAGTGTGTAATCTACTTCCAAAGGCGTCAAACACTTGAGGAGTGGAGAGCTAAAAGACCTTCGGTACAGATCCCCATCAATAAGGATAAAGTTAGAGCTCATGTGCTTGATCTTTCTTGCATAGATACGATCTGAAGGTAGAACCCCATTAGCCAAATAAGAGATGTATGGGGTCAGCCAACAGTCCATTCGATCCAAAACTAAAACATCCACCTTCGGAACATTGGGTTATTCTAACACCTCTAGATACACTGAACTGTTGACAGAACTCTATTCAGTCGTTGCCAATCGAGCCAAAGCATCTGCTACAATGTTGTCTGACCGATCAATCCCTTGGAAACTGTGTGTGTAAAACTCCAAATTTTACGAATAAAGATTTAATTTTCTCGAAATATTTTTTTTAAATATTATGGTGTGGATTTGAGATAATGTTATAGTTGTGAGTAGTATTTATAAATTTTGCAAAGTATGCAAGTTGTTATATAATATTCGATTGGTCGGGAAATATTCTTTTTGTCGGGGAATATCCGGACGATGGTACAATCATTGGTGGACCCCACAACGGAATTATTGTCGGATTGAGAAAATGACAAAAATATTTTTATGAAAATAACGGCGGAAGTTTTACCGTTAAAACTGTTGAACTACTCGGTAGTAAAAGTACAGTAATACACGTGGTTGCATAGTAGCACACGGTATTGATTATTGATGCTTACGTGAGAAGTCACTCAGTTTTGTTCAATTATTGCTACAGTAATTGTTGTATAGTATTTCACGTTATTTGATTCAATTATGGTCAATATTTTTATATTATTAAATCAATAATTGAGATGATAAATTATTAATATTATTATTTGCAATATTAACGGCGTCTGTAAGTTCATCGAGAGAGGTTTGGTCACGTAATCGCTGCGCTAATAGGGAGAAATCCCTATCGAAAGCCCCCCTCTTTCTCGGAAATAACTTCAGTCGATTAATATTGTGAATTATAATAATGGTGATAAGTTTGTTTTATTATTATTATAAATGTAATAAAACAGAAAACTTTTTATATAAAATGAATACTTTTATAAAGTTATTTGTTTTATTAGACTATAAATAGAATATATTATATTCTATTATGCATAGTGTTTGCATAGTGCTCGCATAGTGTTTGCATAGTAAAATCTTTTTATATAAAACATAATACTTTTATAAAGTTATTTGTTTTATTAGACTATAAATAGAATATATTATATTCTATTATGCATAGATGTTTGATAGTGCTATGATAGTGTTTGCAGATAGTAAAATCTTTTTATATAAAACATAATACTTTTATAAAGTTATTTGTTTTATTAGACTATAAATAGAATATATTATATTCTATTATGCATAGTGTTTGCATAGTGCTCTGCATAGTGTTTACATAGTAAAATCTTTTTATATAAAATAGAATACTTTTATAAGTTATTTATTTTATTAGATTTTAAATAATATATATATATATATTTTATAAATAGAATATATTATATTTTATTGCATAGTATCCTTTCTATTTCTCCTATAAATGGGATGCTTAGTTAGAATTGAAAAACCACACCAGAAATTCAGAGAATTCTTCTTCTATAATCTTGAGCGTATTTCTTTAGAGTTAAAGAAAGCTTTAAGCGTAGAAATAGTGTAAGTTTTCTTCAAGAATATCCTCGCCCTACCAGTCGAAATAATCTTCTTTTTAAGGTAAGGAATATTATTTGTTGTACTCATAAGGGGTATTATTTCTTTTGTATTGATGAAGAGAGCTATTGTTATTCCATTCCTTATTATTCTATTGGAATAACCTGTATACGCGGACTACCATATACATGGTGAAATTCTTCTGTTATTCTATTCTTTATTATTTTGTCGTAATATCACATGCATGCGCTTACGCATGACCGTTCCATTCTTTATTATTCTCATTGGAATAACTCGTCATGCATGGATCTATCGCATGCATGGTGAATTCCGTTGTTATTTCATTCTTTATTATTCTATTGGGAATAACCTGTCTGTGCGGTCTATCGCATGCATGGTGAATTCTTCTGTTATTCCATTCTTTATTATTTTGTTGGAATAACCTGTCTATGTGGATTACCGCATGCATGGTGAATGATCCTTCGTATTCATATGAATAGTATTTTCATTCAAAAGGGGTTTCTACCAGGGGTAGTTTTGTAATTTTTCTGACCCTCAAAAATTCTGGAATAATTTGAAATGATAATTTGATGAGTTTTCTAGATTGTGTTAAAAAATGACGATTTTTGGATGTATAGATTAGGAGTTATAAATTTTATAGGAAAAGACTATTTTAAAAGTAAACCCTTATAACTCCTTGTGATTAACTCCAAAATTGGTGAAATTTTTATTGGGAGTACATGTATATAACAGGAGTATATCCTGTAAATTTCAGAATTTTTGGACAAAAGTACAATTTATGATAAATGTCTAAATATTCGGCAGTTTTAGCCATATGAAAAATAGTAAATGAATTTTAAAAATTCTGAGAAAAATATATGTTTAATATGGGACTATATTCTATTAAATCCCAGAAAAGAAATATTTTTGGGACTGATTTGGTATTTTTCATGAAAATGAACTAGTTATGAGTAAATGAATTAAATATGTTATGTGAAGTAATAAAATTGGAAAATAGGATTTTATGGCTTAGGAATCCTATATAGGGTATATGCAGATTTTTGATGAGGGATTTAATCATTGATGATGAAATCTTATGAGTATGGCATTTTTGAATGATTAAATGCATTATTTGATAAAGTGTAAACAATTGAAATAAATTGTTTATAAGTTTAAGAAATAATTAAAATATTGTTATAATATTAATGATATTAGATTATGAGATTATTAAGTGATTAATAATATTTGGTTATTATTGAACGTTGAATAAACTGTATTATTAATGTTTAATATTTATCATTTGATTGATTCATTATATCGTTGTCATTATCCTTATGCTTATATTATGATGAAAGTCATTTGTGGCCTGTAGTGCATAGATGGACTTGGTATGATTATGACCAGGGATTATTCGGTATAATCATGACCGTAATGTTATAAATGATGTGGTAAAAGTCCTCATTGGCCCGCATTGCATTGCTGGACAGTTTTTGGTATGATTATGGCTATGGATTCTCTTCATCCAAGGGTGCAAAGATGAATTGTTTTATGGCATGATCAGGACCGTTGATGAAAACACGATTATCTTTGGCCCGTACTGCATAGATAATTCGTGGTCGTGATATTAACGAATATCCTTGGCCTGTAGTGCAGGGATGATTCGATGATGTGGATTAATTATTGAGCCGAGTCTCAACAATGAAATATTAATTCATGGATGTGATATTAACGAATATCCTTGACCGTAGTGCAGGGGTGATTCGATGATGTGGATTATTTATTAAGCTGAGTCTCAGCGATAAAATATTGATAATAAACTTTTAATTCGTAAAAGATAGTAGATATCATGCTCTACTGACTCTTCTAAAATATGGGTTGTATGTCTTTGGCCGTAGAGTGCAAAGATGAATTGTTAATGAATATCTTTGGTAGTAGTGCAAAGATGAATTTATTAGTATGATTATGAAAGCGTAAATTGTGATTTGGTATAACCATGATTTTTGATGTTTCAGGTGAAGATAGGTGATGAAAATTATCTTCGTCCTGGGTGCGAAGAGGAATTTAGAATCACAATTATGATTATGAGTTATTCATATGATTGTGGACAGGAATTGTTGATTGATGTTACAGGGATAAAACATTATCGGTGGACTTTTAACATAGAGATGATAATAGATTTGATGGTCTATTTGACTCTTCTAATGGATTGTTCGTTCCACTGCAACTATGGTTGAAAAGTTTTATCATCTACCATATGTTCTAAATCTCTGATTTATTACTGATGAAGGCTATGGATGATGTAAATTATCTGTAGTCATGATATTCTTTATCGGCTAGTTGAGCTCACCCTTTTGCTTCACAATTCCTTTCTGTAATAAGAGTGTAATGGGTCGAAAGTGGGATAACAGGGAATAGAAGCGGTGGTCTATAGCTGTCGAGGTTCTCCCTAAATAGTATGGAAATAATTTTATTGATAACTTTAGATAAGTGTGTCGTATTGTATACGTCATTTGATATTTAATTTTGGTGAACCGAATAGGGTGAGGTGAACCCAACTTTGGAAGGGTATTTTGCCACTATCATACAAGATGTCTAATGACATACAACCTCGTGTTATCATAAGATAGGGTTGTACACATTCTCTTGCTGAGTATATCTACGAGCACTACCTATATGATCTTGGAGTTTATTTGAAATATAATTTTCACTTGGAGACAGTGGAGATAGTTATATGTCAAGAGAAGACTCACCATTGGAAAGAAGATGATAGTAATCTTCTCATTTTTTTCTTTGGGGTCTATTGAGTCAACCAAGGATAATTCTGTGGACATATGATATCTATCATAACCTAGACGCATGGCCTCCCATGTACGAAGGTTTCTTTGAGCACTTCCCAAAGATTTTAATTTCTAAAACAGTTTTTGACTATACTTTTATGTAAAGTATCATTGTAAAGTTGTAGTCGAGGCACCATGAGAGTTACATACATTTGTATTAAAACTCACAGTTAACTGTGGTCGTATTCTATATGACAGTTCAACAGTTGTATAAATGAAGTTTGTATTTGATTTTTACGGTGTGATATCTGGCGACTCAGAATGGGTCGTGTGGACCTATTTTGGGGGCGTCACAGTGTGAGTCAAAGTACATGAGTTTTTCTTTTACTTCGGCTAAGTACTTTGTCATCTTAGCCCCTCGAGCCTTATACTCCCAGATATCTATTTGACAACCAATTGGGAATCATTGTAGATGACTAACTTCTGCACTTCCAAGCTTTGGGCCAACTGTAGTCCAGCTAGAATGGCTTCATATTCTGCTTCATTATTTGTGGCTTTAAATTAAAACCTAGTAGCTTGTTGGACTTTAAACCCTTTTCTGGACTTGTCAGAATAACCCCTGCTCCGTTGATGTCCGAAGCTGATGACCCATCTACATAGAGAGTCCATGACTTTTGCAACTATTGTGTTTCAGTAACCGACCCCACATCCGGTTCTGTGAATGAACATTCTACTATGAAGTCTGCCAAAACCTGTCCTTTGATTGCCGTTCGGGGATGGTATTCCAAAGTGAACTGAGTCAATTCCATCACCCACGCAGTATTTCGGCCCGAGACTTCTGGCTTATGTAGTACCTTCTTCAACAGCTGATCTGTATACACCACCACCAACCGACCCTGGAAATAATGCCGAAGCTTCCTGCTTGCAATGATTAAGGCGTAAGAGAACTTTTACAGGTTTGGGTATCGAGTCTCTGCATCTCGAAGAACGTGGCTGACATAGTATACCGGGAATTGCCTTCCCCCTTTGTCCCTTACAAGTGCTACCTCCACTGCCATCGAGCTTGCAGCTAAATATAAATATAAGGGTTTCGAAAGAATTGGCTTCATCAATAGTGGTACCGATGATAGGTATCGTTTGATTCCTTGGAACACATCTTCACACTCTGAAGTCCACTAAAAACTCTTCTCATTTTTTGGCCCCTTCAAAGTATCAAAGAATGGCATACATCTTTCGGTTGATCATGATACAAATCTCCGAAGGGCAGCAATCCGTCTTGTCAACCTTTGAACATCCTTGTAAGACTTCGGGGATTTCATATCTAAGATCGCCTAAATCTTCTCCAAGTTTGCTTTGATTCCCCTTTTGCTGATCAGATACCCCAAAAACTTTCCAGACCCCAATCCGAAGGTGCACTTAGTCGGGTTCAAACATAACTTATGTCTCCTAACTGTTTCAAAGAAGCTTTCTCGGTCCTCGAGATGATCTTGGGCTGACATGCTTTTCAGAATCATGTTATTCATATAGACTTCCATACTTTGGCCTAACTGCTTTGTGAACACGAAGTTCATCATTCACTGGTACGTCACCCCGACGTTTAATAGCCCGAAGGTCATCTTTCGATAAGCATAAATGGCCTGATGCATGATGAAACTCGTTTTCGGGATGTCCTCCTTACTCATTGAGATTTGATGGTACCCCGAAAAGGCGTCCATGAAACTTAGCATACCATACCTCGATGTGGCATCGATCAACTGGTTTATGTTGGGCAAAGGATAGAAATCTTTCGGGCATGCCTTGTTCAGGTCCGTATAATCGATACATAATCTCTACTTCCCGTTCTTTTTCTGAACCAAAACCACATTAGCTAGCCACTCGGGGTAATCGATTTTGAAAATAAATTCTGCTTCCAAGAGTTTTGCGATCTCTTTGTCTATGATTCTCTGACTTTCTGGAGTAAATGTTCTTCTTTATTATATGATTGGCTTTCTGTTAGGGTCCACATGCAGCTTGTGCAGTGCTACCGACTCACTTACCCCAAACATGTCACTAGGTTCCCATGAAAAGATGTCAACGTAGACCCGAAGTAGATCTATTAGCCCGGTCCGAAGTGGTTCTGTCAACCCTGATCCAATCTTGAGCAATTTCTCATCATTCCCTGGGATTAATTCCACATCATCCGTTTCCTCGGCAGGCAAGGCAAGCGATTATGTGCTGCTTTCAGTGAATGGCTCTATCTCGATGGCCATTGTTTACTTTTGCTTACTTACCCCGACTCCTGATGAGATCAAAGTATTTCGATAACACCTTCGGGCTATATCAAGATCGCCTTTTACCACTCCGATCCCATTCGGTGTTGGAAACTTGATTTTAAAGTGAGGTATGGACGTGACTACTTGCATGGCTGCCAGGGTCAGACTTCCCGGAATTGCATTTCATGCCGAATCTACCTGGACCACGAAAAATCTGACCATAATCTCTACCTGCTGAGGTGTTGTACCAAACCTAACAGACAGCTCAATAGTTTCTGACACATGCACCAGATCTCCATTAAACCCGTATAGGGGGCCTTCTCCTCCTAGCTCCATCTTTTTATCCTTTAAGTCCATCCTCTGGTAAGCGTGAGTGTATAGTATGTCGACTGAAGACCCATTGTCGATCATCATTCTCCTCATGTCTACCGGGCCAACGTAGGCCGTTATCACCAACGCTCTGTCGTGCGGCTCAATAAGGTCTGTGGGATAGTCTTTGTCAGAGAAAGAGATAGATGTTCCTGGGAATGCCCGATCCTTCCTTGGCGAAGACCCCGTGACTGATAATACTGCATCGAGGTGCCCTCCCCTCTTCTTTCCCGTCATACGCCATACAGAACCACCTGATATGACATCAATTACGCCTCAAGCTAGAGGGTTCTATTTCAGTTGTGTGTCCCTAGTCGGCCCTCTATTTTCTTCCTTCTGTGCCTCTGTATTCTCCCGACCTGCCACATACTGGACTAGCTGGCTGTTCTGGACATTTTTCTCTATCAGGTCTTTCAAATCATTACACATCTCCATTGTATGCCTAGGACTTTGATGATATTCACATAACTTATCTCGACCCCTCTTCCCGGGCTTCGGATGCGTCGAGCAAGACTTTTAAAATGACTTATTTTGTATCTCCTCCAATATCTTTGCCCGATCTGTATTGAGGGAGGTGTAAACTTTGTTGACATTTCTGCTTGGGAAGGGCGGTCGACCACTGCCCGATCCCCCACTATTGTAATTCTTCTTTCCAGAATTATTCGTCCTCCCCTGGTTGTTGTTTGAACGCTGATAATTCTGTTTATCCCGATCCTTGGATTTTTCGTAGGATTGAGAGTGTGGTTTAAAGTTTCCCATAGTCTCTTCTATGGCGATAAACCCTTCGGCCTGATGTAAAGCTTCATTCAGATCGGCAGGAGGGTTGATTACCAGATCTTTCATCAACTTCTTCGATTTTCCTATGTCCAAACATGTTGTGAAAAATCCCAAGGCCTAAGGGGAGTTCAATTCTGCCACTGATTCTACTGCCTCCCGAAACCTTTTAACATATTGGCCGAGGCTTTCATCTGAACGTTGCCTCACCTGCATTAAAGAGACAGTGATCTTCCCCCTTCTTTTGTTGCTCCCGAACCGAGCATGGAACTTTTCTTGAAGGTCATTCCATGAACTGATTGATCCTGCTGCCAAAGTTCCCATCCATTCTTGGGAACTCTTTTTCAAAGTCGTAGCGAACATATGGCATTTGGCAACAGCTGAATGGTCGTAGTAAGTCATCAGCCTGTCATACCCGTTAGAGTGATCATACGGGTCCCCCAATCCATCATAAGTCTCCATCGGGAGCATTTTCTTCTTTGGGTTGGCCGTGACTTGATTGATTTTGGGGGAGAATGGTGAACTGGGGTAACTCTGAGGTGTTCCCATCGGGCTTTTTGGCCGCCAGTAGCTTTTCAAACTCCGCAACCCTTCGAGCAAGGGGATCGAACTCCTCTTTACGAGGGGACGACCTGTGCCTATCCCTCTCGTATTCAGGAGATGTGACCCTCCTCCTTTGGCTCGATCTGCCCTGGTATTCAGACTTTCTGTCTACAGAACGACTCCTCATTCGGCGTCTGCCTTCCCGAGAGCGACTCCTAGGTCTACTCCTTTCCCTTCCAACTTCCTCCTGACGTGGCGTCCGGGATCGGCTCCGATGTCTGCGCCTTTTTGAAGAAGCCTCCTTTTTGAAGACGTAGTGCCGTCATGGCCTTTTTGTTCTGCTGCAACTTCCTTTGCAGAATGAATTCACGCTGATCCCGACTGCCTTCTACCCTATCTCTCCCTCGCCTTTCGTATACCTGATACTGATTGTCGCCTGCATGGTTGATGGGGATGGGTGTATGCTGACTGGTCAAAAATAGCCATCTCCAGATAGATTGGGTGTGATCAGCCTCGTCTCCCTGTTTCTTAGAACCCAATCTATCTTTTACTGACCCCCTCACCTGGGTGGTGTGGTGGGTCTTTGCATTTTCTTGGTTAGAAGCACTGTTATCTTTGCTCGCCATGGCTCTCTACCGGAAAAGTAACACAGTGATTGTCGATGCACTAAAAACCCCTCCTTCTAGCGCCAATGTTAACGCCAAGTTTTGTCGGCGCGTCCAATCACCAAATCCACGCACTGAATCCTGCACAATAACAGATCACACGCGAAGCTTGACGACTTGTGCTGTCGGGGGATAGTTCTAGTGTGAGAATGAGTACAGGCCATTTACAAGATTTAACAATGGAGGCTTTAGTGTTTAGTGCTCAAAAGTATATTACCCTATTAATTTGAAATTTAGCCTTGTATTTATAGCCATTCTCATGCCTTAGAATCCACTTTCGAGTCGGATTAGGACTCCTAAATATGGCAGTTACCATTATTTGGGTCCAACACAATCTCCTTGAAAGGTGCAAGTTGGATCTAATCCAAAAACTACCTTTGGAGTTACCTTATACAGATATGATTAGGACTAGAATCCTTAACCATTTAAACCCCTTATGACTCCGAACTCCATACAAGGGCTAAACCACTGTATAGGCCCAATTCAACTGAACCCCTATGCATTGGTCTGGGCTCCGGCCCAAAGGACTCGGATGCCCGACCCTGAACGCCATAAACTCGAATAGGACTCCGGCCTAGAGGACTCAGATTCTCAAACCTGATCACCATCAACTAGAACAAGATTCCAGCCTAGAGGACTCGGATTCCCGAACCCGAATACCTTCAACATCCCTGTGGGCTTTGGCCCAATGGGCTTAACATCCCATTCTGGTGTCAGGCCTTCAGCCCACATGAAGGTCAGTAAAATGCTCCCGAACAGTATGGAATAATTCATTTCATCTATAATAGAATGAATCATTCCACTCTCCATTTCTATTATCTATGCATATTTATGGAGTATCATTAATCATCTGTTGAAAATTATGTAATTAAATGAGAAACTAAATATGAATAATTTTCTCATTTGATTCTCTTTATTAACGTGTACAAAAATAAGTAGAATTTTTATCTTGAGAGGGAGAGTAGTAAATTACCTACAATTGATTGAGTTTGTGCTCCTTGTAGAATTTGCTCAAGAGAACAAACATTTGAGTACAATTGGAGAGAGGATGCATATTTTTTTATTATTTGAATGGCAATATAGTTAATATGGGAGAATATATATAAAAAAAATTGGGGCGGGACAGGATACGTGAACCTTTAAACCTTTATAAAACAGACAGTTGGTGAATTTAAAATCCAAAAGCTTTATGAACCTTTTGAACCCCTCACACCTCCCAAACTCGTAACACGGTCACAAGTGCCTCAACTAAAACACTGAGGAAACTTCTTAATAATTGGGTGAATATATACAAAACTAAGCCCAACTTACCATATAAATAAATTCGACTCCTCTCTTCTTTTACAACTTCTCTTGTAGTAAGCTAAATTTCACTGCAATGGGATCTGCTCCACCCCGCATCATATACAACAACTTTTCCGGCCAATACAATCTTGCATTTGTCTCTATAAGCTCCTCCCAACCCAATTGCCAACCTAATATGCTGCTGATCACCAAAAAGCAAGCCATTTTTGCCTTTGCTGTTTCCGCTCTCCTCAATATCCTACAATTGAAGTACAGTGGAAATACCAATTCTCCATTTGATAAGCACCCAAAAGTCATGGGGATCGCAATTATTAGTTTCCTCGTATGGCATGCGACGCTGAGCTAAGGATTTCTTCTGCTCCTATCTCTCCGAATTATGCCAATGTAATTCATCCTGTTGTGAGATTGCTCGGTTACTTCTCGGTAGCATCTTTAGCCTCGGTTCTTGTTTTCCCAATCTCTTTTCGGCCAATTGGTTATCTAGTTTTAGCCTTGTTTTCAGTTTGGTTGCTGCCTTGGGTTCGGACCAGAATTTTGAGTGGAAGGGGCTACACTTACAATAGTCCTAGTGGACGAGTTGATGTCCCTTCGATCCACGACTCTGTTGACACAGATACCCTTCCAGTTTAACTGGAAGCTGAATCTGCAAACCACATTATAGTTCCATTATTAGTGTGCAAAATTAGGAGTACATGTAATCCAGATCATATTATGTGTAGTGTCCGGTGTTTTATTTTATGCAAATAAAATATTACAAAGTTAACAAAAAAATATTATATATATGTGTTTATATATATATATATATATATATATATATATATATATTAATTTATTAATTTATACAATGAGTTTTGGTGTGTAAGATGACTGAGTAAAAATTAATCTACACATGGAGATATTATATCCGTTCCAAATAAAACTAATAGACCTATTCTTGGGGAAAGTTTTCCTTGCTTGTTAAGCAAGTCATGTGATATAAATCTAAATACTTGCTGAACTCTCTTAGTTAATATATCTTCTTTACAGAAACGTATCTATATATATTGCCACAATCTCAGCTAGTATTACTTCTTACCATAAAGTTGTTGCCCATACTTCACCGAATCAAAAAAAGTGGACCAAAAATAAATCTGCTATAATAATAATTTTTTCATCGCTATAGTATAGTATATATCTAAGGCGATGGTTCAAATAGTCACTTTATCTCAGAAAACCATCACTATATCTCGATTCGTCTTTGGTTTGTTTTTTTGGTTCGTTGGAGAAATTTTTCCTATTTATATATTGTTGGTTTATGGACCCAAACCGGAGCGAACGACTCGGTGGATATAACCACATGATTTATTGTCTAGATACAATGAACATGTGGGTTAATATCTATATAAATATAAGGGAGTTACGTATATATAAATATAAGGGAGTTACACATATTTAATATGAGAATTATATATAGGAGCCTTCCTTATAACAGGTTCTTATCATAGTCTTTATCTTCAACAACACCTTTTTGGATAGTTGATAAACTTATTGGAAGGTGAGATTGAAACATAAATATAACAATGGCTACCACTTGTGCAGTTTTTTATTTTAATATGAGGAGGACACCATAGTCAACATATTTGTCGGTTTGTTTAACTAAAAGCAATTTTAATATTAAATAATACAATAGAATGCAGCTTTGTATGTAAGCTTGTAAAAAAAAAAAAAAAAAATCAATAAGCACAACCTCTTGAAACTTGTATAAAAATCTAATAGTGGCACAAGTTCTTTATTTGCTATTTTTTATAACAATATTTGTTATTTTATAAAACAAATATTTTATAATAACAAATAAAGAATATAAAATATTTATAAAAAAATATTTTATAAAACAAATATTTTATAATAACAAATAAAGAATATAAAATATTTTTATAAAATAGCAAATAAAGAATTATAAAAATATTTGTTATTTTATAATAGGATATAAAAAATATTTTATAATTCTTTATATAACAAATATATTAATTTCTTCCCACTTTAATTTAAAATATTAATTCTTTATGATATTTTATATCCTATTTTATATAACAATAGCATATATTTGTTATATAAAGAATTAACAAATATTTTTATAATTCTTTATTTGCTATTTTTATAAAAATATTTTATATTCTTTATTTGTTATTATAAAATATTTGTTTTTATAAAATATTTGTTTTATAAAATATTTATATTCTTTATTTGTTATTATAAAATATTTATTTTTATAAAATATTTGTTTTTATAAAATATAAAATAACAAATATTGTTATAAAAAATAGCAAATAAAGAACTTGTGCCACTATTTGATTTTTTATACGTTAGGAAGAGGTTGTGCTTTTTTGATTTTTTTTTTTTTTTATATGTTTACATGTCGCATTCTATTCTATTATTTAATATTAAACATTCGCTTTAGTTAAACAAACCGATAAACATGTTGACTATGGTGGGGTCCTCATATTAAAATAAAAGCTTAAGATAAGTTGTGCTTAGGCATTGGTATATTTATGTTTCAATCTCACCTTCCAATAAGTTTATCAACTATTCAAAAAAAGGGTTAAGAGAAAGAGACCATAAGAACCGGCCATGCATGGAAGGGCTCCCTTATATATATATATATGAAAAATGGGCAAATAGCATCATAACTATCTATTGCAATATTCAAGGGCGGAGATTAAAAAGGGAATAGTGCTTTCCGCCAGACGAACTAGCGGATGCTGAAAAATAATAAGGCCCGTCCGCCAGACCAAGTAGCGGATGGAAAAAAAAATTCAATCCCAAAATTACCCCCCAAGCCAAGCGGATGTATCACGGAAGCCAACAGTTTTGGGTTAATAAGCCAGCCAACGCCAACAGTTTTGGGTTAATAAGCCAGATAACAGTTTTGGGTGTATAACCCAACAGTCAACGCGTCATGCAAGCAACAATACAATATAATCAAATCTATGTCATTGAAACGACAATTACAATCCAATATGCAATCAAATTAAAATCACAAAAGGAATAAAATACAAATCAAATAAACGCTCAATTAGCCATGCAATCCAATATGCAATCAAGTCCAAATCACAGAAGGAATCAAATCCAAATCAAAGAAGAAAACAAAATATGGGATAGCCTTCAGGCTAAAATAAAAAAACTCACACGAAATTCCAGTAGTAAAAAAAAATACAAACCTTATATTATTATCATATTTATTCCTTATAATTTCTTTTAAATATCCTCCAAAAAATATTAAGGTAGAAAACTGCGCAATTAAACAAGCAAGGCTTTTCAGGTCAAAATCATCCGGGTAAGTTTTCAATTATGACTGAAGATATGTTTAATTTAAGTTCTTCAAATTCTTCTCATGATAATATTGACATGGATAATATTGGTGTTCATAACACGAACCAATCGCATATTAACGTTTCAAAAAGTCCATATATATGAGGGTCAGATTTTTTCTACTATCCAAGAGGCGGAAGAATTTTATAGAACATATGCACGTAGTTGTGGATTTGAAATAAAAATTGGGGCAAATCATAAATATGCTCACTCCAACAATTTGTCCAACCGACTTTTTACATGTAAGAAAGCTAGAAAACCAATTGAAAGAAAGAAACAAGACGTTGATGAAGTTGATGGTAGTAAGGTCAAAAGAAAAATGGATTCTATAGGTTGGACGATGTGCAAAGCTAGAATGTTTGTTGTTCATCTAAAGAAAGATGATACCTGAAAAGTTTCAAAAATTGAGTTGTCTCACAATCATGATTTGGTGACTTCGAGTAAGAAAAATTTCATTCAAACACAGAAAAATATAACTACTATTGCCCGAAGTTTAATCGGAAGTTTCACAAGGGCTGGAGTTGGGCCAAGTAAAATGATGAATGTATTTAGTGAAATAGGAGGAGGGGTGGAAAATGTCTGTTTCAGTGTTAAGGATATTTGGAATGTTATACGAGATATAAGACGTGACACAATAGATTCAAACGATTCCCAAGTAGCATTGTAGTACTTGAAAAAACTCTTGGCGGAAAATCCTCTATTTTTTTTACGATATCAAACGAGATGAAGATAATCGCATCGAATGTATCTTGTGGATAGATTATCGATCAATGATAGCTTAAAATTTATTTGGGGATGTTGTGACATTTGATACAACTTTTCGAACGAATAAGTATTCTATGCCGTTTATTCCGTTCACAGGGGTAAATCATCATTATCATTCCATCTTGTTTGGTTTTGCACTGATTTAGGATGAAACAAAGGATACTTTTGTATGGGTTTTTGAAAGTTGGCTTCAAGCGATGAACAACAAGGCACCGGTTACCATTATCACTGATCAGAACAAAGCTATGACCAATGCGATTGCTAAGGTTCTTCTTGCACATGGCATATTAGCAACAAATTTTCAGAAAAATTGCATACATTGTATGAACAGTCCCCAATATTTAAACATGATTTTAACTGTTGTGTGTATAAATCTTTGACTGTTGCGAATTTCGAGGAACGATGAAAAAAGTTGATGATAGATTACGAACTGCATGACCATGATTGGCTCCAATCACTTTATGAGGTTAAGCACAAATGGATTAAGGCGTATACAAAGAATTTTTTTGCTACAGGAATGACGACTACATCCAGAAGTGAGGGATTGAAAAGTTTATTCGATGAATATGTGAATGCGACAACGAGTATCAAGGAATTTATCGTAAATACAAAAAAAACTCTTGAGAAGCAGGTTATGAGAGAGAGAAAAGCTGACTACATAACTTGTCATCGGACCCGAAATATGACTCTTGAATCACCATTGGAAACACATGGAGCAAATATTTATACAAAGGAGATGTTTAGACGCTTTCAGATTGAGATAATAAAATCTCATAAGTACGTAATGCAGAAGCTTCAACATCTAACAACATCGGATACAAAGTCGTATGCATTGTGCAAGGCAAGCGACAACGAAGAAACAAATAGGTACGTTACTGTTGTCAGTAATGTTCAAACTGGAGATTTAAATTATAATTATAAAATATTTGAACATTCTGGTATGCTTTGTAAACACATTATAAGGTATATGATTGCCAAAAGTATAAAAAAGATACCTGATAAATATGTTTTAAGGCGGTGGTGTAGAGATGGTAATAAAGTGAACGCTGAATTACCAAAGATTTTGACTGAAATGTCCAACTATGAGAAATCTCAGACGATGCGTTACAATTATTTGGTGACGCTGCTCTTGCGATTAGCTTCTGCTGGATCATGCTCAATTAATGATTTTAAGCATGTCGTACAATTGTGCATTGACAATCAACCCATCGTCGAGAAATTTGACCCTGATGAAATTAGTGTAAAAGAGGTTCCTGATATTCGAGAAGATGATGATCAGCCCGTTAAAGATGAGTCGTTATTGAATCCTATTTGTTTGCAAACAAAGGGGCAAAAAAAGCTACAAGAATAAAGAGTGGGATCGAAGAAGCTGCAAGTCGTAAACAATTTAGAAAGTGTGCAATATGCAATATGATGACCAATCATGATAAGCGGAACCACTACAAAATTTTGGGTCAAGAAAAGTCGGGTGTTTGAAGTTGTCTTAATATGTGATTTTATGATTATGTTATGGCAAAACTATTTACTTTTGTTTATATATTTTGATTTATCAGCATGATTTATTATTCCCCAAAAGTTACATAAGATGAATTACTCACAATTAGTGAATGATTTAGAGATTGTATTTACCAATATCAATCGTACGGAGAAAATAATATTACAAAAAGAAAACAAAATTGAATATATTAATATGTAATATTATAAAAAGAATTTGTGGAAGTGTTACAATGATCTATGGCAAGCATAATTCGATAAGCCAAATCTAATTTTGAAATCCACACTGTCAGGTTACATGAGTTGAACCAATTTTTCAACCCCTACAAAATCTATAAGCTCACCTCAATCTGAAACAATTAAAAGGATCCATTCGACATACCAAAAAAACTCCATTTGTCCAAAAAAAACTCTGAAGCAGCCATCTCCATTTGTCTATAAAATGTGCATACCTTAAAAGGGTCCAGTCGACATACCAAGGGGCTACCTTAAAAGGGTCCATTCGACATACCGAACACTATATTAGATCTTGACTGGAATTAAAAAATTGGCTAGATACCCCATCTAAATTTGGGATGTAAAACTCGCCAGAAAAATCAACAATGGTTCGTAGCGACAAACAACAGCCGCAGTTGACAGTGGTCAAAGCCAGTGGCAACTCTCTTTGTAGGATAAATTAGAAAAAATAACTGAATAACTGACCATCCCTAGGGGCTTGAACATCGACACATACACTGGACCCTTCTTGCGCAGGCACCACGTAAAAATAATGGTACGAAATACACTCCCAAATAGAGCCTGCATTGAAACTATATATGTTAGCGTAGATAATACTAACAAGCAATGAACGGACAACAAAGAAGTGCTTAACTTGCATTTGAAATATTTTGAGTAAAATATGGACAGTACTCGAGAAAAGACACTTTGTTCTTCCATGGAGCTTTTGGTCTAATAAAGTTTTCTAGAGCACTCTTGCAAGAAACAATAAATTTTGTTTATATATACTTAAGCCACTAACCTTTACAACCAGAAGAGGATATGTGACGACTGTAGCTCCAAGTTTAGCCAAAGCACCAAGAAGAAATATCTAGCAATATAACAAGCAATGTGTTCAGTACTTGCAGTCAAGTTAAAAATGGTGGAATTGGTATAGCAATGTGGAATGAGGAAATGTCCAAAATATATCCAAGAGAGGGTGCTCCTAAAACTTCATAAAATGGATATTACTTGCATCCAAAGAAGTTACTCCTTTGTTAGTGTTTTTACTCGAAGCACGTTTTTGCTTCAGCTTCTTCAATAAGGTCTCGTACAGCATGAACTGCAAGGAAGGATTGCTCACCTGCAGGTAATAGTGAGAGCACTCAGTGACCATCCTGCAACATGTATTAGTGTCACTTTCCACCTACCATTATCAATGTTGGTAAAACACCTTTCCAGAATCCCCATAATCCAGCTTCGTCATAGAGTTCCTGAATCTGCAGAAGGATTAATTCTCATTTAAGTATATGAGTCACAGACCACGGATCACATTATCAGAAAGCTAAGTGAGAAGATCACATTATCAATTTATCATCCACTACAAACTTATCTATATCAAACAATGCAAGTTTTGAACCAGATAGTGAATCATTGTAATAATTTTTTATTCTTTTTGCGTAAAAGAATAAAAACTAACCGGAGAAAAGAAAGTTCTGCCAAAATAAAAGTATATGAAGAGTGAGAAGACAATAATACTAAAACTAAAATCAATCCAATATTTGACAAAGGTGTATACACTATAAAGCTAAAAATCAACAATTACTGCGCAAAAATCTCCACATTAATCTCAATAGCACACTGAAATCGCTGAACGTTCAAGTTTGCCACAGAATTTATGAGGTTTGCCATGACAAAATCCAGGTCTTCCTATGTTTCCATTGATTTTAATTTTGATCTTCTTTGATCTTGAATAACAGAAAATTCATAAGTTAAAGAAACACAAAGATCCAGTAAAAGGGTTTCAATACAACCTGACCATGTAAAAACTAACCAATCAGGCATCTATAAGATACTTACTGACACGGTTGTCAAGCTCACGACGTTTCTTTTCCTCAAGTTGTGCAATGTTAAGAATATCCGCCTACAAAGCATGATTAGAAAACTTGTGATGTTAGAAAGATAGACATTCACAATAAGGGATATCTTTGATCAACAACTACAATAAAAGGTATTTTCAGTCAGTTGGCTTACACGTTGTCTATGAAGTTGAGCTGCTTCATCCTCAAAAGTTTTTTTGCGTATCACTTGGTGGGCAACCAACCACTGTAATAATTTTAAACACAATAAGTAAAACTAACCGGAGATATCAAGTAGAAGACGAGAAAATGTGATAGCAACATACTGCTTGACAGTGATTTGGGCAGCCTAAAACTATACAGGGTTTATCAGATACCTTCTCCTAATACGAGTACAAAGCACTACAAGATTATATTTTGAATGTGAGACAGAATACAAATGCAGGGTGATAATCATCTCTAATACAATTGAAAAACATGACAAGAAAGACCTCCAAAGCAAAATCAGGGAGAGCAGCCTCAGGTAAAACTTCATCCATCAGGAGCACATTGGTCCAAATAACACCTGTCAGTCATGGCTTGATAATTGCACTCAGATTGCAATAAATAAAAAAAAAAAACTTGAACATGACATAATTATGACATTGAATCAAGATAACATAGCAAAGCTTGAACTAATGAACAGAATTAATTGTATGAGAAAACAATATATTAGTAGCATAATAAAGATGGAAGTTGGCAAATTTTCAATGTACCCTATACCAAAAAAGAAATGGATGGATTCAAGGGATGCATCATACTTACACACACAACAATACAAACAAATGCAAAACACAAACTTAAATACACAGTGCTTAGAACGACATCCACATTAACATACATACAAAAGATTTAATCATTTTGAAACTGGTAACCGAGTTACTAAATTAACGTATTACAAAAGTTAGTAAAATATACATTCACTAGTCTTCATTTGAATCCGAATCTAAAGTTTGTTCGTTACAAATATATTTTTCAGGAATGTCCCTAGCTTTGCACATCCTAAGCTCATGTGTTATTCTAAATCTAAAATTATAAGCCTCGTTTAGAGTCCACCTCGGTTCCTCCATGATGTTTATACGGTGCAAAAAGAAATCCACGTACTTTGCAACATATATGCCACAATCGTCTTCGTTCCATTATCTCGGTCTATTCACACAAACTTCAACTTTTGGCTTCGATTTTGGCCACTTTGCTATAGGATTTGCCTGACAAAGCAGTAAAGGAATTAACTCCACCTATAAACCAGAAACCTATTACTTATAAGTCCGAAGTAGTAGGAATTACATGTCTGTGTAATGACATGAAAAACAAGAAATATATTAATGAACTCACCACAACTGCAAAGAAGTTTTGGTATAATTGTGACAATGACATTAATGGTTTATCATCATAAAGTGGGTCAAGTAGCATTACTTTCCACTTGTTGACACTCTAAATAAATAAGCAAAAATGACTGTTGATTTCATTTAAGACTGGAATGAATATGTAATCACACTCATGTACTGGGGCACCAACTGTAGGATGGATTGATGTAATTTCTTAAAAATTTCGTATGGTTGGCATGTCTACTCCGGCACTTGGTAAGTTTTGGGTATCTAACAACGCAAAGTACGTTAGCATGAAATAAAATCGAGCCCATCTTTGGATACCTTCTTTACACATTTTAGCTTTTCTGTCTCGCAACAACAACAAATAAGCATCCAAGACATGTTCCTATAACCAACCATTGGGTCTCAAATAGTTAACATCTTTAAATTCAAACTTGTATAGGCTTTCTGGATGGCTATGAGGAAAGTCTGATGGGTCGTCAGTTGGACTAAACCAATGATGATTTAGCCAATTGATTTTTTTCCATCTTTAAGTACTTGAAAAAGTGAGTGTGCTTTGTTCCCTTCATCCTTCTAGCTGGCACTTTCTTACTATGTCGAGTAGAAGGGCCAATGCTAGGCTGAGTCTCTTGAACTGTAGGTTGGGATCCTGTCTTGTTAATCTCCATCTGCCCAACTTGAGGTTGCATTGAATTTGGATTAATTGGAACCCCTCTATAGTCATTCATGAATGGCTGGTATAATGTATTGAACCATGTGTAATACATGGTTCTTAACTCAGGTGGATGTCCAATTGACAACAACTTTTCAAATATAGATTTTGCACTCTCAATCTACAATTGAACAAAAAAATTATATTAATAAAATAAGATAATCAGTTAAAAACACAAAAACATTAATAAATATTATAAATTGAATAACTTACAGTGTTTACAGCCACATATTGGTCAATGAATACCCGTGGCTCATAATCGTCCCATTGACACCTAAAGGGTCGAGGATGGTGTATCCGTCACCGAGTAATTTCTCTGTACCATATCATATAATCCTCGGTAGATATATGCTGCAAAGCCTCCAACACTTGTCCTTCTAAACTCTCCATGTATGCATCCCACAATCGAATATATTTGGCCCTATGGTTTTCAAAATTTATTCTCTCAAATAATTTATGTTCCTTCTGCAATTCCACTATATTTTCAGCATTAGAAGGATAGGACTGCAAATATCCAAATTGCCTCATAAATCTGTCAGGCATTTGGAACTCAACAATGTCGTAATGTATCAATGGTATACGAGCGGCTCCACCTAACCTTGCCTAAAAAAAATCCCAAGATAAACGTCTATCAAATAACTGATATGGGCACCACACCCCATCTGTTTCCAACATATTATCAAACTCTCCTCGATAAAATAGAAGATGGTGATGTGGATTTTTAAGGCGTTAATATTGTTTTGAATTAGGATCAAAAGAGGAGTATGCCCAGGATAATGCCCTAGGTATCAACTTCTGGGACATAGGCTTAGGGGTAGGACGACCAATGTTGAACCGTTCATTAGCCCACATCATAAGAAGGGTTGCACAACCTGCGAATTTTTTTGTTGTTTTGCGAGTAGCCTCATGTAACTTACAATACTTTGTCATAAGTCTGACGATACGTGATTTTCTTGGTCCCATAACACAATAGGATTAGCAGGTCCGGGATTAATATCCATATGTTTCCTAAACATTCATCACAATGTCAAGTATTAAATAATCTATAAAAATCCCCATCAAAAATAGATATGAGCAAAATGACAAATATAAACTGGGGAAAACTTGATGAACATATATAAAGTAGAATGCAAAGCAGTGTTATTTAAAGGCTTAAATATGAATTAGTACCCTAAACTATAGGTCATATTCCACTTTGGTGATTCACCTTTTAATTTTGTCAATTAGATGATTGAACTATTAATTTTTTTCAATCGTAACAAATTGAACATGCCACGTCAGAAATTGCTGACGTGGCTACTTGTGTGGGGCCATAGGAAGATGACATGTCAAATAAAATAATTTTTTAATCATGAATAAAACAAATCTGATTTTATAGAGGGTAAAATGGTCAAACAACAATTAAAATAAAACAAACATTAAATCATATATCATTTTTTTAATTTATGATTAAAAATCAGACCAACATGTTTGTTTGTTTTATTTGTTTAATCCTATATCAGATCTGGATCTAAACATTAGCCGAGCTTGGAATCGGCAGTGTCGAGGAAGAGGAGAGGTGATTTTAGGCGGAGGTCGAGGAGCGTGATGCGGCCTTGTCGGTCTTCAGCAGCGACGACTAGGTGGGAGGGGGCGGAGGAGGGTCGTGCGAGAGAATGTCGCGGCGTAGCGGGTGGAGGGACCATCGGACGGAGGTTATGAAAGGAGAGAGATATGAAATGGAGGTGGAGGGGAAAGATGGGGGAGGGAGGGGGATTTTATTAAACATGTTTATGTAGATAGAAGATATACTGGCGAGAGAAGCTTTAACAAGCCTCTAAGGGTGAAGATGGTATGATAATCTCGATTTCTTAAATTAAAAGAAATTCTTCCCAAGGGATCATTTCTATTTTGTGCATTTTGCTTATAATTATTTTCTTAAGATATAAACTAAGATTGAAGATGGTGTGCATAGAAAATTATAGCTAATTTTTTAGTTGGGTATTGCTGAAATTGATCGACTTGAGTTTTGGGTTTTTTTGTTAGTGGAAACATATCCATCAGAGGCATTGAGAGCAGAGCTGTCAGGAAAAATAGGGCTTTCGGATCGGCGGTGGTGGTAGTGGTAGCTATGGTGGTGGTGGTAGTGATGGTGGTGGTGGTGGCGGCGGAAGGTGGTGGTGGTGCTGTGGATATAAATTTTGGTGAGATTTTTTTCTTTTTTATTGGTGTAATGATAGTGATAATGGTTATGTGTTTGTGCTATGGAGAAGAGAAAGAAGGATGGGGAGGAAAAATTATGGCAGAGGAAGGTGGTGGTGGTGGTGGTGCTGTGGTAGATACCATAGATCTGCGTTTTTTATTGTTCTTTGCTTTGATGAGAAATAAGAGTCGAGTGTTAAAAAAAAGTTGTAATAGTTTGACCTTTTTACCCTTGGACATTCAACAAATGTAAAAATTCATTTCAAATAATAATTTTTAATTACACATAGGCACTGTTTAGCTTAGTCAACGATGCCACGTCATCAATTTATGACGTGGCAGGTCTAATGGAACGAAACTGGAAAAAATTAATAGTTCAATTATCTAATTGACAAAATTGAAAGGTGGATCACTAAAGTGGAATATGGCCTATAGTTTAGGGTAGTAATTTATATTTAAGCCTTATTTAAACACATGCTGAATGCTGGGATCCATTCCTATAATTTGTTGCAGACATCAGATAAAAAAACTCCAAATAACATGAACTAATTCGAGTACCAATATAGCATGTTTCTTTCTGGATAGATGGTAGGTAAGTTCATATTAGACTCTATTAATTTAACATTCAAGTGGAAATCAAACTATTTGATATGTGAAACCATGGGTAATTTCTGGTGCAAGGAAGTAATAACCTAGAATCTTGGAGACTTGACAATCACCAACATTACAATCTTATTTATTTTTCATAAATAAATAAAAAATTAAAAGCAATCAAATAATCTCAAGCTTGGTATAAAACACTTCTATGCCAATGGCTGAAGAGGAAAATATGTAGACAATGATGCTTACATCTATCATAAAGAAGTGGCTAACCAAGAGAGAAAAACAAATAGCTCAGCTTCTATAGTAATGGTAGCATAAGGAAAAATATAAGAGCTCAAAATCTCCTAATGTTATTATTTAGGAAATGTTTCACCATACACACACTGATAGCAAATCTCATCAATAATATTAGAATCTGATAAATCGGTCCAAGAAAAACTCTCTTTAGAGGAATTGTACAAGCCCTCAAAAGAGGCTAAAGTCTCTAGTCAAACATACATTGCAAGTTTGTAGTTCTACAAAATTTCCATTATAGCTAATTCCAGCTGCTCTCATGTAATAAATCAAATAGCCAGCCATACAAAATCAGGTACCTATTTAGACCATAAGTTTTTCTTTCAGTATATCAAATGCAAAAATTTACTAATCACATATTATATTAAGTGCAAAAATTTTCACATTCTTTGTTAATTTTTCACACATTCATCATAATGTATGCATTTAAATACTAGTTATTTATGATCTAAGTTGCCTAACATTTTGTCTAATACTTCCCCTTTAACATAAAATACAAATCACCAAAGTGTCAATGCACTTGCATCTTTAAAAAAAAATACCTGATCAATCGCATTTCGGGTTTTGATGATTTGACAGAGGACTTTCTCGAAATCGCAGCAAGTTTTGACCAAGGGCTCAGAGGAATCGATCGAAATTGCATAGAGGAATCACAAAGGATTTGTTCAACTATCGCAACATGAGGGTTTGACTGAGAACGAAATCACAGTTGGTTTAGGGAATCGAACTAGCAGGAGGTTTCACAGAGGAATCGTACTATCGCAGCATGAGGGTTTGTCGATTCGCTATTTGGGATTACAGAAGTACTATTTGGGATTATAGAGCTATTTTAGATTCGCGTGTGGGAGAAGAAGAAGTCCGCTAGCGGATGGTGCGATTTCTGAAGTTATTAGCTATTTGGGATTACAGAAGTACTATTTGGGATTACAGAGATATTTGGGATTCGAGTGTGGGAGAAGAAGAAGTCCGCTAGCGGATGGATGGAATGAATAGGTAGAGACTCTTGAGGGGCAATTATGTCATATCATTAATGTTTATACGTCTGCTAGACGAACTAGCGGATGACGCATTTCCCTTTTTAATCTCTCGCCTGAATATTGCAGATGGACTACATGATGCTTATTTTATTTATTTTTCATCCATATAAGAAATACTTACTATGGATCATTTCCTATATATATATATATATATATATATATATATATATATATTTTGTACTCGTTCTAACGTAGTCCAAATTATCGTTGGGATCATTATTCGTAGAGCTCGTGATTCTAGCCGTTCTTTGTAGTGGGCATACGCTTCAAGAGGTAACTAAAAAATGAAAGATTTTTCAGTTCATATCAGCTGCATGTATGCTATATTTTATTATATATATATATATTCATCATCTTTGTTCGGTATAAATATATCATATACATAAATAATTATATATATATGTGTGATATAATTTTGAGTTCGAGTAAGGGAAAATTAGAAGTTGTTCATGGGTCATTCAACTATTTTAAGAGCTGATTAGTTGGGTGAAGAGTCGTTGAATCCTAGAGTAGGATTTTGTCAGTGACCTTAGCATTGAGAAAAGTTCTCAAAGGTGCAAAATTTCTACTTAAAGACAGTGTTCTGCACGCCTTTGCTCAACATAATTTGCTATAAATCGATAAGTCTTACTTTAATCTTGATCTCTTTTATTTTATATTTAAATCGTATATTCTATTCGTGTTGTCCAACATTCTTAAATCGAAATTATGGATTCTATTGTGCATACCGCCACTAAATCCGTACCTGATTTGACTAAAGTTGATCTTTTTAATGGATCCAATTTTAAACGATGACAAACCAAATTAATTTTGATTATAGACATTATTAAAGTTGACCATGTTTTAACCAAACCAAAACAAGTTGAACCCCCTAATGATGCTATATACCGATGAACTAAAGAAAGAATATGAATCTTCGATTTGTACTTGGTGTTCTGCTAAAAAAATTTGCAAGGCTTTCATTCTCAACTCATTGCCGAATGAACTTTTTGATATCTATTGTCTATATAAACATGCTGCTAAAATTTGGGATGCATTAGTTTTGAAATATATTATGGAAGATGTTGGTGTCAAGAGTATGCAATTGGTAACTTTCTTAATTTTCACATAATCGATGATAAATATGTATCTTCCTAAATTCATGTTTTTCATCTTATCTTAGCTGAACTTAATAATGAAGGCATGAATTTACCTGCTTCTTTTACTGTTGGCTCCCTTATAGAAAAATTGCCTAATTCTTGGAATGATTACAAGAACACTATGAAACACAAAAGGAAAGACATGACCAGCTTAGAGGAGTTAATTGTTCATTTTAGTATTGATGAAAACAATAAAAAAATTAGATAAATCTGCCAAAGCCAAGGAGATATCTTCCAAGGAAAATTTTGTTGATGACTGCAAACTTCATAACATGTCTAACAAAAACCCTAAATAAGGGCATAATCATAACATCGGTCCAAAGGCAAAACCAAATCAGTTTAAACACAAAACCTCAACACCTCAAAACCTAAAGGTGAATATTGTTTTGTGTGTGGAAGGTTAGGTCATCACGCTGCCAATTGCAAGTTCAATAAGGGAAATAACTAGTCTGCTCCTCCAAGAGCTAACTTAGCTAAGGCAGACAATAATATTGTGGTGGTTGTCTCCGAGGTGAACATGGTAGCTGATAAAGAGACATGTGTAGTGGATTCTAGTGCTACCAAACACATTTGTGCAAATCTTGGTGCATTCATCTCTTACACTCCCCTTAAGGAAAAAAAAAAATAAACATGTATGTTAGTTCCCAGAGGCACAATAGTTATCTAGAAGGGGGGTTGAATAGATATTTTAAAATTTTCTTTTACAAAATGCTTGTCAGATTTGTTAATGATTTAATCACAGTGGAATTTGAGATTTGTTTATTTCCCTTTAAGATAAATCAAGTTAATATGTGATAAGCAGTTATAATAGATATAACAGTTATAGCAAGAATATAAAAGACACAGTGTTTTTAAGTGGTTCAGAGCACTCAAGGCTCCTAGTCCACTCTTCTATTCCTTGAGTAGGAAATCCACTAAGGACGACTTTACAATCTTTGAATCACTTAGACTCCTTCAATGTAGGGTTTCGACACAGAAACGCAGCAGAAATAGAAAATAATCAAAGTAATTCCGAAACCCAAAACAGGATCCATGCGAAACAGAAATTAATTCAGTGGTTTAGATATTATACCAATTATGAAAGAGTTCTGAAATGGCTTCAATCCTCATTTAATCCAATCGTAACCGCGCCTCTACGGTATCCACATCGAACGTCGCATCTAACCGTCGAACGATTCTCGCAATAAAGGGACTTCACGGACTTGCCACCAAAGGAAATGTAATTTTTCAAAAGGTTTTTCTCTAGTCTCTCTTTAAGAAATGGCTAGGGTTTTTAAGATATGATCTAACCTTAAGTAGTCGCTATATATCCTATATATAGTAGTTAAAAAGGAATTAATCAAAACCTAATTTCATAAAATCAAATTTATATATATATATATATATATATATAACTTAATTAAGTCTTATAATTAATATACATATATAAAATTTTCCTTTTAATTTAAATTGTGATTTAAATACTATTAATCATATTAATATATTTAAATCCTTAAAATTTAAATTTATTCCCTTTTAAATTACGTTTTATGTGTGTGACCATATAGGTTATTATTACGTTGGCAATAATTTTAAAATTATATTATAAAATTATAAACAGTGAGCGGCATCTAGTAATGCATCACTGCTACTCAAGTAATGATAAGATCGATGATTTAATGCAACCTTTTCGTGACCAATGTTTTAATGTAATTTAATCCTTTTAACCTTAATATCCTAGATTAAACTCGAGTCATGGAATGTGTCATACTCTTCATAATTTAATCTAAGTTTTCTTGATCAATGAGTAGACTATATGAAACAAATCACTATTTGAGCATGACCATGCATTTCATAGTCCTACTCAATCAAGAGGCCTATGGATATCACCCCTAATATATAGGAAGGTTAAATTCCATCTAGATCACTCATATTCCTCACACGATTCATGATGTACCCAATAATCATCTTTATAGTCCACCCTATTAAAGGTGACATTTGATGATATCAAAGTACATAAATTTTCGTGTAGTAATCTAGTGATTTCAGGTCGGAGGACCATTACATCATTGTCACTATGAGAATCGCTAATGACACTTTGCATAATGTTCCATGTAGAATTCTCATGGTGGGTCCATCCAAAGACATCGTTCTCAACATGTACTCTATGCATCGACTTAATATCTCATATATTTATGACCAATGAGATTCGGTCATCAATCAATCCACATACTAGTCTCAATGCATAATTGTTGTCCCATCAACAATGATACTCGACTAGGGACATTTAAGAACAATGATACTAATTGAAATTATATAATCTCATGTTCAAGTCACATACTTGAAACTATATAATTTGTATCACTATTCTAAGGAATTTTATTATGTAACATTTATATATAACGCAGTAAATAAAATCATAATAAAATCATTCATTTATTCAATCAAATATAATATCAAAATGTTAAGCAATTATATCAAATAATTGGCCTCTAGGGCATAAACTCTAACAGTAAGACCAGAAGTCTTGGAACTTCTTAGTTTACTTAGAACTCTTCTAGTCCAGCAGACTTGGAACTTCTTACTTCACTTTATGAGAGTTGAGTTCTTAAGCTGTGCTACTCAGTTGCCGTTAAGCATATGTTCGAAAGAACTGAGTGGCTGAGAAAGCTTTCTTTCTAAATCGTAGAGTTTGGCGTTTGAGTGTTCTTCAACTTTTTGCTATGTGCTTGCTTGATTTTTTGCATCTACATCTAATTTGTATATAAGGTGCCTTTTAAATATGTCCGTTTGAGGCATCCATTGAAGCATTAATTGTATTTGATATTTATGAGCATTGATGGCGACTTTCTAGAAATCTTCTGTTCAGCCGTCTGACCCACTAACACAGCAGACTGCTATCTCACCTAACACCTGAAAAGGTGTTTTCAGCTGACATGTAGTACTTTCCTTAGCTTCTTCAATACGTTTCTTCGTTATATACTAAGGAAGAATGTTGGGTCATTGGGATTCCCAAGAGTCTCAACGTCTATAATCCATTCCTCATTTGTTGTATTTTATTCTTCAACAAATGGACAAAGCTCGATGCTTCTGATGTAGACTGATGATGCACTTTGATCATGATCGTGGTGTCTTATCACATTCGTGCTTGATGCGGACTGATAGAGGAGGACACTACGATTTCTCTTAAGCACTGGTAGACTATGATCTTTGCTTGCTTGATTTGCAGACTCTACGCTTCCGAGAACAGACTACGATTCTTAATTTGGCTCGGCAGGCATTTTGGACCAACTCTACGATTCTGAGTGAGGCCCTCCAAAGCAGACTATGATTTTGTAGCAACTTTCTTGATACTCTACGATTCTACCTTGGCTTCTGTAATCCCTCGGCTGGCTCGACAGACTAAGATTCTATTGATGCCTATCTATTACATCTCAAAAAAGATCATCCTAACAGCTTTGATCTTTTTACATTCATTTAAAGAATGATAAACATAAAGCACAGATCAACCTAACAATTTGATCTATCACCTAAGTCCTTGTACATATGTTCTTTGAAGGACTTTTCATACAAGCATGTTTATTTACTTTCAACATCAAATTTGAATATTCAATTCCAAACAATCTCCCCCTATTTCAAGTTGACATAACCAAGGAGATTTGTATCATAAGCATCAATTTCTAAATGCAGGATGCTAGAAAGTAAATATGACTTAGTGTTTTAGTGAGCAGCTAAAATCTCTAGAGAATAAGCATGAATTTATTAATTTTGTAAAATAGATATTACATTATATCATAGTTACATCAATAAGAATTAAATTTCAACTTATCTATATCTCCTCTGCCTTTTGCTTTTTGGAGGATTGGCATGCTCTGCAGCTCTCATTCTCCTGCTGGCTTTATCTCTCCATGCAATATCTTCCATCTCGCTTTGACTTAGCCTTTCTCCATGATCATGTCGGTTCATAAAGGCAGGGTCTCCTACTCCACTCTTCTACTCCTCGAGTAGGAAATCCACTAATGGTTTAGTCACACAGACAAGGACACTTTGCCCTCTTAAAGCCCAACAGACTTGGATATTTAGTCACAAAGACAAGTACACTTTGCCCTATTCAAATCCAGCAAACTTGGATATTTAGTCACAAATACAAGGACTCTTAGCTCTCAAATGCTTTAATAATTGATGTTTGTTGTGAGGTGCTGCTAAGTTTACGTTAAGCTTTTCTTCTCAGGTACTTAGCAACTCGAACTTTGTGTGTTGGATCGTTGAGTTCGTTCTTTGACTTTTGCAGAGTTCTTGGCTTTTTGATCAATGTTCGTCACTTTTCAAGTTGAATCCTTGTAGCCTTTTATAAACCCTTTTGAGAAATCTTCATGTTGCAAAATGCCCGTTGGTGCATTTAATGCTCAGATATGCTAAGATACTTGATGTTGACATTTTAAACCTAGGAGACAGTTCCTTTTTTCTTACATGTCACATCAGTCGGCTTTCTCACCTAACACCCTTGACGTGTCACTATCACCAACTAGCTGGTAGACACACAATCTGATCTTCGATTTTTGCCAAGGTTATTTGGAGAGAGTGCATTGGGTCCCTCAATTTGCAACGCTCCAATGTCAGTTAGTTTTTCAGACTTAACTATTGTACGATCGAGTTCTCTTCTACGATCTTTTGCCTAACTGAAAGATTCACTTGTTTACTTTAAGAGCTGAAGTGGCTCTACGAATTAGAGTGAACTTTGCGACAACTCCGAGTTGTCCAATAATCCACTTGATGTATTACGATCTTCAAGCTTACTCTGCGATCTTGAACTCAAGGTGACAATGTAATCTTATGATCTTACAACATCCTATCCACTATACATCAATTTAGCTTCTTTAAGATCAACCCAACATTATTTGATCTTTCTATTCTAAGTCCTTATACAATTGAACGATTTGTTATAAGGAATGTACAAATCATACTCATACAAATATATATTAAGCTCATTCATCATCAAATTATAATATGCAAACTCTAACACATACTACTTTCACGTATTTTTTGGGATACTTGGGAAAGTTGGGGTTAAGGTTATGTTTGGATCTGATAAGATCGTGTTGACCAAAAATGGGGTGTTTGTAGGAAAAGGATATCTTAATGCTGGATTATTGCATTTAAATGTACTTAGACTTATGAAAAATAATGCTAATACTTTTTGCTTACTTGGTTGAATGTGATAAAAATTTAGGAATTTTAGAAGATATTAAAAATTCAAATATTAAGAAATGTCAAATGTGTGTGGAATTCAAAACAACTAAAAAGACTTGTAAACCAGTACTTGTCAGAGAATTTAAACCTCTCAGTTTAATTTATTCAAACTTATGTGATATGTCTAGAAATACATCTAAAGATGAAGAAAATTATTATGTAACCTTTATAGATGAGTATTCTAGATATACTAAAGTTTACCTTTTTAGAAATAAAAATAAAACTAAAGATAAATTTCTAATTTATAAGGGCGAAATTGAAAATAAATTATATAAGAAGATTAAAAGACTCAGGTATAATAAAGGTGCAGAGTATGATTCTAGACCCCTTAGCAAATATTGTGAAGGGCAAGAAATTGTGCATGAGGTAACACCTCCATATTCTCCAGAATCCAATGGGATTGCCGAAAGGAAAAATAGAACATTAAAAGAAATGATGAATATTATGTTAGTAAGTTTTGGCACTCCACCAAATTTGTGGGGGGAAGCTCCTGCAAAATAAAATCATTTACAAAAAAACTGGAAAAACACCTTATGAGCTTTGGAAAAAATATTTACCTAACTTGAAATATCTTAAAGTGTGGGGGTGTCTTGCTATGGTAATGTTACCTGACCCTAAAAGAAGAAAAGTTGGTTCTAAAACTATTGATTGTTTGTTTATTGGTTATGTTGAACATAATGCAACTTATAGATTTCTTGTGTTTAAAAAGTGATGTATTAGATAATAATACAATCATTAAGTCAAAAATTAATGATTTCTTTGAAAATATTTTTCCTTTAAAATCTAAAATGGATCGACAAGTAGCTGAGCTTCCTGCGAGTTCGTATATAGTTCCAATTGAGGAATTTGAAATTGAACCAAGGAGGAATTAGCGTACTAGAAAAACCATTAATCTGTGAGATGGATTTTTTACGTTTTGGTTAGATAATGACCCATTAACCTTTAGAGATGTTGTCTCTTCTCCCGATGCTACTTTTTGGAGAGAATCCATAAATAGTGAGATTGAGTCTATTATGGCTAATCACACTTGGAAATTAGTAGACCTTCCTTATAGTTCTAAAAATATTGGCTGTAAATGGATTTTTAAAAGGAAGTTAAAATTTGATGGATAAATTGATAAATTTAATGCTAGACTTGTTGCTAAATGTTATAAACAAATGCAAGATCAAGACTTTTTTCAGACTTATTCACCAGTTGCAAAAACATCATCCATTAGAGTTTTAATTACACTACCTGCTATTAAAAATTTAATAATTCATCAAATGGATGTTAAAACCGTGTTTCTTAATGGAAATTTAAAAGAGGAGATTTATATGGACCAGTCTGAGGGATTTATTTCCCTAGGTAATGAGCATACAATTTGTAAATTAGTTAAATCTTTATATATTCTTGAACAAACTCCTAAACAATGGAACGACAAATTTGATAGTGTGATAACTTCTAATGGATATATATATATATATATATATATATACACACCAAATTTAATAATGAGAATTCTGGTGTTATTGTTTGTCTCTCTATGTGGATGACTTGCTTATTTTTGGAACCAATTGTAGACACTCGAAATTTTGTTTTTCTGTTACTAACTATGCAGGAGGACAAAAACATCTTTTTCACACTCCAGTGATAACCCTGGAGGACCACAACATCAATTTCAACCCCGGAGATAACCCCGGGAGATCAGTTTTCAACCCCGAAGATAACGTCGGGACATAAGTTTCAACCCCGGAGATAACCCCGGAAGATCTAGTTTCTAACCCCGAAGATAACCCCGGGAGATCCAGTTTCCAACTCTGGAGATAACCCCGGGAGATCCTGTTTAAAGCCCGGAGTCAACCTCAGAAGGTCAAACCAACCTCAGAGATAACCCTGAGGACTGTCAGAGTCAACAGCAGGCTGATCTCGGAGATAACCCTGAGAAAAGACCGCTACAACTGCATCAAAGTCGGAGACAATTGGGGGAGGGGAAAAATGGTTATTTTTCCAACTGAACATCATTTCAACTCATTTAAATACAAATTGCATCAAAAGATGTCCCATAAGAAATATAACTTAACTTTTGAGCGCAAACTATGCAAAATAGCTCAGCGGACTGCCTACGGAGACCCAAAGATGCCATTTCGCTCATGGAACCATCTTCCCAGATACAGAAAAGGGCAAGCCCCATGTCATTATGTAGCTCTCGGAAAGAGCTTTTCGGAATGGTATGACACGCTTCTATCAGACAACCGAATTAAAAGTTATGAATGTTCGAGCGGACATCATATTGTTCAAGTGCACGTACTTCGAGAAGACGAGACCTACATAGCCCGGGGTAGCCCGGGCAGCTACGGGTTGACCTGCAATACTTTTGGTCTATAAATAGACCCCCATCAGCCATAAAATGTAAGAAAAAATGAAGAAAAGAGAAAAAAACTCCATCCATTTCAGCCTTCAACCCCTGCTAGAGTGCTCTAAACTTAGTGATTCTTTTTTTTAAACACTTGTAAGCTCGTGTTTTGTAACATACTGAAGTTTAATCGGTGGAAACCGAGTTTTCAGGTGTCAAAAGCTATCTAAAGTTTTCTTGGCAGCCCACTGTAAGATTTTTCAGATTTTTAAACTTTCTACTACTTTATATATATATATATATATATATATATATATATACAGGCCGGATCAGGTCTGGACTCCCGGACCTGACCAAAATCTCGGACCTTTTTTTTGGCTTTTTTTAAAACACCTAAAAAAATAAAATTATGGAACTTAAATTTTTACAAAATATAGTGTTTTGGGTGTGTTTTGGATACATATAACAAAACATGTATGTACAATCAAAACATGTCTGTACACCAAAAATACTGTATTATGTAAAAATTCAAGTTCCATAATTTTATTTATTTTTTTAGTTGTTTAAAAAAACCAAAAAAAAAGGTTCAATTTTAAACCTGTCTGGGCTCCCGAGCAGGATCCTACTGTATATATATATATATATATATATATATATATATATATATATATATATATATATACATTCTGTCGTGCTAGAGAGTTTACTTCATGACCATTTACCGCTTATATATATATATATATATTTACATTTCTTGTATGGCTCAGAGTTTACTTCGTGGCCATTTATCGCTTTTATATATATATATATATATATATATTACATTTCTGTATGGCCTAGAGTTTACCTCGTGACCATTTACCGCTTTTATATATATACATCTATATATATTTACATTTTGTTCTGTAGAGTTTACTTACGTGGCTTGGCTAGCTTTTATATATATATATATATATATATATATATATATATATATATATATACCGCTTTTATACAAATATCTGCTTTAACTGCTTTCATAATGTAGATATTTAATCTTTCAGTCTTCGGGCTAGATTTACCTAAATCTGGCTATTTCTAACTTTGACCGGTTCAAAAGTGACTAAACTGGAACCGTTGAAGCTAGAATGGTTTAGATTTCCTCAAATCTAGTTCTTTTTATAGCTTTTTTTATATATTATTCTTTCATGTGAGCCGCCTAGGAATCATGTGATCACAGATTCAGTCTTTAAATCTAGATTCGGTTCCCGAGATGAACATTTCTCAGCTGTAGCTAGCTTGTAAATTATTTACGGTGTCTGGATATCCTTAGATGGATCTCATGCCCACAAGGAGTTTGGCACTGCTATGTATCTTATTCTCTCGAAGATGCCTCGCATCTCAAAAATAAAAGCAATCAAGCTGAATACATAATAGAATAGAAGTATCAAAGACCTCAATTACTATTGAGCATAAAGGTTTGAAAACACCTATTTTCTAAAACTTCAATGCTCTATCTTGTTAAAATTGAACTTTTATACAAAAGTCAAACCCTTTATATATATGTGCAAATGAGGCATAGCACTACTTCTAGACAATTGCATATAGGCCCTACACACACACACACATACACAGATAAAAGTTAATGAAAAGTTGCGGTAACCGTGTTATCACGGAATTCTGGGGGATGCCTAACACCTTCCTTCCGCTTAATCAAGCCCCCGAACCCTAACGAATCTCCATTTCTAAGACCAGTTAAACAGTGTCAAACCATTGTGTCTTTGTGCAAATCTTTTTTCGGTTGAGTTGGTACAACCATTTCAAATCTACCAACTGGCGATTCGAAAAGTCAAATCGTCAACATATACATGTCAGACCTTTTCAAACTTATTTTTTCAGACAAAACTCAACCAAAATGAGAACACCAAAAAGACAAGCACAGAAAGTGACACAAATAAATCTTGAGCTCGACAGGTGGCGACTCTGCTGGGGACTCCAGTAAGAGGGCTTAAGCCGCTATTCAAACTTTTTCAAAACAAAAATTTTATCTACTCATCTGTGAATACTGCATTTACATTGGATGGATGTGTACTAATGTTTTATTTACTGCACTTTAGTGCTTTGCATTATATCTGCTTGTGATATTAGTGCTTCGCACATGTCATCATTTCCATACGGTGAGACGCGATGTATGTGAATGTATGTTGTGTGATTCCTCCACCAGGAGGCAAACCCGTCAGTGTTTGATTACTAGACTCAAGGGATACTAATCCCGCGAGGCTCAAGAAAGGAAACACCCATATTCGCTCCAGTTGAAAGATTGGATTAACTTCCCATCTAGTAAATTGCGATGATCTGGGGACCTTCATGTCGAAAAGCCGCGAGAGTAACCTAAGATAGGTCAGCCTATGATAAACCAAAACGCGAAGGGAAGTCTCTTCATACCTTCCCCTTTCAATTACATGTAATTTCAATTCCATGTAAATCTCAATGTAATGGAAAGTATAAAGGAAGACGTAAATATGCATTATTTTCCCTATCAAGACCTGTCATGTTATCCTGTCATCGAAACAACTAACATCTGTTTTGCAGGAGAACATTAAAATACTCCTAAAAATGACACACTACATAGCATACAACATTTTCATGTTTACCCAGACTAAACTACGTAGTCTTTTTAAAGGGAAATGATTGGTCCCATTACCCGTTCAAAGTCCAAAAGGGCACTAAGCCCACTTCCAAACATGGCTACAAGTGCCAAGCCTGAACCTACTCTTGTTTCCCGAGAGGAGTTCGAAGGACTAAGAAATCAAATAGCAGAATTGGTTGTCTTTCTAAAAGAACAAAGTAAAAACACTCGGGGCCAAATAATGCCTACTCAACCAAAGTTATTCACTCGAGGGGGCAGTCAGGGTATTAATAGAAAGATGGAAACCCAGATACCTAAACCTCATTCCAATAAAGAAACCAACAAAACCCCTGAAATCACAAAACTCAGGGATGATCAAGAAACTGGGGATATAAGAAAGAAAGTCCAACAAATGGAGGAAATCATCCGATCAATCAAAGGAACTGGACAATATGGAAGTGTCACCTATTCAGATCTCTGCATATTCCCAAGGGCTCGATACCCTAACAAATTCCAAGTCCCAGAGTTTGAAAAATACAATGGGGCAAGCGGTCCCTATACGCACCTGAAAGTATACATTGGCGAGCTAGGGTCTTATGATGAATATGAAAGCCTCAGAATGAAGCTTTTCCAAAAGAGTCTCACTAGAGAGTCTAAAGCCTGGTATGTCCGACTTGCCAATGCAAAAATCCACAACTGGGAAGAATTGGCCCACACCTTTCTAAATCAATACAGTTTTCAGTCGCAAATGACACCAGATCGATACCAAATGACTAAAGTCAAAAAGCAGATTACTAAGTCTTTCCGAGAATATGCCCAAAGGTGGAGAAGTCTGGCAGCGCAAGTCATTCCATCAATGACAGAAACTGAGATGGTAATGACATTTATTGATATCCAAGAGGCACCTTACTATGAGAGAATCCTAGCAGGCATAGGAAAGCCATTCTTGGAAATGATCAAACACGGCGAAATGGCATAGATGGGCTTGAAGGCAGGCAAGATTAAATACTTCACTGCCTTAGAAGCAGTCGCCGAGCATATACAGACTGGAAACTATACGAGCAATCCCAAGAGGGTACCCGGTAAAGGCAATGAAAATGTATCCTTCGTTTCTGAGGCAAAGATAGAGACCAACCTATAGTCCCCCCACATTTGGAGAAAGCAAGACAATCTGCAATTTCAACAACAGGTTGCATTCAACCAATGCTAGGACAAAAAGAGAAAATTTGAAATAACAGAAAATCGGGTGTTCACTCCACTGGGTGATTCCCTTGAAATTGTATTGGCGATGTTAATGGATCACAAGAAAATTACCGAACTGGCTCCACCTCTGGAACTAGGGAGCAAAAGATACAATCCAAGCCAGAGATGTGCTTACCACTCAGGGTCTCCAGGACACGATACACAAGATTGTTGGTCTTTAAAGCATAAAATTCAAAATCTAATCGAAAGTGGCCGTATTTTGGTCCAACGACCTAACCAACAAAATGTCAACACCAACCTTCTGGTGCAACGTGATACGAATGGAGTAAACATGATCGGGTCAGGAAGCGCTAAAATGTATCCAAATCATAAGTACATATGAAGGATGGAGGAATACCCCCAAAGGCACATAACAAGTGTCCTAGAGTGGGAAAACTCTGAGGAGGATATGACAGTAATGCAAAATTAGAGACAATCCAAAATTAAGTAAATCTACTAGCTAAGCTGATAGTGCGCCAACATCAGGATACGAGGCAGTTTTTCACTCAACTATCAGAAAGCCAAGAGAAAAACAAGGTTAACCATAATACAAGCCCATATCTCTCCAAGATGAGCCAACTAAATGAAGAAGATCAAAGCAGGTCAAAAGGATAAGAAAAGTGGAATGATAAAATTGCTAGAAGATCTCGCCAGCAGAAAAATCGCTCAGGGGAATGCAAATTCTCAAAGAAGAAAGATCAAATAATTTCCAAAAGAGACTGAAAATTCACCCTTCTTGGGTAAATCAAATGAAGAAATGCTATACTTTCTGATAAGCGAAGGAAGGATTACTGAGTTGTACCTCCTATAAATTCCAAGATAAAGAGTTATGATTTTACCAAGATATGTCTACCATTCTAACTAACCTGGACATTCGACTGAGGGATGTTGGTCTTCGCGACATAAAATCCAAGATCTCATTGAAAATGGAGAGCTGAAGATAGAATTCCCCATGACCAAAAAAGGTGAAAAGGAAATAAAAAGCTAAAGATTTCCACTCGAGACATGCAGTTCAAAGGAGGTGAAGGCTATGAGCACCAATCTTGGCAGAACAAAAGGTGGACTGATCCTAATGTAGGGAATGACATAGGAGACAAGGGAATCGCCAAAGGAGATTCCTCCGCCAACATCAAACATCCTGTGGTCCAAAGATAGCAACCACATCCCTAATTTTATCATCTTGGATGATGAGAAGGAAATACTAATCCTTTCCAAGGAAGAAAAAGGCAAAAGGAAAGTTCCTTGCGAGAAATACAACAACATTTTGAGGGGGATTTCATAGTAAAATTCTCTTAAGCCCAGGAATAAGGTGAAGGATTAGATGAAGAAAAAGGTGGTGAGGTTATCGGGGAAACCAACCCATCGAAGAATCAAGAGTTCATACCATTTTGTAATGGGTTCAATTCAAGCGTCCCTAAGGAATGTACTGAATCAAGAAGTGATCAAGTTATGGCCATAAGTGAAGATATTCAGAACCAAGAGGTAACCTCTATCGCGAGCCTTGAAGGTAACATAACCACTAAAAACTAGACTATCAGGCCTCAGCTAGCCAAGAAGATGTAGATCCAGAGGATAAATTTATGAATTCCAAGAGATGTTGGGATGGTATCACTTTGTTCGCAGTATGCCTTTTATATTCCATGCATGTAAATATTGAAAAGAATCAAAAAATCAAAAAAAAATCAAAATAAAAAAAATCAAGCCAGTCAGGTCTTAGCCAAAAGCCTGAACTACGAAAGACATGATCTCCCCTCATCAATGGGAGTACGTAGGCAGCCATTTATGGTGCGGTCAAACCAAACAAAAACCCAAACAAACACTTCTCAAACTGTTCAGCTCATCAAGAAGGAACTACGTAGACCCGATCTCCCCTCATCAATGGGAGTACGTAGGCAACCATTTATGGTGCGGTTAAACCAAATAAAAACCCAAACAAACACTTCTAAACTCATTCAGCTCATGAAACAGGAATTACGTAGACCTGATCTCCCCTCATCAATGGAAGTACGTAGGCAACCATCGGTGGTGCGGTCTGACCCTTAAAATAAACATCCAAACACAAACATCAATTCCAAGACACCAAAATCAAACCTAAAAAGTTTACACCCAAGAAAAATCTTCCAAGTCAGCGACCCATGTTGAGAAGACCCAACAACACTTCAATATCATTCCATCAAATCTGGCACAAGTCCTAGAAAGGAAGAAATAATGACACACCAAGACAACTAGTAGCGAGGACCTTCAAAGAGCTGACACCCTCAATCACAACTCTTCATCAAATCAGAAAAAAAACCATCAAGGTCGATTGCGCAAACAAGTCAGGACCAATGATTGAGGGCATCAAAGCCCAAATCCACTATCTGTTCAGCATATGGTACAGAGGTAAAAGCCTCTTGCGATCTTGGCATCTTTTTAGCCCATCTGTCAAAGCAACTATCCCAGACAACAAACAATGCTGGGGTAATTTCAAAATTGGCAACAACTCGATATTGGGACCCCTACAACAAAATTGGGGTAATCTAAAAAACAATGATAACCCAAAACTGGGGCATTTATCCACCATCCTAAAGAGGAAAATACATCAGTCAGAACCATCAACATGGTACATCATCATCAAAGCTTCCCTCATATCATCTCACTGTCGATTCAGTATGATTATTTGGTCTTTTCTAATCATACTGTTCTCAGAATGAATAATCCATATCTGAGGTATGACTCTTTCATCTCCTCATGAGCTTTCAGTCTTCATTTACATGCATTAACGATAATATATGTGACGCCCCCAAAATTAGGTATATGTCACCCATCTTGGGTCGCCACTTACATGGTACATAAATTCAAATACAACTTACTAATATAACTGTCGTGTACAATACGACATAAACTGTGAGTTTGAATACAATATTGTCAAAATGATACTGTTTTGTAGAGTAAAATTCAAGAATGATCAGAAGAATATTTCCATGAAAAGATACTGGATGAAACGCAAATATCAAGGATATTATACTAATTTCATGGAGTATAGAAGTCAAAGTTTTAACCAACTGGGTATAATAAAGAATGGAATAACAAAAGAAATCACCATGCATGCGGTATTGCAGATAGGCAAAAGTTATTCTAACAGAATAATAATAACGGAACCAGTCGTGAAATTCACACCAAGCAGGATGTTCCAACAGAATAATAAAGATGGAACAGATCCGGTGTAAAACACACGATAGGATATTCCAATGAGAATGATAAAGATTTTAACCAGTCAAATTGTAAAACACATGCATGTGATGTTCCAAATGAATAATAAAGGCGAAACCAGTCGGTGTAAAACACATGCATGTGATGTTCCAAATGTAATAATAATAAAGACAGAACCAGTCGGTGTAAAACACATGCATGTGATGTTCCAATGTAATAATAGAAGAATGTCACCAAGTATAGGGTAAAAACCACGATACAAAGTTATTCCAATGTAATAATAAGCAATGGAATAACAACAGCTTCTCTTCATGAATAAGAAAGAATAACACCCCTTTACGAGTACAACAAATAATATTCCCTACCTTAGAAGAACCTGAATATTGGCAAGGTGAAGTAAGTAGTAATACTTTTCTTCTTTCTCTCTATAGTTTCTCTCTCTAGAGTTTCAAGTGAATTCGTGAAAAATAATGAAGCACTAGGCCTCTATTTATAGAAGATTTCTAGCTTAAAGACCGCCATGAAAAGGCAAGTGGCTTGACGACTGGTGATGTGAAAAGAAAAGTGGTTTGACGTCTGTAATGTGAAACGACAAGTGGTTCGACGCCTGTAATGTGAAACGACAAGTGGTTCGACGCCTGGTAAAGGTAATTACTATTGACGAAGGTAATTACTATTCACAAAGGTAATTACAATTGACGAAGGTAATTACTATTGGCGAAGATAATTACTATTCACAAAGGTAATTACTATCGACGAAGGTAATTACTATTGACGAAGATAATTACTATTCACAAAGGTAATTACTATTGACGAAGGTAATTACTATTGACGAAGATAATTACTATTCATAAAGGTAATTACTATTGATTTAAAGTAATTACTTATCGACGAAGAGACTCTTAGATGATGACATATGGGCCCCCATAAAATAATCAAACTTACCACAAATGTCTCATAATGTCTCTTTATATACATCAAGGATTGAATAAATATTACCACAAATCATTTTATTTTTAATCAACACATATTTAATCTTTCAACAATTATTAATCATTTATAACTTGTCGTCTCAATTATTGATTTAATACTATAACATATTATACGATGATATCGTGACAATAATTGAATCAATAATATAAGAGATATGATGCAAAGAATTACTATAGCAATAATTGAGCATAAATTGAGTGACTTCTCACGTAAGCATCAATAATCAATATCGTGCTACTATACAACTACGCCAGACATCGCATTACTTTTACTAACGGGTAGTTCAACGCTTTTAATTCAGAACACCTCCGCCATTATTTTTATAGAAAGATAATTTTGTCATTTTCTAACTACGATAATACTTCCGTTGTGGGGTCCACTAATGATTGAGTCGTCGTATTTAATATTCCCCAAACAAAAAGAATATTCCCGACTAAACGAATATTTTATAACAACTTGCATACTTTGCAAAATTTATAAATACTACCCATAACTATAATATTATCTTAAATTCACACCATAATATAAAAAATTATTTCGACAAAATTTAAATCTTTATTGATAAAATCTGGGGTCTCACAATCTCCCTCCTTATGGAATTTAAGCCCTCGAAATTAGGGTACTTTACCGGTATGATAAAGAGGTGAGGATACCTTGAATACCTTTATCGTTTGAAAACATTAAATTCATCTTTTGCAATCCTACCAAAGATATTTATTCACAATTCATCTTTGCACTCTGGGCCAAAGATATACAACTATAAAACCAATAATGCCGAGACGCAGACTTAATAGTATCACGACCACTTAATTATCCATGCACCATCGCCAAGGATATTCGTGTTTTTCATTACTGATACACATGATTATACCGAATAATCTTTGGTCATAATCATACCAAGTCTATCAATGCACTACTACCAAAGACGACTTTTACTACATCCATGAATTAATATTTCATTCTTTGAGACTCGGTGAATAATTAATCCATATCATCGAATCATCCCCGCACTACGGTGCCAAGGATATTCATTAGTATCACGACCACGAATTATCCATGCACTACTACTACCAAAGATAATCGTGTATTCATTAGTATCACGACCACAAATTATCCATGCACTACGGCCAAAGATAATCGTGTATTCATTAGTATCACGACCACAAATTATCCATGCACTACGACCAAAGATAATCATGTATTCATTAGTATCACGACCACAAATTATCCATGCACTACGGCCAAAGATAATCGTGTATTCATTAGTATCACGACCACAAATTATCCATGCACTACGGCCAAAGATACTTGTGTATTCAATTATGGTTATGATTATACTGAATAATCCCTGGTCATAATCATACCAAGTCCATCTATGCACTACAGGCCACAGATGACTTTCAACATAATATAAATATGAGGATTATGATATAAAGAATCAATCAAATGAGATAAAGGATAAATATTAAACATTTATAATATAATTTATCCAGGATTCAAGAATATCCCCATGTTATCAATCACTTAATAATCTCATAATCTAATATCATTAATATTATAACAATATTTTAATCACTTCTTAAATTTATAAAAATTTATCTCAATTGTTTACGCTTTACCATATAATGCATTTAATCATTCAAAATGCCATACTCATAAGATATCATCACTAATTATCAAATCTCTCATCAAAAAATATGCATATATTCTATATAGGATTCTCTAGCCATAAAATCCTATTTTCAACTTTGTTACCTCACATAACATATTTAACTCATATGTTCAGAATTAAACTATTTTCATGAAAAATACCAAATCAGTCCCAAAAATATTTCTTTTTGGGTTTTAGCATAATATAGTCCCATAATGAAAATATATTTTTCTCGAATTTTTAAAATTCATTTACTATTTTTCACAAATCAATTTCTAATTAATTCCTTAAGAAATTAGCTACCTCAAGTTTAACTCCAAAATTCCCAAATCTTGGCAGGACCTTACACATGTTAACGTGAGCTTCAGTTTAAATTTCATGGTCATCTGAGTTATAGAACTCCGGTTATAGCGTTTTAAATCGGAAAAACCTAAATATTGAAATAGTCATAACTTGCTCATTTTAAGTCGAGAATGAGCTCATTTTTGGACAGGAGGTACTTTATACCATATACTTTCATGTCCCAAAAGGCCAGAATTTTTCTCATAATTTAAGTGGCCGAAACAGCCCTCTAAAATCATGGCAGAGATTTTTTTGATTTTTGCAGATTTTGCACTCCTTTGCTAAAATCAGTCCACACAAAAATCTACAACACCTTTTCCAGTAATTCCACTTGGATTAGTTAGGTAACTCATATATCTAACTCTAGGACTTGACCACACTCAAAAATTCAAAATATAATAGGAGATATGGTCAATTGAATTTTATGTTACGTTTTTCACCAAAATCTGATTTTCAACTCTTTGTGATTTCTAAGAAACTTTCATGTTTTCACATAACTCATCATAAAACTTATTAATACCACATATACCCATGATTTTCATTAGTCCAATGCTTTTATTATGACTTTCATCATAAACCACGAACTGCTCATTTTAGTTGAAGAAATATTTGAGGGTTTAAGAAATGGGTTTTGTAGATTGGGGTCAATATAAAATTCGATTTCACGCCTAGGTAAGGCTAGGAAATCTTCAAGAATACGTCAAGAAATTTATTAATGATAGAAATATCATTCAAAACTACTACTCTTATCCAAGACTTGGATAGTACGTTACATTGATACCAACCTGTGACTTTCATCCCAACTTTGGATAAGACGTCACAATGACACCTTACATAAATGTATAGTCAAAACTGCTTTTAGAAATTAGAATCTTTGGGAAGTGCTCAAGGAAACCCGTCATACATGGGAGGCCATGCTTCTAGGTTGTGATAGATATCATATATGGCCACGTAATTATCCTTGGTTTACCCATTAGACCCCAAAGAAAAATGAGAAGATTACTATCATATTCTTCCCAATGGTGAGTCTTCTCTTGATTTATCATTATCTCCACTTGTCTCAAATTGAGAATTATACTTCAAACAAACACCAAGATCATATAGGTAGTGCTCAAAATATACTCAAAGAAGTGGATGAGCACAACCCTCGCCTTTATGATGACACGAGGTTGTATGTCATTAGACATCTTGTATGATAGTGGCAAAACACTCTTCCAACGTTGGGTTCGGCCACCCTAGTTGATTCACCAAATATAACTACTAAATGATGACCACCGTTCTATTCCATGTTATTCCCCTTTCGACCTAGCTACACTCTTATTACCTGAAAGGAATTGTGAAGCAAAAGGGTTAATTAATATATCAAATATTATCCCTATACTCTGACCGACCAATTAAATACCAAATAAATTTAGGTAGGTCATACTAGCGAAATAATTCCCCGTCTCTCCCCTCCTAGTTCTTATCTCACATCTCAGCCAGGGATCATATCCCTAAGCTCTGATACCAACTGTGACGCCCCCAAAATTAGGTATATGTCACCCATCTTGGGTCGCCACTTACATGGTACATAAATTCAAATACAACTTACTAATATAACTGTCGTGTACAATACGACATAAACTGTGAGTTTGAGTACAATATTGTCAAAATGATACTGTTTTGTAGAGTAAAATTCAAGAATGATCAGAAGAATATTTCCATGAAAAGATACTGGATGAAACGCAAATATCAAGGATATTTTACTAATTTCATGGAGTATAGAAGTCAAAGTTTTAACCAACTGGGTATAATAAAGAATGGAATAACAAAAGAAATCACCATGCATGCGGTCAAGATGCATACAAAGTTATTCCAATGTAATAATAATAACTTAAACGGTCGTGAAATTCACAATCATGTGATGTTCCAACATGTAATAATAAAGATGGAACGGATCCGGTGTAAAACACACACGATAGGATATTCCAATGTAATGATAAAGACAGTAACCAGTCCTGTAAAAACACACGCATGTGATGTTCCAATGTAATAATAAAAGGCGGAACCAGTCGTGTAAAACACACATGCAGGATGTTCCAATGAATAATAATAAAGACGGAACCAGTCCGGTGTAAAACACACGCATGAGGATGTTCCAATGTAATAATAGAAGAATGTCACCAAGTATAGGGTAAACCACGATACAAAGTTATTCCAATGTAATAATAAGCAATGGAATAACAACAATTCTCTTCATGAATAAGAAAGAATAACACCCTTACGGTACAACAAATAATATTCCCTACCTTAGAAGAACCGAATATTGGCAAGGTGAAGAAGCAGCGAATACTTTTCTTCTTTCTCTATAGTTTTCTCTCTAGAGTTCAAAGTGAATTCGTGAAAATAATGAAGCACTAGCCTCTATTTATAGAAGATTTTAGCTAAGCACCGCCATGTGAAAAGGCAAGTGGCTTGACGATCGGTGATGTGAAAAGAAAAGTGGTTTCGACGTCTGTAATGTGAAACGACAAGTGGTTCGACCTTTCGTGAATGTGAAACGACAAGTGGTTCGACGCTGGTAAAGGTAATTACTATTGACGAAGGTAATTACTATTCATAAAAGGTAATTATTAATCGATTGAAGGTAATTACTATAGCGAAGATAATTACTATTCACAAAGGTAATTACTATCGACGAAGGTAATTACTATTGGCGAAGATAATTACTATTCACAAAGGTAATTACTATTGACGAAGGTAATTACTATTGACGAAGATAATTACTATTCATAAAGGTAATTACTATCGACGAAAGTAATTCTTATCGACGAAGAGACTCTTAGATGATGACATATGGGCCCCCATAAAATAATCAAACTTACCACAAATGTCTCATAATGACTCTTTATATACATCAAGGATTGAATAAATATTACCACAAATCATTTTATTTTTAATCAACACATATTTAATCTTTCAACAATTATTAATCATTTATAACTTGTCGTCTCAATTATTGATTTAATACTATAACATATTATCTGAGATGATACATCGTGACAATAATTGAATCAATAATATAAGAGATATGATGCAGCAATTACTGTAGCAATAATTGAGCATAGCTGAGTGACTTCTCACGTAAGCATCAATAATCAATATCGTGCGCTACTATACAACTACGCCAGACATCGCATTTTTTACTACTACGGGTAGTTCAACGGCTTTAATTCAGTAACTCCTCTCGCCATTATTTTTATAGAAAGATAATTTTGTCATTTTCTAACTACGATAATACTTCCGTTGTGGGGTCCATTAATGATTGAGTCGTCGCATTTAATATTCCCCGACAAAAGAATATTCCCGACTAAGCTAATATTTTATAACAACTTGCATACTTTGCAAAATTTATAAATACTACCCATAACTATAATATTATCTTAAATTCACACCATAATATAAAAAATTATTTGACAAAATTTAAATCTTTATTGATAAAACTGGGTCTCACAATCTCCCCTCCTTATGGAATTTAAGCCCTCAAAATTAGGGTACTTACCGGTATGATAAAGAGGTGAGGATACCTTGAATACCTTTATCGTTTGAAAACATTAAATTCATCTTTGCAATCCTACCAAAGATATTTATTCACAATTCATCTTTGCACTACAGCCAAAGATATACAAATCATAAAACCAATAATCTTCGAGACGCATTTAATAGTATCACGACCACGAATTATCCATGCACCATCGCCAAGGATATTCGTGTTTTCATTCTGATCATGATTATACAAGAATAATCCTTGGTCATAATCATACCAAGTCTATCAATGCACTACTACCAAAGATGACTTTTTACTACATCCATGAATTAATATTTCATTCACGAGACTCAATTTGAATAATTAATCCATATCATCGAATCATCCCCGCACTACGTGCCAAGGATATTCATTATATCACGACCACGAATTATCCATGACTACTACCAAAGATAATCGTGTATTCATTAGTATCACGACCACAAATTATCCATGCATGACTACTACCAAAGATAATCGTGTATTCATTAGTATCACGACCACAAATTATCCATGCACTACGACCAAAGATAATCGTGTATTCATTAGTATCACGACCACAAATTATCCATGCACTACGGCCAAAGATACTTGTGTATTCAATTACGGTTATGATTATACTGAATAATCCCTGGTCATAATCATACCAAGTCCATCTATGCACTACAGGCCACAGATGACTTTCAACATAATATAAACATGAGGATTATGATATAATGAATCAATCAAATGAGATAAAGGATAAATATTAAACATTTATAATATAATTTATCCAGGATTCAAGAATATCCCCATGTTATCAATCACTTAATAATCTCATAATCTAATATCATTAATATTATAACAATATTTTAATCACTTCTTAAATTTATAAAAAATTTATCTCAATTGTTTACACTTTACCATATAATGCATTTAATCATTCAAAAATGCCATACTCATAAGATATCATCACTAATTATCAAATCTCTCATCAAAAAATATGCATATATTCTATATAGGATTCTCTAGCCATAAAATCCTATTTTCAACTTTGTTACTTCACATAACATATTTAACTCATATGTTCGTAACTAAACTATTTTCATGAAAAATACCAAATCAGTCCCAAAAATATTTCTTTTCTGGGTTTTAGCATAATATAGTCCCATAATGAAAATATATTTTTCTCGAAATTTTTAAAATTCATTTACTATTTTTCACAAATCAATTTCTAATTAATTCCTTAAGAAATTAGCTACCTCAAGTTTAACTCCAAAAATTCCCAAATCTTGGCAGGACCTTACACATGTTAACGTGAGCTTCCAGTTTAAATTTCATGGTCATCGGAGTTATAGAACTCCGGTTATAGCGTTTTTCGTTGGAAAAACCTAAATATTGAAATAGTCATAACTTGCTCATTTTAAGTCAGAATGAGCTCATTTTTGGACAGGAGGTACTTTATACCATATACTTTCATTTCCCAAAAGGCCAGAATTTTTTTCATAATTTAAGTGGCCGAAACAGCCCCTCTAAAATCATGGCAGCAGCTTTTTCGATTTTTGCAGCTTTGCACTCCTTTGCTAAAATCAGTCCACACAAAAATCTACAACACCTTTTCCAGTAATTCCACTTGGATTAGTTAGGTAACTCATATATCTAACTCTAGGACTTGACCACACTCAAAAATTCAAAATATAATAGGAGATATGGTCAATTGAATTTCATGTTACGTTTTTCACCAAAATCTGATTTTCAACTCTTTGTGATTTCTAAGAAACTTTCATGTTTTCACATAACTCATCATAAAACTTATTAATACCACATATACCCATGATTTTCATTAGTCCAATGCTTTTATTATGACTTTCATCATAAACCACGTAAACTGTTCATTTTAGTTGAAGAAATATTTGAGGGTTTAAGAAATGGGTTTTGTATTGGGGTCAATACAAAATTCGATTTCACGCTCTAGGGTAGGCTAGGAAATCTTCAAGAATACGTCAAGAAATTTATTAATGATAGAAATATCATTCAAAACTACTACTCTTATCCAAGACTTGGATAGTACGTTACATTGATACCAACTGTGACTTTCATCCCAACTTTCTTTCTTGAAATGTCCATTCTTATTGTTTATTTTGTACACAGTTACCATAAAGTAGTTTACCATATCGCCTTAACTGTTGATTCCCTCAATGCTTGTTGTCACTGGCCCATTGACTACTACCGCTGACATTATAATTTTTGCGGCTACTTTCTTTTAGTTAGGTTGACTAGATTATGTTGGCTCCTTCGTTGAGCCCTATTTACAACGTCCCGAATAAAAACCTGAGTTTATGAGAAATAAGATGTTGGCGTGTCTCTGACTGAGACCTCACCAAAACATTCGGCGCCATTCTCTCTTCGTTATCTCTGCCCAGAGTAGCCTTAATGATATTGATATTTCATAGGCTTTTCGTCGTATCACGACCACGGTCATATTATTTTATTCGACTTGGTAAGCTCCACCACTTCGCCCGTGGCCCGAATACTTTGAAAGAAGTATTTATGTGTTGAAACAACTCACCAGAACTTCTCCGAAGATATCTTCTTGGTCTGACGGTTAGATACGTTTCACAAATTCCCTACGGTAATACTGCACTTTCTCGCATGTAATAATAAGTGTGAAAGGAACCTTTTGCTCTCGGAGCATCCTAGGAGCATCAAATATCTTGGTATACGCTTTTATCCATACTTCCACTTGAAGTGGTTTATTTCTCCCATAAGCTTTCAGTGGTCAAGCTCCTTGCGTTATTTAGCGGTGACCTTGAGGATTTCAAGTATTTCCACCTCGTTTTTGGGCGGAGTATTTGCTTTGATATTTAAGTGAATACTAAAAAACCTCTTAAAACGTCTGGTGGTTAGTGATTGATCCGATGTTATTTGTTTTACGAGAAGTTATAAGCCATCTTTTGTTGTACATTGTCCACGATTATTGATGCGTAAGAGAATCAATGATCTCTGTGCTCCATTGCTATTCTCGACATTCTGGGATGCCATTTCAAATCTTGCCTTGCCGTAAAATAAGGGTTAATTAACATATCACATCATATCCACATACTCGTGAGCCGATTAAATACCAAATAAATTTAGGTAGGTCATCTTAGTGAAAAATTCCGGAGTCTCTCCTCTAGTACTATTCTCGCATCTTGTGAGGATCCGTGTCCACAGCTACGATATAGCTTTATGCGCCCCCAAAGTGGGCCTCGTCCCCACGTCTTACGGTTCGCCACTTACATGGTACATAAATTCCAGCCTGAAACTTACTAATATAGCTGTGTTATGCCAATCGACGTAAAGCTGTGAAGTTTGAATACAATTTTATGCTACTAGATATTATACAAACTCGAAAGGAGTCCTCATTACGACTATTATCATACTATTTCTGAGAATAGTGAGGACTACTAATCTTTATCCTCTGGACCAATTACTTACGTTCCCAAACTCGTCCCGGTATGTTCTCATTTCACGAAGAAAACGATGAAAGAAAAAGAGTGAGCTTCAGCTAGCCCGATAAGAAATATTATGACTAAGATAATCAAAGGAATAAATTATCATTAGCCTTCTTGATGTTAAGCGATAAAATACAATAATTAACTGACGGTTTAGCTGCGTTGGAATAAAGCAATCGAATTTAAAAATTGAAGTAGAGAATAAAAGTCTCTTATCTTTTAAGGTTTTAAAGGTTTTCATCGAATTTTATCATTTGAGACTCGACTTTAATAATAAACCACCACCTCACAATCATCCACATTACCCACGGTCGAGTTTTTCATCTAATTATCGATAGTGCGCTGACTATCTGCGAATCACCTGCCCACATAATCCTGTCGTACAAAACTATCCATCGGCTGCATTACAGACCCTTTGAGGACTTTTTGTCATCATCATTTATGTCGAGTCGGTGATTATCAAAGAATGATCCACGGTCATAATCATTACTAAGTTCATCTATGCCGTAAGCGAATACAACATAATATAACATGAGGATGATGTGATGACGCGTAGTAATTCAATTAAACAAGTTCAAGAAATTATTTAATCCATGAATTATTAACGTCAAATTGTCAACGCTTATCTTTGTTTACGTGAAGTAAAATTCAATAATGATCAGGAAGAATATTTCCATGAAAGAATCTTTGGATGAAAGCATGAAATATCGAGGATATTCTCTTAATTCATGGAGTATAGAAGTCGAAGTTTTTAACCAAGCCCGGGAATTATAATAAAGAATGGAATAACAAAAGAAATCACTAGTACATGCTTGATAAATTGCCCGCATGAGCAGAGTTATTCAGCAGAATAATAATAGCGGAACGAATTGGTGAAATTCACCGCAAACAGGATGTTCAGACGAGAATAATAAAGATGGAACCGAGATCCGGGTGTAAAACACGCGAGATGAGGATATTCAACGAATGATAAAAAGCGGAACCCGGTCAGGTGTAAAAGCCTGAACCGAGGATGTTCCAACGAGAATAATAAAAAGCGAGAACCCGGTCAGAAGTTAAACCTACACAGACGGGGATGTTCCAACCTGAGAATAATGAAGAATGTCACCAAGTATAGGGTAAATGGCGTATCTGAGTTATTCCAGCCAGAATAATAGCGATGGAATAACATAAGGATTTCACCCAATGAAGTAGGGTATCGGCATTATCTGAGGTTATGTATAGGGTATCCTTACTTTTCGAGGTTATTCAACGGAATAATAGTGAATGGAATAACAGAGTTCTCTTCGAAGAAAGAATAACACCCCTTCTATTAAAAAGACCTTCAAATATAGAAGTAGTGAAATACCGAAGAACTTCTTCTTCTCTCTATAGATTTTCTCTCCTTAGCTTCTCTCTATAATTTCTCTCTCTAGAGTTTGATGAATTCGTAAGAGAAAATAATGAAGGAATGAGCTTTATTTATAGGAAAATGGAATGCATAATAGCCCAATCAAGCTGACGGTCCAGTTGATTTACTTTAATCTGACGGTCCCATATTTAAAGAAAAAATCTTTTAAATAAAATATAATATATTCTATTTATATAAAATATTTTACTATGCAAAATAACATGCAATACTATACAAAACCTTATGCAAAACACTGTCATACACTATGCATAATAAAATATAATATAATACATTTATAGAATAACTTTAATAAAGTATTCTATTTTATATAAAAGATGTTTACATTTTATTCACGTTAATAATACTGAATGAAACAAAAGCGTCGTTATCATTATAATAATTCGTATTATTAAAATGTGATAATGGAATCAAAGTAGGTGACATCACGCTAACATCGATAATCAATAAAAGTGGTAATGCTGCTACTGTAACCCGCTTATTCTTTACTTTTTACTCTGAAGTAGTTCAGCGGCGGTAACCATGAGGTAAAACTTCCGTAGATTATTTCAATAAAATATATTTGTCGTTTTCTCGGTCAGATAATGAATTACATTGTAGGGTCCACTGATGATTGAGCAGTTATCTGAATATTCCTACTGCAGCCAGAATGATTCCTAGGCCGATCGAATATAATATAACCCTTGCATTGCTGCAAAATTTATAAATACTACCTGACTATAATATTATCTCAAATTCACACCGTAATATTAAAATTATTTACGACAAAATTTAAATCTTTATTGATAAAATCACGGGGTCTCCTGATCTCCCCTCCTTGTAGAGTTAAGCCCTCGAAATTAGGAGTGCATTACATTGCGGTATGATAAAGAGATGAGGATACCTTGAATACCTTTATGGTTTAAAAATATTAAATTCGTCTTTGAAATGCTTGAAGCTGTTATTAAATTAACAATTCATCTTTTTCTTACCTGGTAAAGATATACATTTGTAAAACCAATAATCTTTGAGCCTTTGACTTAATAGTATCACGACCACGAATTATCCATGCACCCGGCTGGTAGGGATATTACGTGTTTTCAATCTGGTCATGATTATCTACCGAATAATCACTTGGTTATAATCCTACCAAGTCTATCGATACACTACGACCGAAGATGACTTTTACCATCCATGAATTAATATTTCATTCTTTGAGGACTCGAATTTCGATAATTAATTCTGTATCAGCCGAGATATCATCCACACAAATTATTTCATCGGCGAGGATATTGTGTATTCGTGTATCCGACCATTTTCTGAAATTATCCACGTAGCAATTTTCTACGGCGAAGATAATTGTGTATTCATTAGTATCCACGACCACAAATTATCCGAAGCACTCTGGCGAAGATAATTGTGTATTAATTAATCCGACCAATTATCCATGCGACTGACGAAATTATTCATTAGTATCCGACACAAATTATCTGAAACACTACGGCGAAGATAATTGTGTATTCATTAGTATCCGATACAAATTATATCCGACCACGGTAAAGAATTATCCATTGAAATATCTGACCACCTCCGTACGGCCCGAAGATAATTGTGTATTCATTAGTATCGCGACCCGCAATTATCCATACACTGACGAAGATGAATTGTGTATTCATTAAATATCCGACCTAGGTATCACATTTTCGGCGAAGATAATTGTGTGTTTTCCATTCTGACGAAGATAATTTATCATTATTATGAATTATCAAAACAACTACGTGAAACATAATTGTGTTTTCAATTAAGTTATGATCATGCCGAACAATCAAGTCATAAAATCATCTATGTCTGTCTATGTACTCTGAATAGAATGACTTTCAACATAATATAGCATGAGGGATAATGATATAAAGAATCGATCAAATGAGATAAAGGATAAATATTAAACATTTATAATATAATTTATCGAGGATTCAAGAATATCCCCATGTTATCAATCACTTAATAATCTCATAATCTAATATCATTAATATAACAATATCTTTAATCATTTCTTAAATTTATAAACAATTTTCTTAATTGTTTCGTTTTACCATATAATCGTTTAATCGTTCCAAAAATGTCATACTCATAAGATATCATCACCAATTATCAAATCTCTCAAAAAAATATGCATATACTCACATATAAGATTCTCACAGCATATAATATCACTTATTTTAAACTTTTTGTTCTTGTATAGCGTATTTAAGCTCGTATGTTAAGTCGCTAAACTATTTTTCATAGAAAATACCAAATCAGTCCCAAAAATATTTCTTTTCAGGATTTAGCATAATATAGTCCCATAATGAAAATATATTTTCTAAGAATTTTAAAATTCATTTTTATATTTTTCAAAATCGATTCTAATTAATTTCGCTTAGGAAATTATTTCTGTCAAGTTTAACTCCAAAATTCCCAAATTTTGGCAGGACCTTTTACATGTTGACGTGAGGCTTCTAGTTTAAATTTCGTGGCCGTGAGGTTATGAAGACTCACGGTTATAGCATTTTAGTCGGAAAACTTAAATATTGAAAATAGTCATAACTTGCTCATTTTAAGTAGGAATAGAGCTCATTTTTGGACAGGAGATCACTTTTATACCCATATAACTTCTATGTCCTAAAGGCCAGCCAATTTTTTCTCATAATTTAAGTGGCCGAAACAGCCCTTAAAGTTTCTGGGCGAGGTAGCGTTTTGAAATTCTGACTTTGGCCTCCTTTGCTAAAATCAGTCCACACAAAAATCTACAATACCTTTTCCAGTAATTCACTTGGATTGGATTAGGTAACTCATAGATCTAACTCTGGGACTTGACCGCATTCAAAATTCAAAATATAATAAGAGATATGGTCAATTGAATTTCATGTTCGTTTTCACCCAAAATCGATTTTTCAACTTTCTTTGGCAGATTCCTAAAAACTTTCGTGTTTTTGTCTTAACCAACGCATAACTCATCATAAAACTTACTAATACCCACGAATCCAAAAGCGGTTTTCATTATTCAATGCTTTATTATGACTTTCATCATAAACCACGTGCTTTAATTCATTTTAGTTGAAGAAATATTTGAGGGTTTAAGAAATGGGTTTTTATCTGGGGTTGATACAAGAAATTGATTTCACCGCTCTGAAGGTAGACTAGGAAATCTTCAAGAATCGTCGAGAAATTTATTAATGATAGAAATATCATTCAAAGCCCCATTACTCTTATCAAGACTTGGATATTGCGTCACATTGATACCAAGCTTGTGACTTCCCATCCATAACCTGATAACACCTCACAATGATACCTACTAAACTTACCATCTTCATTCCACGATGTAAGCGCTTCTAGAAGAAGTCGAAAGCCGGTGCATTCCACACACGAAGTCAATATTAGAAAGAGGTTGAGGGCACTAACACTTATAAACGATATATGATGATTAATTTTGGGGTTTGGTTACTTTGAATTACATTAGTATGAGGGGTTGTTATAAATATAAAGCTAACAACCTTACGAAAAGAATGATGAATGATTAATCGATTGATTCCTAAATCAAAACCAAAATATTTTCAAAAAAATAAGATTGGCAGGAGTAGCATTGAAAGTTTGATTTGAATCAATAAAATTAAAAAATAATACCGGTGGTATGTGAAGGTTTCTCAACTAAGTTTAAACGGATAAATCGAAGTCCAATTTCTAAGAGTCAAATTTAAGCGTTGAGCCGCAACTAAGGTGAAATAAAGAGTGGGTAGGCGGTATCTAACACGGTATAGACTTAAGAAACTTATGATTAACTGATGGAAGTAATTTTATTCGAGTTTCTAAATCACGAATAAAACGCTTCTCTCTTAAACTCACGGCTTTGGTTTATGCAGGGACTGACCTTTGGTGCCTCCATCCTAGTTAGTTGTCTTAGATGGCGACAAAATCGAGCTAAAGTGACCTTCTCTTCCACAATTATAACATGCTTTGAATGACATGGCGCGGTTGAGATGATGTGTCCACTCTCACTTCGCATTTGAAGCATATAATAGATGGTCCTTACTCCTTCCCTTAACAAGCAGTCTTTGGTCTTGGCGTCTTTCCATCATTATTGAATCTCCTTTTCTTGGAAATGTCCATTCTTATTGTTTTGTGCGATTACTGCACGAGTGGTTACCGTCTCTGCTTTGTGATTCCCTCATGCTTGTTGTCACCAGCTTAGGTTTCTGCTATTTGGTATTATAATTTTTACGGCTACTTTCTTTTAGTTAGGTTGGCTCGTTATCGGCGCTCCACTAATTGAGCCCTATTTTAACATCGAATAAAAACCACGGTTTATGAAATAAGATGTTGCTTGATATCTACAACGAACCTCTTAAAAACATTCGTGCCATTCTCTCATTTATATCTACCAGAGTGGGGCCATGGCGTTAGTAACTCATGAAACTTTGCCTCGTATTGCGACACGCAGTCGTATTGTTTTTGTTCGACCGATAAACTCCAACCTCCTTCATGTGGCGAATACTTTCGGGAAAGTATTGTGATTTGTTGACATCTGGAACTTCTCCCGAAGATATCTGCCCGATCGTGGCGAGTTGGAAATCACGTTTACCGATTCACCTACTGCAAATGTACGCCTCTCGCGCAAGCATAAAGCGGAAGAGGAACCTTTTGCTCCTCACGGAGCATCCAAGACATCAAATATCTTGGTGTCTGCTTTATCCGTGCTTAGCGAGAAGTGGTTTTAGGCTCTCACTTAAACTCGTTGGTCCGACTCCTTGAATTGTTTAGCGGTGACTTGAGGGAGTTTTTAAGTGTTTCCACGCTACGTTTTGGGCCGAAATTCGCTTTAGCTTTGATGTTGCGTGAATTCTAAAAACCTCTTAAGCGTCACGAGTCGTTAGTCGATTGATCGGTGTTGTTGTTCTGAGGAGGATTATAGCCATCTGTTGTACATTGTCCGATTATTGATCTGTGGAGAAATCAGCAGGTCTCACCATGCTCCATTGCTCATTATTCTCAACATTCTCGGATGCCATTTTCAAATCACGCCACAAAATAAGGGTTAATTAACGTATCACATATTATCCACATGCTCATTACCGAGCCGATTAAATACAAATAAATTTAGGTAGGTCGTACTAAGCGAAAAATTCCCCTTGCGTCTCTCCCCTCTGGTACTATTCTCACATCTTGGCGGGATCGTATCCTAGCTACGATTACCAAGCTATGCTTGCCCCAAATTGGGTATCGTCACCCGTCTTGGGTGCGCCGCTTACATTGGTACATAAATTGAATACAACTTACACTAATATAAGCGCAATTGTACTGATCTGACATAAAGCGTAAGTTTGAATACAAATTTTGTCTACTTAGATATTATACAAACTTCGAAAAGGAGTCCTCATTGCAACTATTATCACACTATTTCTGCGAGAATAGTATGAGGGACTCTAATCTTATCCTGCGGACCCGTTACTTAGTTCCCAGCCTACGTCCCGACTATGTTCTCATTTCACGAAGAGAACGGTGAAAAGAAAAGGTGAGCTTTCAGCTAGCCCGATGAAATATTATGACTAAGATAATGCGAGAATAAATTATCATTAGCCTTAATGATGTTAAGCGATAAAATCTGATAAACAACCCAGTTTAAGCTGCGGTGAATAAGCAATCCATTTAAAAATCAAATGAAGTAGAGGAATAAAATTCTACTATCTTTTAGGTTTTAAAGGTTTTCATCGATTTTATATATTTGAGACTCGACAACAATAAACCACCACATCTAATCATCCACAGCCCTGCGATTGAGGATTTTCATCAAATTATCAATAATTAAGCTATCTTAAAGATCACCACAGTGTAATCATACCAAAAACTATCCATCGGCACATTCACGGGCCCGGTGAGGACTTTTGTCACATCATTTTATATCGAAGTCGTGATTATCTGCGAACAGATCTGGTCATAATCATACTAAGTTCATCTATGCTTGCGTAAAGCGAAGATAACATAATATAACATGAGGATGATGACAAATACATAGTAATTGATAAAACAAGTTCAAGAATTATTTAATCCATGATTATTAGCGTCGAATTGTCGGCGTAATCTTGTTTACGTGTAAGTAAAATTCCAATAATGATCAGAAGAATATTTCCATGAAAGAATCTTTGGATGAAGCGCAAATATCGAGGATATTACTACTAATTTCATGGAGTATAGAAAGTGAAGTTTTAACTGATTTGGGTATAATAAAGAATGGAATAACAAAAGAAATCAAAATGCGTGCGGTACTTGCGCCAGAGCGAGTTATTCAGCGAGAATAATAATAACGGAACGAGGTCGGGTGAAATTCAGCGCAAGCCAGGATGTTCAGCGAATAATAATAAAAGATGGAACCGGATCCGGTGTAAAACACAGATAGGATATTCCAACGGAGAATGATAAAAGGCGGAACCCGAATTCCGATTGTAAAACCACCCAGAGACGAGGATGTTACAGCGAGAATAATAAAAAGCAGAACTTGGTCGATTGTAAAACACACTTACCGACGAGGATGTTCCAACGAGAATAATGAAGAATAATACACCAAGTATAGAATTAGCCAGCATTATCTACGGAGTTATTCAATGAATAATAAGCAATGGAATAACATAAAGTTTTCATAAAGTATAGGTGTCTGGCGTGTCTACGAGGTTATGTATAGGGTGTACTTAACTTTTACCGGGTTATTCAGCTTGTGAGAATAATAGTGAATGGAATAACGAAGTTCTCTTCGAAGAAAGAATAACACCAATTATATAGTAAAAAGCTTGAATATAGAAGTAGTGAAGTGGCGAATACTGTTCTTGCTTTTCTATAATTTTACTCTCTATAAACCTGCTCTATAATTTCTCTCTCACAGAGTTTGATGAATTAGTAAGAGAAAATAATGAAGGAATGAGCTTCTATTTATAGGAAAATGGAATCATAGTAACTAATCCATGAGCGGTCCAGTTGATTTACTTTTAATCGGCGGTCGTATTTAAAGAAAAATCTTTTAAATAAAATATAATATATTATTTATATAAAACATTTCTTATCTGCAATATTTTATACAATCTTATGTAAAACATTTATACAACAATATGCGTAAATAAAATATAATATATTATTTATAGAATAACTTTAATAAGTATTACTATTTTATATAAAAAGATGTTTACATTTTATTCGTTAATAATACGAATAAAACAAAAGCGTAAATTCTCATTATAATAATTCGTATTATTAATCGTGATAATGGAATCAAATTGAGTGACTTACCATAAGCGTACGATAATCAATCTAGGTAATTACTTTATACGACCACACGTATTCTTTGTACTTTTACTGCAAAGGTAGTTCAGCGGTAACCCGGTAAAACTTCCAGGTTATTTGATAAAAATATTTTTGTCGTTTTTCGATCAATCCCAATGAATTGCGTTATTATAGGGTCCACCAATGATTGAGTAGTTATGCGAATATTCCACTTAATAGAGATATTCCACAGGCCGTCCGAATATAATATAACCAACTTGCATACTTGCAGAAATTTATAAATCTTACCCGCAACTATAATATTATCTTAAATTCACACCATAATATTTAAAAATTATTTAGAACAAAGATTTAAATCTTTATTGATAAAATGATTTTTATTATTCGCATAGTTTCATTTTATTATTCTCGCTTAATATCTTTCGTTCGTAGCTATACGCCTCTAATTCGGGTTCCATTTCATTTATTATTCCGCATTTATTATTCAGTTGAACATCCTGCTCGGTATGGAATTTTTATTCAATTTAGTTCCGTTATTATTATCTCGTTAAGTGGAATAACTCGCCGAAGCTACTTTTAATCGCACGCACGGTGATTTCTTTTGTTATTCCATTCTTTATTATACCCAACAAGTTAAAACTTTGACTTCTATACTCCATGAAATTAGTAGAATATCCTTGATATTTGGCGTTTCATCCAAAGATCTTTTCATGGAAATATTCTTCCGATCATTCTTGAATTTTACTCTACAAAACAAAGATTCTTGTTGACAATTTGGACGTTAATAAATCCTAGAGAAATTAATTCTTGAACTTGTTTTATCAATTCTTATATCATTGTCATCATCCTCATGTTTATATTATGTTGAAAGTTATCTTCGCTTACGTGCATAGAGATGAACTTAGTATGATTATGACTCAGGATCATTCTAAGATAATCATGGCTTGTTATAAATGATGTGATAAAAGTCGTCAAATGTATTCGTAATGCGTTGATGGATAATTTTGGTATGATTATGACAAGGGGTGATTCGGTATAGATAGCGTTGACCATTGATAATTTGATGAAAATCCTCGACCGTAGTACAGGATGATTAGATATTGTGGTTTATTCATTAAACCTGAGTCTTAGTGATAAAAATTTATGAAAACCTTTTAAAACCTAAAAGATAGTAGACTTTATTTTCTACTTGACTCTTTTAATGGATCAGATATTCACGCAGATTAAACTGGTTGTCTATTGTATTTTATCGGTTTAACACTGTTGAAGGCTAATGATAATTTATTCGCATTATCTTAGTCATAATATTTCTTATCGGGCTAGTTGAGCTCACCTTTCTTTCACCGTTTTCTTCGTGAAATGAGAACATAGCCGGGACGAGCTGGGAACGGAGTAATGGTCCAGAGGATAGCATTAGTAGTCCTCACTATTCTCGGTGAAATAGTGTGATAATAGTTGTAATGAGGACTCCTTTTCGAGTTTGTATAATATCTAGTGTATAATATTTGTATTCAAACTCACGCTTTATGTAAATATAAGTACACGCATGCTTATGTTAGTAAGTCAGATTTGAATTTATGTACCATGTAGTGGCGACCCAAGATGGGTGACGATACCTAATTTTAGGGGCGCCACAATTGGTATCGAGCTTAGGATTTGATCCTGGTCGAGGTGTGAGATAAGAACTCAGGGAGGGAGAGACAGGGAATTCCTTCGCTAGTAGGACCTACCTAAATTCATTTGGTATTTAATTGGCTTCCACAAAGTGTATAGGGATAATATGTGATATGTTAATTAACCCTTGTTTTGTGATAGTGTTTGAGAATGACATCCTAAAATCTTGAGATAAGCAATGAAGCACATGAGAGTGTTGATTCAAACTCAAACAAAATGTAACGACCAACAACACGATAATAATTATCTTTGGTGGCAACGGTATGGAACAACAATGATAACCATCGGGGAAATTATCATGCTAAGAATGGTAAACCACTTGGTGGTAATCATGACAAAGATAATAGAAGTGGAAATTGCAAGAAGAGTTAGCTCAATTTTTTTTGTGCACCAAAGTCAAGTCTAGCTGGGACGGTGGCACCAAAGGTGGATATGGACAAAACAAAGTCGTTGGTTTTAGGAAGTGCATTTTCATGACTTCTCAAAAAGCGAGTAAACCGAACGAAGTTAGCACGGGTTAGTTAATTATAAATTCATAAGTCTATACCTTATAAGATACCTGGTTCTACCCATTATTTTATCTCTCTGTTGCTTGCGTTCAACGTTTAAATTTGACTCAGGAGAAGTTAGACTTTGACTTATTGGTTGAAACTTCGTTAGTAGGAGCCCGTTCACCGCTTACTATTTTTAAATCTTGTTTGATTTAAATAAACACTTTCACGTTACACATTGATCTTATCTTTTGAAAATACTTGCCTTTGATGTGATTTTAGGAATCAATTGGTTAACTACTCATCATGCTTTTCGTAAGGTTGTTAGCTTTTATATTCATAACCAACTTTGTTGTGCGAATTCAAGTAACCAAACTACTAAAGTCAATTATTGTCATATCAAGCCATAAGTAAAGAGCCCCGAACCTTTCGTTGTTGACTTCTTTGTATGGAATGCACCGAAGCCAGGATTTCTTCAGAGGCGACATCGTGAATGAAGATGGCAAGTTTATAGTTATCATTGTGAGGTGCTTATCTAGGTTAAGGGATAGAAGTCATGATTGGTATAATGTGACGTACTATTCAAGTCTTGGACGAGAGTAACAGTTTTGAATGATATTTCTATCATTAATAAATTTCTTGACGTATTCTTGAAGATTTCCTAGCCTACCCTAGAGCGTGAAATCGAATTTTGTATTGACCCCAAAGATAAAAACCCATTTCTTAAACCCTCAAATATTTCTTCAACTAAAAGGATCTATTTACGAGGATTATGATGAAAGTCATAATAAAAGCATTGGACTAATGAAAATCATGGGTATATGAAGTATTAGTAAGTGTTATGATGAGTTATGTTGGTTATTATGTGAAAACATGAAAGTTTCTTAGAAATCACAAAGAGTTGAAAATCAGATTTTGGTGAAAAACGTAACATGAAATTCAATTGACCATATCTCCTATTATATTTTGAATTTTTGAATGTGGTCAAGTCCTAGAGTTAGATCTATGAGTTACCTAACTAATCCAAGTGAAATTACTGGAAAAGGTGTTGTAGATTTTGTGTGGACTGATTTTAGAAAAGGAGTGCAAAGCTGAAAAACCAAAAGCTGCTGCCATGATTTTAGAGGGCTGTTTCGGCCACTTAAATTATGAGAGAAAATTCTGGCCTTTTGGGACATGAAGGTATATGGTATAAAGTACCTCCTGTCCAAAAAATGAGCTCATTCTCGATTTAAAATGAGCAAGTTATGACTATTTCAATATTTAGGTTTTTCCGATTTAAAAACGCTATAACCGGAAAGTTCTATAACTCCGGACGACCATGAAATTTAAACTGGAAGCTCACGTTAACATGTGTAAGGTCCTGCCAAGATTTGGGAATTTTGGAGTTAAACTTGAGGTAGCTAATTTCTTAAGGAATTAATTAGAAGTTGATTTTTGAAAAATAGTAAATGAATTTTAAAATTCGAGAAAAATATATTTTCATTATGGGACTATATTATGCTAAATCCCAGAAAAGAAATATTTTGGGACTGATTTGGTATTTTTCATGAAAATAGTTTAATTCTTAACATATGAATTAAATATGTTATGTGAAGTAACAAAGTTGAAAATATGATTTTATGGCTGAGAGAATCCTATATAGAGTATATGCATATTTTTTTGATGAGGATTCGATAATTGGTGATGATATCTTATGAGTATGGCATTTTTGAATGATTAAATGCATTATATGGTAAAGCGTAAATAATTGAGATAAATTGTTTATAAATTTAAGAAGTGATTAAAATATTGTTATAATATTAATGATATTAGATTATGAGATTATTAAGTGATTGATAACATGGGGATATTCTTGAATCTCGGATAAATTATATTATAAATGTTTAATATTTATCCTTTATCTCATTTGATTGATTCTTTATATCATTATCCTCATGTTTATATTATGTTGAAACTAAATCAGGTGTTCAGTAGTATAGATGGACTTAGTATGATTATGACTGTGGATTGTTTAGGTATAATCATAACCGTAATTGAAAACACGATTATCTTTGTCAGTAGTGCATGGATAATTTGTGGTCGTGATACTAATGAATACACGATTATCTTTGGTAGTAGTGCATGAATAATTTGTGGTCATTGATACTAATGAATACACGATTATCTTTGGTAGTAGTGCATGGATAATTTGTGGTCATGATACTAATGAATACACGATTATCTTTGGTCAGTAGTGCATGGATAATTTGTGGTCGTGATACTAATGAATACACGATTATCTTTGGCAGTAGTGCATGGATAATTCGTGGTCGTGATACTAATGAATATCCTTGGCACCGTAGTGCGTGGATGATTCGATGATATGGATTAACTATTGAAATGAGTCTCAAGAATGAAATATTAATTCATGGATGTGATAAAGTCATCTTTGGTCAGAAGTGCATTGATAGACTTGGTATGATTATGATTTCAAGGATTATCGGTAGATAATCATGACCAGAATTGAAAACACGAATATCCTTGGCCATTGGTGCATAGATGATTCGTGGTCGTGATACTATTAAGTCGCTGTCTCGGCATTATTGGTTTTTTATTGTATATCTTTGGCTTTTGAGTGCAAAGATGAATTGTTAATGAATATCTTGGCCGGATCAGAAGATGAATTTAATATTTTTTTAACGATAAAGGTATTCAAGGTATCCTCACCTCTTATCATACCAGTGTACGCACCCTAATTTCGAGGGCGTAAATTCCATAAGGAGGGAGATTGTGAGACCCAGATTTTATCAATAAAGATTTAAATTTTGTCGAAATAATTTTTAATATTATGGTGTGAATTTGAGATAATATTATAGTTGTGGGTAGTATTTATAAATTTTGCAAAAGTATGCAAGTGGTTATATTATATTCGATTGGTTGGGGAATATTCGATTTAGCGGGGAATATTCATACAACGACTCAATCATTGGTGGACCTATTAACGTAATTATTCATGTCGGATCGAGAAAACGACAAAAATATTTTATTGAAATAACTATGGAAGTTTTACCATTGATATCGTTGTTGAACTACTCTGGTAGTAAAAGTCTGAAGAATACGTGTGGTTGCATAGTAGCACACCAGTATTGATTATTGACGCTTATGTGAGAAGTCACTCGGTTTGATTCCATTATCACGATTAATAATATGAATTATTATAGCGATAATGACGTTTTGTTTTATTCGTATTATTAACGTAATAAAATGTAAACATCTTTTTATATAAAATGTAATACTTTATTAAAGTTATTCTATAAATAGAATATATTATATTTTATTACGCATAGTGTTGCATAGTGTTTTGCATAGTATTTTGCATAGTGTTGCATAAGATTTGCATAGTAAAATATTTTTATATAAATAGAATATATGATATTTTATTTAAAAGATTTTGCTTTTAAATATGGACCGTCGATTAAAGTAAATCAATTTGGACCGTTCATGGATTAATTACTATGCATTCTATTTTCCTATAAATAAGCTCATTCCTTCATTATTTTCTTATTTAATTCACCTGAAACTCAGAGAGAGAAATTATGAGAGAATCTATAGAGAAAATCTATGAGAGAAAGAAGAAAAGATTCTGCCTACTTCACTTTTTCAATATTCAGTTTTCTTACAGGTAAGGGATATTATTTGTTGTATCTGTATGGGTATTATTATTTTTGTATTCAAAAAGAGAACTTCATTATTCCATTTCTTCATTGTTTCGTTGAATAACTCAGTATACGCGACTTTCTATACTTGGTGAAATCCTTACATTATTCCATTGCTTATTATTACATTGAATAACTCGTATAACGTGGTTTACCTTATACTTGGTGACATTCTTCTATCATTCTGCTTTGAACATTACGTCTCATGTGTTTTACTTTGGACGGTTCCGCTCTTTATTATTATTATTCTGTTATAATATCCCCGTCTGTGTTTTACACTGCACTCGGTTCCATTTTTTATTATTCCGTCTTTATTATTCTCGCTTTAATATCCTCGTCTGTCTATACGCATGGGACTGGTTCCATCATTTATTATTTCGCATTTATTATTCTCGTTGGAACATCCCCGCTCAAGTGTGAATTTCACGACCGGTTCCGTTATTATTATTATTCTGTTGAATAACCGCCATGCGGGCAATCGCATGCATGGTGATTTCTTTTGTTATTCCATTCTTTATTATACCCAATTGGTTAAAACTTTGACTTCTATACTCCATGAAATTAGTAGAATATCCTCGATATTTGCGCTTCATCCAAAGATCTTTCATGGAAATATTCTTTTGATTATTCTTGAATTTTACTCTACAAAACAAAGATTCTTGTTGACAATTTGGACGTTAATAAATCCTAGAGAAATTAATTCTTGAACTTGTTTTATTGAATTCTTATATCATTATCATCATCATCCTCATGTTTATATTATGTTGAAAGTTATCTTTGGGCATTACGCATGATAGATGAACTTAGTATGATTACAATGGGGATCATTCGGTATAATCACGACACTTGTTATAAATGATGTGATAAAAGTAAATCGATTGGCAGTAATGCGTTGATGGATAGTTTTTGGTATGATTATGACAAGGGTGATTCTAAGATAGTCATGACCATTGATAATTTGATGAAAATCATCAATCGTGGTATACGAATGATTAGATATTGTGGTTTATTCATTAAACCTGAGTCTTAGTGATAAAAATTTATGAAAACCTTTTAAAACCTAAAAGATAGTAGACTTTATTTTCTACTGACTCTTTTAATGGATCAGATATTCCACGCAGATTAATTAATGGTATTTTATCAGTATTTATCGGTTTAACATTGTCAAGGCTAATGATAATTTATTCGCATTATCTTAGTCATAATATTTCTTATCGGGCTAGTTGAGCTCACCCTTTCTTTCACCGTTTCTCTTGAAATGAGAACATAAATTTGAGACGAGCTGGGAAGCGGAGTAATGATCAGAGGATAAGATTAGTAGTCCTCACTATTATTCGTGAAATAAGTGTGATAATAGTTGTAAATGAGGACTCCTTTTGAGTTTGTATAATATCTAGTAGACAATAATTGTATTCAAACTCACGTTTATATCAAATATAATACTACGCTTATGTTAGTAAGTTAGATTTGAATTTATGTACTACGTAAGTTATGCACCCAAGATGGGTGACGATATACCTAATTTTGAGGCGTCACATATACGATCTGTCATGCAGATCGTACATACATTTTTTGGTATAGGTATCCAAAACACGCCCAAAGAAAAAATTTCAGTTCCATAAAATATTAAAAAAAAAAAAATTTAATTGTTTTTTTAAAAAAAAGCTAAAATAAAAATAAAAATTAAAGATCCGGACCGGATTTTCTCCAGTCCGGGTGTCCAGACCTGATCAAATTTCTATATACATATATATGGAAAATGATCCATAATAAATATTTGCTATAGATAAAAATTGGATAAATATCGAATTAGAAATAGATTATATCGAATTAGAAATAGATTATATCGCACCATCCGCTAGCGGACTTTTCTTATCCCGCACACGAATACCAAATAGATAGTATTTTCCAGCATCCGAAATAGCGAATAACTTCAGAAATCGCAGCAGATCTGTAATCCCAAATAGCGAATCAACAAACCCTCATGCTGCGATAGTACGATTCCTCTGTGAAACCTCCTGCTAGTTCGATTCCCTAAACCATCTGTGATTTCGTCCTCAGTCAAACCCTTATGCTGCGATAGTTGAACGATTCTGTGCAATTTCGATCGATTCCTCTGAGCCCTTGGTCAAAACTTGCTGCGATTTCGAGCGATTCCTCTGTCAAATCGTCAAAACCCGAAGTGTGATTGATCAGGTATTTTTGCTTTTGAAGATGCAAGTGCATTGACACTTTGGTGATTTGTATTTTATGTTAAAGGGGAAGTATTTGCTATGGATGTTAGATGATAAAATAACTAGTATTTAAATGCATACATTATGATGAATGTGTGAAAAATTAACAAAGAATGTGAAATTTTTTGCACTTGATATAATATGTGATTAGTAAATTTTTGCACTTAATATACTGAAAGAAAAACTTGTGGTCTAAATAGGTACCTGATTTTGTATGGCTGGCTGTTTCATTTATTACATGAGAGCAGTTGGAATTAGCTATAATGGAAATTTTGTAGAACTACAAACCTGCAATGTATGTTTGACTAGAGACTTCAACCTCTTTTGAGGGCTTGTACAATTCCTCTAATGAGAGTTTTGCACCGATTTATTTGATGAGATTTGCTATTAATGTGTATATGGTGAAACATTTCCAAAATAATAACATTAGGAGATTTTGAGCTCTTATATTTTTCCTTACGCTACCATTACTATAGAAGCTGAGCTATTCGTTTTTCTCTCTTGGTTAGCCAATTCTTTATGATAGATGTAAGCATCATTGTCTACATATTTTCCTCCAGCCATTGGCATAGAAGTGTTTTGTACCAAGCTTGAGATTGTTTGATTGCAGCTATTAATTTTTTATTTATTTATGAAAAATAAATAAGGTTGTAATGTTGGTGGTTGTCAAGTCTCCAAGATGCTAGGTTATTACTTCCTTGCACCTGAAATTACTCATGGTTTCACCTATCAAATAGTTTGATTTCCACTTGAATGTTAAATGAATAGAGTCTATAGTGAACTTACCTACCACCTGTCCAGAAAGAAACATGATATATTGGTACTTGAATTAGTTGATGTTATTGGGCATTTTTTTTTTTATTTTCCTGATGTCTGCAACAAATTATAGGAATGGATCCCAGCATTCAGCCTGTGTATAAATAACACTCCTTTACATTCTGCTTTATATACACAAGTTCTTAGTAGCGTTGGTATAAAGCATACTTACCTCTGCTAACTAATTGTGCTTGGGCTGTATGGCTGCAGATATTCAGAATGCTTGGCACACCAAACGAGACAATTTGGCCTGGTTTCTCTAAACTCCCTGGAGTCAAGGTGAACTTTGTCAAGCATCAGTAAGTATCCAATCTATCTAAATACATTATTTACAAAATTGAGTATGAGATTCATTTTCTCTTATTTGCCACTGTTTTCCCAGACTTCCAGCTTTGGGTGATTTTGGTCTGGCTTTCTGTCCTCCATTGGTGACAGTTTCAGTTAGAGGATAAGTTTTATTCCATTGGCTTTCTGTCCTAATTCAAAACTTATCTTCCTTGCAAGTACTTGTCTTACCATTTCTTCTTTATGTGTTGATTTAGGATGCTAATCTGTTACCAAAGTGGGAAGGCATTCCAGACAGTGATATTTCTTGAACGGGTGAGATACTGGTTATTTATGAACAATACAAGCTGGAGTTTGGTTTGTTTTTGTTATAAAGGCCCTGAAGCTATTGTGAAAATGGAGATGTTAAATGCCCTGCACTTTTGACGACTGGATGTACTCCACTGCAAGGTTAAAGAAAAAGTTGTGTTCTACAGTTGACTGCATTTGGTGAAATATGGAATGCATTTATGATTTATCAGTTCCGTTGTGAAAACTAAGATTTACACCACATCATTCTTCTGCTTTTCTGCAATATAGCTCTAGATTTCGCTTGATTGAAAATGAGAGGAATCAAGACCAGAAATTCTTTTTGTAATATTACATGTTAATATATTCGATTTTTTTTTTTTTTTTTCGTTTTGTAATATTATTTTCTCCGTACGATTGATATTTATAAATACAAGCTCTAAATCATTCACTAATTGTGAGTAATTCATTTAATGCAACTTTTGTGAAATAATAAATCATGCTGATAAATCAAAATATATAAACAAAAGTAAATAGTTTTGCCATTATATAATCATAAAATCACATATTAAGATAACTTTAAAGACCCGATTTTTTTTTACCCATAATTTTGTAGTGGTTCCGCTTATCATATAAGATTTGTATTTTTTTACTACTGGAATTTGGTATGAGTTTTTTTATTTAGCCTGAAGGCTATTCTATATTTTGTTTCCTTCTTTGATTTGGATTTGATTCCTTCTGTAATTTTATTTCGAAATCATATTGGATTGATTGTTGTTTCTGTGATATGTATTTAATTGACTGTTGGCTGGCTTATACGGTGCGTTTCTTTGTGTGATATGTATTTAATTTTGTTTCTTTGTTTTTTGTTTGTATTTGGATTGATTGTTGTTGGATTGATTGGTGTGTTGGCTGGGATTGGTGTTTCTGTTGGTTTGGGGGTAGTTTGGGGAAAATAATTTTTTTTTATGCTCCGCTTGTTAGTCTAGCGGACGGGCTTTAGTATTTTCCACAATCCGTCTGGCGGACGGCAGTATAAATTTTCATCAATAGCAAATATCATTTCCCTAGTTTTTAAATCCATTCATTTCTCACTTTTATAGTGTACATATTACCTCTATTTATTTAATTAAATATTTGTTTTTAATTCATATAAAATTTTGTAACTAAATAATTTACATTATTATATAAATTGATATGTTACCAAGTACATGCTGCTGTAAATCAATTATAATGTTTGTTTCTACATTAAAATAAGCCACTGATTTTTTTAAAAAAAATAAATAAAGACAAAAAATTGAAGAACTATATTTGTACATAAACCAAGCGAAACTCAATGGTAATGAAGTCAGTGACGAATTTATTAAGAAGGAAGAGTAGGCAATGCCTATGTATTCAAACTCTTGCTCTCTAACTTGCTCAGAATGAATACTAAATCTGCTGCCCCTGTCCGTACCGATACCACCACACTATCTTCTCTCTAGAATTCAATCTTCACGCTACAATAATTCGAAAACAATCTAAATCCACTTCAAAATCTTTTCAAAAACTCCTAAAAAAAGTATGGTTGAACGACGAAAAACGATTTTATTATATATATATATATATATATATATATATATATATATATATAAAGATAAAATCGTATATCAACTCTACTTTTTAGAGTAGTCATTCAACCTTACTTTTTAGGAGTGGTCTCCTAAAACTTACCAATAATAAATCCTAAAATTTGGCAATAAATCCTAACTATAAATAATATATATATATATATATATATATATATATATAAAATAACTCAAAATAGTCTCTCAATTTTAAAACTAGTCCTACAACCCTAAAATGTTGGAATATAAACAAAATTTAGTAAAAGAAACTATTTTTTCATCTATTATTTAATTTCAAAATTTTTAATCTAAATTCTTACTATCTTCATGTTTTATTTAATTTAAAAAAAATTCATCTACATTCTTACTATGATAATTATCTATTTACCACTATCTTTTATTCTTATAAATTTTCTAATTTAGTTAGTGTTCTTTAAAATTCAGATTATTGATAATAATAATAATATTTTATTATATAATAATATTTTATTATTAACTTGTATAAGTATAATTATTTGAGTTTAATTAAGATTTTATTATTACATAAATAGATGAACATATGAATATAGAAACAAATAAATGATTTAAAAAAAGGAATACTATCATTTATATTATATAAGTAGAAGAATTATTAATATAAAATTTTAAATTTATTTAATTTTTCATCAATAATTAGTTGTACATATTAGTTAAATAGGATATTTCAGAAGGAAATATTTTCTTCATATAAAAATTATTGTACACAATATTAATCTATTATTAGAATAATTAGGGGTGAGCATGGTACGATTTGAAGCTCAAACCGCACACAAAACAGTTGAGAGGTGCGGTTTGAAACTCCTTATGATTGGTGTTTCATGTGTGATTATGATTGGTGTGCTGTGCGGTGCGGTTTCAGTTCTAAAACTAATTGAAACATCAAAATTTTATGTAATTTAAATTAACAGTTTAGCATTACACAATATTAAATATCACTTTGATAACATACACAACCTTACTTATAATGTTTTGTCTAAACAAAGCTAAATAGAATCTGATGAATTATTATCTGCTTACATATGAAAATTTTAAACAGAGATAATTAGTTAATTACATGAAAGATAATTCCAAATGAATTACCTGAAGGGTGATTTCCATAATAATGCTTCATGATATGCTCCATGTTGACAGTGCTACTCATTCTAGGACTATGTTGCAATTGAACTCTTGAAGTGAACTGCATAAGCCATAAAGCCATAAACCTGTATATGTGTATACACTATATCAATCCATTCGTCTAATATAAAAGAGTTTAGATAGGCAATAATTCAGCAAGCTGAAAAACAAATGTGCATGCCAGTTCAATAATTCACAATGAATTCTGATCTTCACTTCACATATATATACATGGAATCCATGTAGATTAAAGCCTCAAAAAGGTTATAATCCTCAGTTCTCATGCAACAAAAACGACAACAACAATATATCGGTGTTTTGGGCCTTTTGGCCATACAATTTAAATTAAAAAAAGAATCAAAAGAAGTATAGTGCGGTTTCGGTTTTATGCATACGATTTTGGTCAGTAACTAAACTCAAACCATAAATTTGGTTTTTCAACCCACCTAAAACCGTCAAATACGCCGGAACCGTTGATACGATTTTAATTGATGCGGTTTGTGGGGTTTTTGGTGCAGTTTAGACAATTTGATTCCTTTCTCAGCCCTAAGTAAAATTAATATATTAGCATAGTATAATATTAAAAAAAACATAAATTAATAGAGCAATTTTATAACAAAACAAAATCCATAGTATCATGAACTAATTTATATAAGTTATAGGTATTTGTACTAAAATCAAATACATTTGGTAACCATTTTGAATCTGAAAACTTTGCATTCTAACTTCAAAAATATTAAAATGTATCTATAACTTTTTAGATAATAGTATAAACTAAAATGGAAAGAGGGACAAGCGTATAATGTTGATAGATACTCCATATATATATATATAATCAATCTAAAAACTGAATATCCATGGTTTTCCTTTTCAAATTAGGATACAACTTTCCTTTTTAATTTTACGCGCTTAACATGCATGTATACTAGTACTACACTACTACTACTACTACTATAAAACATCCTATTCTACTCCTTAGTCTCTGTTCTTCTTCTATATATCCCAATTCCCAAGAAAATTTCTCTCTCAATTGGTGAGTTTTTCTCTACTAAACTGCTGTGTTATTTCACCTTTTTAATATTATGTCTTTTATTTAGCTTTTTTCTTTGATTACTAGAAGTAGATGAATTGTCTTAATCTTGAACTTTAATTACCATAAATATATAGGATTAAGTGTTACTAATTAGGGTTGCATTATTTTACTGTTCCTTGTAAAATATCTTCTTTGATCATCCATTTATATTGTTTTATGTTTTTCTGGTGAATTGCTTCTTTTGTTCCTGAAAATTCTGAGATTGGGGTTTTTACTGAATTATGTTTCTAATGTTACATAAAATGAATAGAAAAAAATTGTACTTAGAATTTTGTTAATTTGGTTATAATTTTAAGGAAAATAATTTGGTGTTTATGTGTAAAGTAATGAAATATAATTTTGACTAAAGTCCAAATTGGACCCAAAATTTTAGCCCTAAAATCGATTTGCACCCTAAACTTTATTTTGAATTAAATGCACCCTAAACTTTGAGTTTCAATACAATTTGCACCTTTCGCACTAAAGCTTAGGATGCAAATTATTTTGATGTATTGGGTGCGGAGGGTGCAAATTGTTTTGAAACTCAAAATTTAAGATGCATTTAATTCAAAATAAAATTTATGGTGCAAATCGATTTTAGGGTTAAAGTTTAGGGTGCAAATTGGAGATCGGTCTATAATTTTCCCTTACTTTCAGCCTACTCCTGTGCTTCTATTTTCATACAAATCCTGTCATTTTTGGCCTTTTGAACTCAATCTATGAAATCATAATATTCAAAATTGATATGAATTCATTTAATTCTAGTAAATACAATCGTATTTTGGTAACCCATAAACGCGCTCCAAATTTTACTAATTGGGCTCTACTGTGGAATTTTCACAAGTAAAAATTGAAAGGGTAACCCTTGTAAGTATTGTAAACTTTTTAAAATGGTACTATAATCTCAAACTTTATGTTTTCAAAACTTGCATGAATCACATTAGTAATAAATTTTAGGATTTCTCAACTGCATTCAAAAGGTCAAAATGCAACTCTGTTTGTGGAACAATACTTCAAAGATCAAGTCCTTTCTTGTTATTAACACTTTCTATTTAAATGTGTAGTTGCTGCTCTTTTGTTTTTAAAGAGTAGAAAACATCTGCCACTAATTTAGTTTTACTGAGACAATTTTATTTCTGATATTCAGGTCTGAAATGGTAACAGCAGATCAATCTTGGATTCGCAGTCTGTTGAAAACTTCCCCCAAGAATGAAATTTTTTCCAAAAATGAGAAGACAATTGGAATATTTTCATTTGAAGTGGCAAGCTTGATGTCTAAAGTGATTGAACTATGGAAGTTTCTGAATGACAATGATAATTACCATGTTTTCTTCAATACAATCGGCGTCAGGAAGCTTGTATCCTACGACGACAACTACATGTTAGGCCAGATATATGATGAGATGATCAACAATTTTTGCGATATAGCTAGAACTGTCGCCAGGCTTGCAAAAAAATGCAGTGATCCGCATTTGAAAAGTTTCGAGCAGGATTTTGATGATCACTTGCTGATGAAGGATGATGGGAAATTTTCGTATAAGAACATGGACAAGAAGATTAAGCAGATGGAAGATCTGGTTTTAACTAATAAGTGTTTGTATGAAGAAATGCAGGCACTATCGAAGCTTGAAGAGACTTTGGGGGAGAAAGGTTGTTTTGCAAGGCTTATGGAGTCTGAGAAAAAGGTTGAGATGAAGCAGCAGAAGGTGCAGCAGTTGAAGAATACTGCTATATGGAACTGTACTTATGATTACATTGTTGGCGTTTTGGTAAGAGCTTTATTCACTATATTTGATAAGATTGAGCGTGTATTTGGAGTTGTTCATGTGGGTGACACTGGAAGTATCAAAAACTCGAGTGTTCATAGCAGTTCAGGGTCGGTTTCTAGGCAATCTTTGGCTCTGATTCACCCATTTGAGAATAATGATCCTGGAAGGAGGAATGGAGGCATGAATCAAAACCAATTAGGCCATTTTGTTGAGAAATTGGGAGTAAATAAAACTGGCTGGTGGCCTATTTCAAAGGCTAATGGAAAAGCTCCGCTGGAGCCTTTTATGCGATGCATTGGGGATCATTCTCAAGGAAATGTGCTGCAGAATAAAAATATATCAGTTTTTAGTTCCAGAAACAGGATGAAGAATGTTCCTCTGGGAACTCTTGGTGAGGCAGCTTTAGCACCACTTTACGCGAAAGTTATTGTTGAGATTGAGAAGCTAATGGTGTCACCCCTATTGATTAGAAATGACCCAATATCAATATTGGAGAAAAGGTTGCCACAAAGTGTAAGTTTTGCAGTTAGTAAGAGGATGAGATTCCCTTCGGATTCATTAGTTTCTGTGGAACATTGGACAGGGAAATTATCTCGAACACTAGATTGGTTGGCTCCTCTGGCTCATTACACGAAAAGGAAATGGGAGTCCGAGCAGAGTTATGCACACCAGAACGTAGTTTTTGACAGCGAGAAAGTGCTGCTTGTACAAACCCTTCACTATGCGAATCAGGAAAAAACTGATGCAGCAGTTTCTGAGCTTTTTGTTGGATTGAAATATATATGTAGAACACAGGTAGAACTTGATGCTAACTCTTCAGACGAGAGTGCCTGTGGTGGATCATCTGATCAATAGTTCGAGACCTAAAAATATTTCAGCTTGTGGCATTTTTTGGACAAGTTCCTTGTTAATCTCACTAGCAACAGGTTTTAAGAGTTCATAATGAGGAAAATAACTGATGTGCAGTATGTTTTAAAGTGTTGTTTTTCTTGTTCTTTGCTTTAATATTTGAATTGGTAACTTTTGGCTAGGATTTCAATTTTTCTCGAGACTATATAAGGTGATAGTTTGCTGTGTGGCTGGTTAAGGGTACATATTAACATGTTCTCTGATGTACTTCTTATCTCCATTAAAATATAATCTTCCCTTGGGTAACTACAAATAGGACATTATGGGGTTGTTCTAATATTTTTTATTGTATTGAGTTTGGGCCAAAGCAGTACATGTATAAGTTAAATAAGTTGTGCTTGAAATAAGTCACTTTTGACAGAGAAGATTTTCGAGTCCGTCTAGAAGATTTTTAACCAAACAAACATTGGAATCGTTCATATTCACGATTAGTATAATAGGAAATTTCATGCTAATAATGAAAAGCATATATATATGTTTAGTTATATAGTCCAAATTGAGTGTGCCTCCAAAGGATAAAAAACAAAAACTTTAATTTCGGTATTTTGTTAGAATCTTCTTATATGCATTCTCTTGGTTTCATTGATCTCATCTTCTACTTGAGAACAAGAACAAAGCCTCTTGTGTCATATATGTGGGAAAAAAATATCTGTGTCTAAATCAGACAAGTGATAACCAACACTGGCTTTGTATTTCTATGCCATCTTTTGGGTGAAGCCTGAATTAGGCTTCGAAAGAAACTGCTGTTACAAGGAATTAATGGTCCTGCACCATCTCTTTTCTATGGCAATTTCAAAAATATTGTGAGAATCAGAAAAGAGATCGCCATGGAAAAGCCTAATCATGATGCTGTTGATCGATTTTGGCATGATTTTGGATCTTATCTCATTCCTCGTGTCAGAAAACGGAGACAGAGGAGCTGAATTTGGAAGGGCATCCTTTCTTAAAAAGCACAGAGGAGCTCTTGTTGGCAGCAGCATTTTAACTGCACTAGGAGCATCTTGGGTGCATCAGAGGAAGATTTTAGCACCTGAATTCTTCATGAACAAAGTCCAAGTAATATCGAATCATTATGCCACGTTTGGATTGAGAGAATATAATAGAGGAAGAAATGAAATAAAAATAGTGTATTTGATGATTATTTTGGAGGATAAACCATTCCAATGGAATGAAAATTCATTCAATCCCCTTGTTTTGTCATTCCATGTGGAAAAGTTGGAATAAAATCTATTCCAATGGAATGAATATATGTGATAATTTTGTCATTACATGACAACACCCACTACCACCAACAACCAAACATACACTGAAAATAATTAGCGAAGCCTGAGCGCGGCTTTGATAAGAGTTTGACATGGAATTCAAGACTTGGCTACAGAAATAATCTCTAGAACTTTGTTTGGAAGTTATTATGCTAGAGGAAGTGAGATATTTGAAAAAATTAAAGATCTTCAAGAAGTCCTCTCAAAGCAGGTTTTGTTAATTGGTATTCATTCCAGGGTTGAGGTGTGAAAATGTCGTTTATGAGTTTTATAGCTATAAGTTTTAAGAATAATAATCTAATAGTCGTACTCTTAGGCTATGTTTGTTTGCATCCGGGATTATAATTTATGAATTATAATCCCGAGTATGAAATTATTCTATTAATCCTACAATTATAATTTCGGGATTATAATTATAATGTCAAGACTATTAAGTCATTTTATAATTTCGAGACTAATAGCCTCGAGTCTAAATTTAAAAACAAACAAGACACTAGAAATTAATAGTCGTATCCCAATTATAATCCTTACAAACAAACATAACCTTAAATCTTATTCTTACATATGCATGGCATGTGTAGTCAATAATTGCAACTTTATGGATATAATTCCATGAAATTATCACACCCTTGACCATGGTTACTAGAAAACTTGATAGATTGCGTATGTAAAATGAAGTCGGGTATGAAACTTGCTACCTATGATAGAATGCACAAGACATTTAGTTCTCCTACTGCGATTCAGAACGATAGTACTTGTTACAAAGAACACAAGGCAATAAGAGTTTCTGGTAACTCTGGCCCTTGACCATGTGTGAGTTCAGAGCTTTTTTCTTGCATTTGTTATTAGCAAATGTTGAATGTGCGTTAGTCTACACAAAAGCGTATGTAGCTTTTGCTATAGCAGATGTAATAAAAAAATATAAGGAAAAAATGAAGGTGTACAGCTGTGTAAATTTTAAAGTTGCACAGTCTTCGATAGTAGAGAGAATTCACTTTACTATCGTAGAGTAGTCCATCTGCACCGTCGAACGTAAACTGAATTCTCAAATCGTGGGGTGATTACTATCAATTCACTCTACTATCGTAGACTGTAACTTTAAAATTACACAACTGTACACATCCATATTCTCCAAAATATAAACTTACATATGATCAGGATGTGACAATTTCAGGAAATTCAAATCCCAACTTTACGACATTGTGAATTATGCAAACGTAGGACTAGAAAATAAAAGAAGACTATAAAGCATTGAAAAAGTCTAGGGGGACCGGTCCAAATTATTATTATTATTTTTTTTTAAATGTCTCACAAATAATTTATAAGATTTATTGGAACTAGAATTTTTACATAAAAAAGTGTTTTGGATGTCATTTGGATACATGTAAAAAATATGCCTTTACATGTATCCAAATGACATTCAAAACACTTTTTTCTGTAAAAATTCCAGTTCCAATAAATCTTATAAATTATTTGTGAGACATTTAAAAAAAAAAAAAAAAATTTGGGGGTTCCAAGCAGTTTGGTCGCCATATCCGGTCGCCCCAGAACTACTCGCATTACTATAAAGTCTAATCTTTATTTTCTTCTGTATAGGTATATTCCCAGTGAGTTAGACAGGGCTGATTAAAGAATACAAATTAAAGGCAGTTAAGGAAGAGGACTTGTAACAAGTTCTTATTGATAACTTTGACCCTGAATGTGGTGCTGATGTTACCAGCAACAAAAATGCCTCTACTCACAACTGCAAAGCCTTGTTTTTTGCTGGTCGTGAAACACAAGCATTGTAGATACTACATCTGTTCTTAAAAGATTGTCGTTTAAGGTTTTTACACATGGATTAAGAAAATCATTTAATACTATCATTTAACAATTAAAATTTGTTTGAAATTTCATCACTTCCCCTTTATGGGAAGTTGAAAACTATTAATACAAGGGAGATAATTTATTAGGACAATGAGAGAAGGTAGAGGTGATATAGGAAAGTAAATAATTTATTCTCCTAGAAAGTTGTAAACGACAAATAAATTAGAACAAATTTTTTCTTCTAAAATAACAATCTTTTATGAACGAAGGAAGTATCCGCTACCACTAAAATACATCATTATTCATCTAGTACTTAGTTGCAAAATAAATACTTACATATTTAACATCATCTTTGCAATTGTTTCAATAACATTTAAAGCAACATTTATTTACTCTAATAATATCATTTGCTCTAAATCTAAATATTAATCCTAAAATGACAATCTATTACTAATTCATTACCTTTAATTTTAAATACTGGCCTTAGGCCCAGTGATATGATCCAACTCATGATAACCATAAGATTGAGAATTCGCTCTTTGACATTTCAAGAAAAGAGTGTGTGAGTTTAAAAAAATTACTAAAATAAAAAATATATTTAAACACTTATTTATAGTCTTGAAATGATTATTATAGTGACCTTTAATTCTCCTCAAACCTTCTACGGGAGTCCCTAGTCCAAGCTTCATGGCTTTGACCATTTTGACCACTACAAAATATTGACTTTCATGGAACATTTTGAATTTTGACCCATCGACAAGGTTTAGCAACAGAGAGAATTTGATTTGTGGCAACATGACTAGTCTCACCATTAATTTGTTCCCATAGATATGTAAGCTCCCCACACACCATTTAATATTGGAACTAAGTAATAACAATTCAACATATGTATTGTTATCCTTCTTTTAGTAAATGAGTACTAATTAGTGCACAATTTATAATGCACATAGAAATACTCATATTTTCTTTTAATTGTTCTTTCTCGAATATTAATTTTTTTTGATATTCGAGAATTTCCTAAACGCAATTGGACTAATCTCCATGAACTTGGGTCAACCTAAAATGTCCGAATTTATGGCTCATCTCAGGACAACCTTGAACCATTGCGCTAACGGTTGGGTTTTATTAAAATTTGCGCATAACACAAAATTTGAAGATCCCTTTTCATAGTTAAGCTTTACAACCAAAAATTACGATGCATGAGAATTAATGAGAGTAATATTGTGTCCTTGAAACGTTATTTTTGAAAGGGAAAAAAGGACTCTTGTTTTCATTGTGTTTATGAATTTCGAGAGAAGAAGAGAAGAAAAATTAAAATTTATAGTAAAAAAACAAAAGTGAGAGAAAAGACTTAAAAAATATGTCACTATTTTAACCTTATGAGATTATATTTAATAAACCATTATAAGGTTATATTTTGGTATTTTTAATGTCATTTAAGTTTTTAATAAATTTCCTTCCAAATAATTTCAAGGGAAGAAATTTTTAGGAGAGAAATTTATTTAAAATCTCTCCTTTTCTCTCCGAACAAACAAGGAACTTAGGTTGTGTTTGATAAAATTGAGTAATTAATATTTGAAAGGTTAATATATCTTAATAAATAAAATTATTTTAGTGAAATAGTAGCTGAACTTAAAAACCTATTTGGTAACTAAAAAGTATAAAATTTATCTGGAGTTGTTAAGAGGTAAACAAACACTACCTTAGTTAGTCTCTTTCCTAAATTTTTCTCATTCTTTTTTTTCTCTTTTTTTTAAAACTAACAAACCAGCAA